>JAXIVH010001515.1:12500-21140 GCA_036785325.1 Urophycis tenuis
CAAAATGATTGGCAGTTAGAAATACAGATCTTTATTGGTGCTTTCGGAAATTCGTCTCGAGCGATGCAACAAATTGCCAGAGACACAAACCGACGGCTACAATGTCGACCGGCACAAAGACCACCGCACCAACACACCCGACAGCCAACAGAAAACCACGCCATAATCCCCCTATACACAGCAGACAGCCCGCCAACTGCTCTCCATACTGTGAGGTAAGCCGCAGCATCCTGCCAGACAGAGCATCGGAGTGAAGTGAGTGAATTGTTCTCGCACTTGTACTTTTGATGGATAAAAGGATACAACAATTGACAGCGCAAGCCAGCCCCCCAGCCCCCCAACCCCCACCGCCCACCAGCCTGTCTATCTGCTATCTCTCTAATAGATGCCCTTGACAGGCTAAATGAGTAGATGAACGGATGGGTTAATTAAATATATTCAATAATGAACAGAACTAATGAATGAAACAAGACGCAGGACACGAGACCGGAGCGTGTGTACAGCTTCCACTCCACTCCACTCCGGTCTGCTGTTTCCTTCACAGCTCCGGCCCCCGCCCGGCCTTGCACCTGAACGCACCTCGCTGCCTTCCTGAAAAAGCTCCCCATAATCTCGAAAAAGTGACACAAAAAAGCACCGGATATTCCTTTGAAGCATTATTTTTAGATTATTAAACAAACAAAAAAAAATCTAAAGCTGCAAGATAAGAAGATCAAAGCACTATTTTGGGCCTTCACTGACGAGCGAAAACTCTGAAACAATATCCAAAAGGGATTGGACGATCCTGGTGTAGTTTCCCCGGCCCCCCTCGCCAGGCAATCAATGCATCTGCAATTAGTAGCTCTCTAATTGGAAACCATTGTTCTGAGTGAGCACTGAGGTAGTCCATTCATCAATATGGAATTAACCAGCAGCCACTTAGGATGCAGTTGCGACCATTGAGTTCATTAGTATTGGAATCAATTCATTTGTGTCGCCCGCTACAATCATGCCTGGAGGGTGCACATGGGACTTGCTGAGTGTGTGCGCGTGTTTGTGTGTGTGGGTGTGTGTTTGTGTGTGTGTGTGTGTGTGTTTGTGAATGAGAGTGAGAGGTTGAGTGTGTGAGTGAGTGTGTGTGTGTGTGTGTGTGTGTGTGTGTGTGTGTGTGTGTGTGTGTGTGTGTGAGTGCGTGTGTGACTGTGTGAGACTGTGTGTGTGTGGGTGTGTACACAAGGGCCATTCATCAGCCTCGTTGTCATTCACGCATCGAGTGTGAAACAGAGACGTGTGGGGGGGATTAGCAGGGGGATGATAAGTGATGCGGAGGTGTCCAATAAAAGACCGGCTGAAACAAAGACACAGCAGCAGCAATCTACCACCGGTGAAATCACCGGTAATGTCACCCCCCACGCCCCCCCCACCCCCCCTAGAAATACACACTGCCTGAGGAAATGACTTCCATTATAACCTATATGTTACATCCCCATCTCTCTCTCTCTCTCTCTCTCTGGTCACAAAAGCAACTGGAACGCCACGGTGCCAGCCGTCTGCGACGACCGTGACGGATATCCGATGTGAGGGTGCCCGCGTATTTTGGATGTAAGGGGGGGGGAAACCGTCACTCATCATCCAATGACAGTGTGTAAATTAACTGTGCCGCTCGCAAATCATATAGCCTTTCCCCCCCCCCCCCCCGCCGCCCCCCCAGCCACCGTGGTAACATCCAACAGGTAATAAAGCATCCTCATCTGCTACTCCGACACTTGAAATGCGAACGAGAGCTGTCATGGCGGTGGATGTATCACTATAACAGACGAGCGGTCTGTCAGATTCCCTCGGCCTTGCCCAGCTGCTCCACGCACCTGTGTAACTCTGTTCTTGTCTTGACGCGACTTCCCCCCTGTCTTACTGCAGTTCACATAGACACGCGTGAAACGTAACCCGTCTCTCTCGCTCTCTCTCTCTCTCTCTCTCTTTCTCTCTCTCTCAAAGAAAGCGGTGCTCGCCCGAGGTAGGGTGAAAGTGTTTGCCGGGTGGTAATGTGTTTGCCTGTGAATTTCACACAATCCTGAGTGGGGCGGTTATTGGCGAACACGTTCGAATGGCAGAGCGTCCGTGGACATGTGGTGGAGAGAGAGACAAAAGCTAACAAAAAGCTAAGACATCAGTGTGCGATCAACCTGCTGCAGCTAAACACACGCGTAAGCACTTCACCAACGGAGGGAAGTATCCGCCGCGAGGCAGCGGTGCGTAAAGGCAACACTCAGAACAACTCGCACCGGCACAAAAGAAAGCTCGTTTGAATTTAAGTGTTTACCCAGCAGCCTCATCGTTCTTAATACGCAGTGCATTTCTGCCTCGTTGCATTAGCAACTTGATTTATGACGACTGTTTCACTGTAAATTAACATCTTTCCGGCTGTGGGTTTTTCCCAGCCATCAAACCGCGGTGGCATGCCGAGCAGGTGCTTGTGTCAGCCTAGGGTGAGACAGGACGCCGTGCCAGGAGGTGAGACAGGACGCCGTGCCGGGAGGTGAGCCGTGCCGGGAGGTGAGACAGAACGCCGTGGCAGGAGGTGAGACAGAACACCGTAGCGGGAGGTGAAATGGAATACCGGGAGGTGAGACAGAATGCCGTGGCAGGAGGTGAGACAGAACACCGTAGCGGGAGGTGAGACGGAACACCGGGAGGTGAGACAGAATGCCGTGCCGGGTGGTGAGACAGAACGCCGTGCCGGGTGGTGAGACAGAACGCCGTGCCGGGTGGCGAGACAGAACGCCATGCCGGGTGGTGAGACAGAACACCGGGAGGTGAGACAGAACGCTGGGAGGTGAGACAGCGAGCCTAGAGACATACACATTAGTGATGCGCCGGTCTGGGTTTTTTCCAACCCGCGGGTCTAGCATTTATTTAATAATTTGACCCGCCCCACCCCGCCCGCACAACCACATCTACAACCACATCTCATCTTTTCACAACCCGCCTGCCCCGCCCTGCCGCTATTAAAGACACCTTAAATGTGTCATTGAATAGGGCTTTTATTTTCTCTGACAAATGTGCTTGAAAACGGCCCTTCGAGTGGCACTGTAAACTGGCAACAACAAATTAAAATCTTAATAAAAATAAATATATATACCTATAAAAATAAACAATAAATATATCATAAAATAAAAATAAAATTAGCCTTGCATTTGTGTAGGTAAAATAAAAAAGAACACATAAAAGAACATATTAACCACGCTAAAACAGAGCGTCCACCTACAGGCTACATTTAGCGTGCGGCACTGTGCAAACAGAGAATGGCATCCACTGTGCCGGGGTTGAGTCTGTTTGGCCTGGACTCCAGCACCCGGCCGGCTGAGCTGAACGTCCCCTCGCTCCATGCACTTGTTGCTAGGATGCAGAGAATCATCCTCGCCACCTTGTCAAGCAGAGGGAATGTCTTGGACTGCGACTCCCAGAAACTTAGAAGATCGTAATTTCCCACAAGAACTGGCTGTCCATGTAGCACTGAACCTCCTCCTCCTCGCCATCTTCCTCACCATAATCCTCCCACTCGCTGAACCTTTTTTCTTTTGGCTCTCTCAGGTTCAACTAAAAAATAAAATGGAATAATAAAGTTTTACCATTTTGATTAACATTATTCCGCCGTAGGGAATTGTTGATAAATAAACCAGTGTATTAATACACTGTTATAAGATTGGGCCTATAGAGTATTTATTATCATGCCTATTATTATAGTCACTGGCACTGCCTACCTCAAACAGTGGCTTCTGGCTGCCCCACTGGGGGTGGTGTGAGCACTCTGTGAAGTTCCCTGACAAGTCGTCTGGCCTGGTCGTGGACAGCGTTTCTCTCCTCAGCTGGAAACATGTTGAGAGACTTGAAACGTGGACAAAGAAACGTCCCAAGCTTGTGGGTGACGCCGATGGACAACTTCTGGTTCAAGAGCTGCAGTGCCCGTGCCCGGATATAAACCGTGTACTCCGGGTCACCATAGTGTGGCCCGCAGTGTTTCTTTAGTTTATAAAACCAAAGTACCACTAGTTGAATAGTTGGATACTAGTCACCTTCCAGCTCTTCCCTCGCAGTTTTAAAGAGCAACTCTCTAAACTCTCAAGAACTCTCAGTGATGGTGTTCAACGCGTCCCGCTGAATGCCTTCCAGTCTGTCAAGCTGATCTTTCTCTTCCATGGCTTGTTGGATTTCACGGTACTGTTTGCTGACTGACTGCATCCTCGCAACTTTACTGTCCCACCGTGTTTCACATTCCTGTAGAACAGCGTGCGGGAGGTGTAGAACGGTACTGGACATCTTGAGGTAAGTCACAAGGCTTTTGCATTTGTCAATCACATTACTCACATCTGACATGCATGCTGGTGTGTTCTCTTTGACATGAAACGTGTGTTTAAGGACGATGTGGATGACATGGGCTGCACATGGCATCCACTTGTAGCTGCGGAGGGCAGCTTTGATGTCGGCTGCCTGGTCACTCACAAACATGACTTTTGGTAAACCATCAGTTTTCAATACCAAAGTCATGCAGCTCCTTGATCACCTGCTCGTGAAGGTTGTAAGCTCTCTTTTTAAGAGTGGAGACAAATTCAGCTGTCTGTTATGATGCTGCTCTACAATTTCCAGTCTCCACTGATGAAGTGACCGGTTAATGCTGTGAATGTCCCTTTGTTGTAATCGTCAGCCCACATGTCACTAGTAATTGCCACGCCACAATCCAGAGCTTTATTAATATCTTTTGTGAGAATATATTTTTTCTCCGTGGCCGTGGCTTTGGCTCTGTCGCAGATGGTTTGCCTGTGAGGGAGGACACTGCTGGCGTCCACACCTCCGTAACGTGCACCTACGTTAAGAAGTGACTGGGCTACAGCACAGAATCCTTCGCCAGAAACAATGTCAAAGGGCCACAGATCATGACAGCACAATTCAACACAGGCGTCGGTGACCTCAGATTTGACTGATTTCACAAGTACAGCTTCTTCCCACAGGCCGTCACTCTGATGAAGAGTTAACCCAGGCACACAGTCTCAGAGACAATCCCTGTGCAATAACCCCGCAATACTGAACACTAACTGGACATACTGATTCTAAATTATCTATTTTTGGGATGCTAAACAGTTTTTAACATATGGTCATTGTCAGTACAAATCTAAGCACGCTGTCTATACTGTACATTGTAAACACGCATGTTATGTCATATCCACCTACTTCATGTACATAAAGTATCATTTCATATTTGTTCCAGCATCTTGGCACTCTGCACCATTGCACTATTGCCCCCTGCTACAATTTAATTGCTGTTGTTGTTGTTGTTGTTTTTGTATGTATATATATACTTTTGATATGTATCTACATCTGTATATAGTAGATAAATGTTTGTCTGTACATTGAGAGCATGGAAAAATCATGGAGTCGAATTCCTTGTATGTTTGTGAACATACTTGGCGAATAAAGCTGATTCTGATTCTGATTCTGATTTGACTGATTGACTTGTATCGGAATTTTGTTACTTTTTAGGAAGGTGGGTATACTACTCTGAGACACGTCCTTCCTCTTAGACCCTCACATCTTGTCATGCTGGATGTACTCGTTTTGTGGCTCTCATGCTTGTAGAGCTTATCACAGGAATTGCCCTTCACATATCCAATGCTGTTGTCGTCTGCTGCACTAACAACCTCACAACACCTGAGATTTAGCAGCTTGGCCTTCTTTTCTTTTGACTTTGTATTCTCCCGACGGTAATCTAACCCTCACTCCGTCTTCCATCTTCTACCGTTTCTTCTGATTCTGTTTTTTTTGCGGCCGCTGCTTGGCACGTTTTGTTTGTGACGTCAGCTCGCAGCCAAAGACGTGGGCTGTATTGGACAAATGTTGACCCGCCCCGCCAATAAAGGGAACATTTCTTGACCCGACCCAACCCCACCCGTGGGGTACGGGTTGGCCCCTACATCACTAATCCACACACACACACATATCACACTCCTCAAAACACGTCATGCAAAATAAGGTTCCTACAGGTATCAGTGTGTCATGAGCAAGGCGTACTGATAATAATAATAATAAGATAGCAGGTCATTTTTCTGAATTAAATATATAAATGATGCTATATAAATATTGAAAATAATAATGATACATTATAATTAAATTACACTAATTAAAATGACCTGGACACATCTGTAGTCAATGCTGATTGATAAAGAATAAATAAAAAGCTTCTGAAAAACCCAGCTTCCCACACCAGCCAACCGAGCTACACTTGTTTGCATCACACAGCTGCACTGCCAGCCAGAGTGGACTTTTATTCTGAAAGTCTATTAACTGGGAGGACCTCATTTATTGCAACTTAAAAGTACAACTTCGTATAAAAAAAACGGTGTAATCGCATGCTAAACACACATCTGCACTCACACACACATACACATGTACACACGCACACACGTACACACACACACACGTACACACACGCACACACACACACACACACACACACTAGCACACACACACACACACACACACACACACACACACAGAAGCACAGACGTGCGTGCGTAGTGAGCCCTGAGGATCGACTGCTACGTCCAAGTGATTCCAATCAGCAGGGGGTCTCACAGAGTGCTAAGTGATCCTACGCCGCCCGGCTCTTGAGAGATTGACAAACTGACTGGATTAAGTTGCTACAACACCTTTCTGCGAGGGACGCCACGGCCCCGCAAGTGACACGAGCACAACGCCCCCCCGAGAAGCACGGCCTTCCACCTCTGACAGCGCCCTATGAAGTGTGGAGCCATGGGGGGGCCACTGGGACGCCAAGATCCAGAGGTCATTAGCAGTCTTACCAACCCATCCAACACCCCGGCCACACCCACACACACACACACACACACACAAGCACACACACGCACACATACGCAGGCACACATGCACGCACGCACACGAATGCACACACACACACGCACACACACACACAAGCACACACACGCACACACACACAATCACACACGCACACAAACACACACACACACAAGCACACACACGCACACACATGCAGGCACACATGCACGCACACACACAAGCACGTACACACACACACACACACACACAAACACACACACACACACACACACACACACACACACACACACACACACACACACACACACACACACACACACACACAAAGATATGGCCCGCATTCCGTTGGGGGGGATGAATACATTTGTACCATAGATATATAGATATGTGTGTTAAATTAGCTCAAAATCATGAACTCCTGTTTTGCTGAAAGGAAAAAATAATGCTAGCAGAAGTGCAAACGTGAAAGGTTTAAGGAGCATGGACATAATTATCAACTTATTACTTTATGCACTAAATTTGTGTTCACCGCAGCTTACAACCCTTGGCCATATCATAACTCACGCAACCTAAAAGCCTAAAAGATGCCCTCACGCACACATGCTAACCAAGGCTAAGGCAGCTAAGTGCCGTATCTTGGCGATCATTAGCTAAAAGCTTATTAGATGATGGCTTCCAGGAAAAACAGAAAATCACAGTGAGGAGGTCCTTGAAGGAAAAATAAACAGATTAAAAGAGCAGGAGTGCATAAAGACGTGGCGATGAGCAAAAAGGGGCACTTTGAAAGCGTCTCCCACGGCCAACTTTTTGGCGGGAACATTTCCCTCCCAAAAACATGGGTGAAACCGCCATAAGACAGCGTCCGTAATGACTTTAGATGGGAAAGAAATGTGTTGTGATCATTCTTTGCCGTCTCCCAGCTCACGGGCCGTAAAGCGCCTCTCTCTCTCTCTCTCCGTCTCTCTCTCTCTCTCTCTCTGTCTCTCTGTCTCTCTGTCTCTCTCTGTCTCTCCCGTCTGTAATCACAGACCGTGGATTCTAATTATTGTGGTGCCGCGCACACGCGCCTTCGCAGCTAAACTGCGCTTCTCATCTACCCAAAAAAAAAAAAAAAAACCCAACTGAAATGATGAAAAATAGCCCTCTTCATCCCCGCGGGCATGCCTCTCCCTCTGAACCCCCCCCATACCTCCCCCTTCCTCCCCCCTCCACCCCCGGCCCTCCCTTCCAGCGGATGCCGCTGTGTCTTTGGAGTATTTCCTGACGCTCTCCCCGGCTCTGTGTAGTCTCCCACCCGGGGTCCTCCCTGCCTACAATCTGCCGTGTGCAGTTGTTGTGGGGCTGCCGGTTCTCTTCCCCCCCCCCTCCGATGTCTCTGTCGGGCAAAGAAAAATAACGAGACTTTTGAAGAAGAGCACTCGAAACCCCCGATAAGGCCCCGATTCAAACAAAGAGACTGTTCTGCATGCCAGGCCGGGGGGGCGGTGGCAGGGGGGGGGGGGGGGGGGGGTGGGGGGGGGGGGCGTGGACGGTCCGGGGCTTCTGGGAGATAAAGTGGAGGACAGAGAATGGAAGGGGGGGGGGGGGGGGGGGGGGGGAGGGCTGACAGAGGGGGGCGCCACCGAACTAAACATGGATACACGACACACACACACACACACTCACACACACACACACACACACTCACACACACACACACACACATACACACACACACACACACACACACACACACACACACACACACACACACACATACACACACACACACACACAGACACACGCACGCAC
>JAXIVH010001516.1:10000-12500 GCA_036785325.1 Urophycis tenuis
GGTGCCGGTGCTAGTAATAGTACTATGTTCCATGTGGACCACCATGGGCAAGCCCTATTCAACGTGGGTCCACGTGAAAACAACCCAGGCCCACACAGCCCCCCTATGGGCCTAGAGGGCCAGGACCACCGTGGGCCCCCGTGGGTAAAGTCCCCCCATCAGACCGCCGGGGGTGGGCCAGGTCCCAGGGGACCCAGGGCCCCACACCGGCTTGCCCCCCCACGGTTGTGGGCGAAGGATCTACGTGGAGCACCATGTACCACCGGCATAGACAGCAACGGGCAAGCCCCGCTCACCCTGGGTCCGTGCGAAAAGCCCCCGGGCCCAGGGCCCCCTGTGGGCCTATAGGGCCGGGGCCACCTCGGTCCACCATGGGCTGAGGCCCCCCCATCGGACCCCCGGGGGTGGGCCAGGTCCCAGGGGTCCCAAGGCCCCACACCGGCCTGGTCCCCCACGGTTGCGGGCTACACATCTGCGTGGACCACCACGGACCACTATGGGTAGGCCCCGCTCACCCTGGGTCCATGCGAAAAGCCCCCGGGCCCAGGGCCCCCTGTGGGCCTATAGGGCCGGGGCCACCTTGGTCCCCCATGGGCTGAGGCCCCCCCATCGGACCCCCGGGGGTGGGCCAGGTCCCAGGGGTCCCAAGGCCCCACACCGGCCTGGTCCCCCACGCTTGCGGGCTACACATCTGCGTGGACCACCACGGACCACTATGGGTAGGCCCCGCTCACCCTGGGTCCATGTGAAAAGGCCCAGGGCCCAGGGCCCCCTATGGGCCTATAGGGCCGGGGCCACCTTGGTCCCCCATGGGCTGAGGCCCCCCCATCAGACCCCCGGGGGTGGGCAAGGTCCCAGGGGTCCCAGGGCCCCACACCGGCCTGGCCCCCCACGGTTGCGGGTTACACATCTGCCCGGACCACCATGGACCACTATGGGTAGGCCCCGCTCACCCTGGGTCCACGCGAAAAGGCCCAGGGCCCAGGCTCCCCTATGGGCCTATAGGGCCGGGACCACCTTGGTCCCCCATGGGCTGAGGCCCCCCCATCAGACCCCCGGGGGTGGGCAAGGTCCCAGGGGTCCCAGGGCCCCACACCGGCCTGGTCCCCCACGGTTGCGGGCTACACATCTGCCCAGACCACCATGGACCACTATGGGTAGGCCCCGCTCACCCTGGGTCCGTGCGAAAAGCCCCCGGGCCCAGGGCCCCCTGTGGGCCTATAGGGCCGGGACCACCTCGGTCCCCCATGGGCTGAGGCCCCCCCATCGGACCCCCGGGGGTGGGCCAGGTCCCAGGGGACCCAGGGCCCCACACCGGCCTGGTCCCCCACGCTTGCGGGCTTCATATCTGCGTGGACCACCACGGACCACTATGGGTAGGCCCCGCTCACCCTGGGTCCATGCGAAAAGGCCCAGGGCCCAGGCTCCCCTATGGGCCTATAGGGCCGGGACCACCTTGGTCCCCCATGGGCTGAGGCCCCCCCATCGGACCCCCGGGGGTGGGCCAGGTCCCAGGGCTCCCAGGGCCCCGCACCGGCCTGGTCCCCCATGGTTGTGGGCTTCATATCTGCTTGGACCACCACGGACCACCATGGACCACTATGGGTAGGCCCCGCTCACCCTGGGTCCATGCGAAAAGGCCCAGGGCCCAGGCTCCCCTATGGGCCTATAGGGCCGGGACCACCCTGGTCCCCCATGGGCTGAGGCCCCCCCATCGGACCCCCGGGGGTGGGCCAGGTCCCAGGGCTCCCAGGGCCCCGCACCGGCCTGGTCCCCCATGGTTGTGGGCTTCATATCTGCTTGGACCACCACGGACCACCACGGACCACTATGGGTAAGCCCCATTCACAATGGGCCTAGCTGAAAACGATGAAAATATTCAAAGTGTCCCAGCAGACCACCAACTCTGAAAGTGGTGAAAAATATTCTAAGTGTCGAGCTGGACCACCATGGGACTCAGTGGACCACCATGGGGCTGGACCACCATGGGTTGGATCACCATGGGCCCGGACCACCATGGGCCCGGACCACCATGGGTAACTCTGAAAGTGGTGAAAAATATTCTAAGTGTCGAGCTGGACCACCATGGGACTCAGTGGACCACCATGGGGCTGGACCACCATGGGTTGGACCACCATGGGCCCGGACCACCATGGGTACGGACCACCATGGGTAACTCTGAAAGTGGTGAAAAATATTCTAAGTGTCGAGCTGGACCACCATGGGACTCAGTGGACCACCATGGGGCTGGACCACCATGGGTTGGATCACCATGGGCCCGGACCACCATGGGTACGGACCACCATGGGTAACTCTGAAAGTGGTGGAAAATATTCTAAGTGTCGAGCTGGACCACCATGGGAAACTCTGAAAGTGGTGGAAAATATTCTAAGTGTCGAGCTGGACCACCATGGGAAACTCTGAAAGTGGTGGAAAATATTCTAAGTGTCGAGCTGGACCACCATGGGAAACTCTGAAAGTGGTGGAAAATATTCTAAGT
>JAXIVH010001517.1:0-20981 GCA_036785325.1 Urophycis tenuis
GAGTTGATGTCTGAGTTGGTATCGTATATCATTTGAGTTGAAGTTTGGGTGGAGCAAACTTTGTAGAGCGTACATGTGAATGCGTTCAAAGCTGCAGGCAGCACACATTTACATTCACCTTACCAGGACTACGGCCACTTTTCACTTGATTTACCTCACAGTCGCAGCCAAGGAACCATGTTGTTCATGATCATAACTCAGATGGAGTCTGAAGTTCAACTTTAAAAAGGTAGTTAGTGTGAAGTTATGCTCCCATAGGTCTTTTACATGAAACTCCTCATTTGCTTTTCAGCTGCACATTGCAGGAAATTTGAGTCAGAGGCCAGAGGAGAACAGGTCTTTATCAAAAGGTTCATTAGAATGCCGTCTGCTGAGTAAACAAACCACAGAGGTTGTAGCAGAAAGTCGAGGAGTAGGGTAGGACCGCGGAGTAGCTGTCAAGAAAGAAAAAAACTAATTCAATAATCGGACATCCAACATACCAGAATAACCACAAATGCCGTATTGTTGAACTTCACTTGGGGTAAACTAACTGCCTCAGCTGCACCGCTGCCCCCTTCAGTTTTAACTGAAGATGAAGACGCAAAGTTTGTGTTGACTTTGCTTAGGGCGGCAGTAGCTCAGTGGGTAGAGCGGGTGGACGGAGAGGGTCGTCCACTAACCGTAGGGTCGGCGGTTCGACCCCCTTAATCCCCCTCCTCCAACTGTCCACATGTCGAACCCCACACATGTACTGACTGTAAGTCGCTTTGGACAAAAGTGTCTGCTAAATGCCTCTTTACCCTTTACTTTGCTTCCGCCGAAAAAAAGAGACCCGATAAAAGAGACCCCAGGTCTCTAGCTAACTCCCGAGTGTCCTCCACCCCGACTTCACCTACCGATTACATCACTTCCTCTCGGGCTAGAGCCGCCATATTGATCACCTTCATGCCATGATTCATATGAAAAGAGACGTCTCTAGCTCACTCCCAAGTCATTCTGTGTCCCCATGACTGGTGTTTTCGCATCACTTCCTGCAGGCCCGTGACTGTCATGTTGATTACTTGTGTAGTTTTTTTGTTTTGTTTTTTTTACTTTTACTTTATTGATTGAAAATGCATGAATACAGTGAACTTTGGAACGGGTTCGTCTGTGGAAGCAAAGTGAACATAAACGTCTTGCTTGCCCCACAAAAACACGTCGGCCTAGCCCGCGCTAATGAAGACAAAATGTCCTCCCTGGGTCAGCCGAAAATCTATGTTTGCATTGAAAGAACATCTTCAGTTACCTAAAATAACACTTAGCATTCGGATGACTACACAGGCAGGGGTAGCAGCGTCCATATAAATTACCACGGCAAAGACAGAAAAACTTTGCATTCACTAACAATCTAAACATCACATTTCTCCCTAGAGTTGTTTGCAACACAAATTTCAATTAGAAAAATTAAAGTTAAAATTTTGTATTCTCCACTGAAAATAAAACGATTGTCGTCCATTTTGCTTTGGCAGACCAAAACTTGACAAATGTGACGTGTTGCTGTTTCTTCGACCAGTCAACAGGGGGCGAGCAAACACTCACGTGGGTCATTTTGGGTCATAAAGACATTTAGGTTAGGGAACAGGCTGTTCTCAAACAGCGATGCCCATGATCAGAGGGACTTATCTGGAGGGTTGAACTAATGTTTGAACAGTTACCTTGTTACTTCTCACTTTCAGCAGTCATCAAAAATTGTGAGTGTGACACTATTCAATGAATTACTTTGATATTAAAATCCTTTATTGTCCACTTAAAAGAAATTGGAAACAAGTGGATTTATCTAATTTTATCTTTGACAAGACGATATATTAAATGACCTTATCTTCTATCTTATATTTTTGGCCTTATTACTTTTTGAAGAAAAGGAATTGCCCAGGGCAAAATAATCTCTCTCTCTCTCTCTCTCTCTCTCTCTCTCTCTCTCTCTCTCTCTCTCTCTCTCTCTCTCTCTCTCTCTCTCTCTCTCTCTCTCTCTCTCTCTCTCTCTCTCTCTCTCCTCTCTCTCTCTCTCTCTCTCTCTCTCTCTCTCTCTATCCATTTATTCATTCTGGCAGAGAACTCAGTCGCACTAAAAAACAACTTGGTCTGTCTGAGTCACTTCTTATCTCCCCTGAAATGCTGGTTTTAATTCAAGGATAGGTTCAGTTTGTTCACCTAAAATATTACAACAATACGTTGTATATTATTTTAGGTGAACAAACTGAACCTATCTTGAATTAAAACCAGCATTTCAGGGAGATAAGAAGTGACTCAGACAGACCAAGTTGCTTTTTATAGTGCGACTGAGTTCCTCTGCCCCTTCTTTTGTTGAGCTTTCCCTGCTTTTGAATGGTTCTGTTGTGCATTTTAAAGCACGGTGAGTACTAAAACATTTATTTTTTGAAGAAATATAACAAAATAAAAATTGTTGATGTGAATTATGATCTTAAGTCAAGTCGAACCAATCGCTTCTCAAACTAACAATTCGACCGACGTCTATCCCAGAACTCAAACCCATTCCGGAACTCGTCCTCCTTGGGTGATGTGTGGACACCGAGCTGAGCATCAGTGTGGAGGAGAGTCAATCGTTATTCGCTATTCCATTTGAACATATATGTACTGTACAACGAAGCCCTCCATCAGGCCCCCAGAGAAGACAAGTAGTGCTGGTGCTCAGGAAAAGTGGAAAATCATCTCAAAGCATGAACATGGGATGTATGAATAAAGAAGTGATAAAGATTTTATTTTATTACTGTTTAAATTTATGATTTTCTACATGAAATACAGTGTGTGAAGGTTTAAAAAAGGGCAATTATCTGGGATTCTGGAACGGATTAATCCATTTTACAGGTAGAAGGTAAGGTTAAATTTAATCTGTGTACCCCAGTGATATCCCAGGGCTCCCACTACTCAGTTGTGTCCATAGAAACAAGATGTTTTGGCAAGCTGAGGGGGGTGATGATGATACATATTTAACAGCTATTTAAATTGTTAAAAAAAAAAAAAAAAAAAAAAAGGCCAAAAGAGCAATAGTAGTAATGGCAGGTTGGTAATTTAGCAACTATAACTAGAACAGTTAGCAATGTTGTTTTTTTCCTTTCATGGCGATCGGTCATCAACGCTTGTGTGATTTCTCTTCGGTGAATCGCGCAAGCCCTGCTGTGCGATCTCATCAAAACTTTGCACAATGTTCAAACCACCTGATTTGTACTCTGGCAATATGGAAGCTATCTGTCTTCAAGCTTTAAGGCTGCGCTGAAAGTCTGCTGTGAATGAGTCGGACTGGGATCAATGAATGGATCTGAGAGCCGCTGGCGCGTATGCAGCGATCCTACGTGAGGCTGTAGTTTTGCTTTTTGCGTGCTCAAAAATAACTCTGTAGAGATTCAAAATGATCAGTTGCTAGAAACTCCATTCTGCGGCAGTGATCCCCTCCGGCTCCAATTCGGAGGGGTAAAGATGAGAGATGCGCGGATGGGCTATTATTTCATCCGCAACCGCATCACAAAACACATCATCCATCCGCACCAATGTTTTTTGACCAATTTTCAAAACTGCACCCGCCCGCCATCCACCGGTTGTTTTTAGGTCTATAGACGATGCACGGCACTGCTGAGTCTGACACGAGGCTAGAAAGTTATTGCCTGTTCTTGAAAGGATATAGGTAACAATATTTAACAATGTGTAGATATTTTTAATTTGATTGTCACGTCATCCGCCCGATCCCCGGGTTTAGCCACGGAGTCCGCGGCTGCAACTGCCAACTGGGATCTAGTAAAGATACTGCAGTGTGAATTCACTTTGTTTCCCTTTACATTCTAATAATCGTTCGGAAAACCCAACAAATGTTTCAAGGTTGAAATGATGCATTCTGGCCATATATTTGTGCCTGTCTTTCAGAGGTAAACTTACAGGGTAAACTACGCAAAAAAAAAAAAAATCTCAGGAGCAGCACCATCCATCTATGGTGAAAAATATTGCAATTGATTGAGAAATAGCATTGTGCATCACATGTGTTATAGTGATATCCCTGTGGCTTCCATGTCAGCCACCTTTGTGTGGCCTTTGCTAAGCACGATTTCACATGGAAAGTCATTTCATAAACCACAGCCTGTCACTCACTAGAACACTGTCACAGAAGAGGGGACCTTTTATACCGTTCAAGCTCTCTGCTGAAATTGAGGTGGCCACCTTCGATATGCCGGCGAGACGCGACATGGGATTCGGATCGGCGGTCCTCCTGTGTTTCCATAGAAACATCTTCGGCGCATACATGCAAGATCTTCATTAAGATATGCATGTTTAGATTAGATAGAATAATCAGAGAAATACCGCTTTATCCGATTGAAGCTCATTTCAAAATATCTGGAGTGAACTCCAGATATTTACAGTCAATGGTTAATATACAGTTAATGATGACTACACTAACACAGGTTTGTTCCTAAAAATATAGATAACAGTGATAATGTGTGAAATATATTGCAAATGCCAAAACAATTCTTAAATCAGACTGGAACAGCATAACAGTACCTGCATAACAATCCGAGTTTACGTGGTTATTGTGCAACATTCTCATTCCGAGGTTAGTTCTTCCTGACGGACGTGACAGGTTCCCATTCCGCAAAAGCTTTTCCGCAATCAGTCTCAACGTGGGCATTTAATTCAGCCATTTTCTCTTTGGCAGCTCCTCTTGGTGTTTTTCAGAGGTGGGTGGAAAGTGGAGAGGGATGGCTGAGGACAAGCAGCTGAAACTGTAATTGTTGTAAAAGGGTACCTCAGCTGTTTACTGGCTGGCAGCACATCACAAAAGAAGCTACAATCACGAGCAGCTGTTAGGATTGATCTCACATGATCTCAGCAACACAACCTGGACTCGAAAATTGTGAGTGAGCATTTGTGTGTGTGCATGCGTGTGCGTGTGTGTGCTTGTGTGTGTGCGCACCTGTGTGTAAGAGAGAGAATGAGGGGGGAGACTAAGACACAACAGTGCCAAGACAAGACAAAAGATGTAATCTGTCATCTTCTCCAATACATGTTGTGCACAAACCAAAGAAAACTGAAATTCTCAGAAAACATTGAATAGCATCGCTTTCCTGCAGCAAGCCTGAAAGAAGTTGTGTAAAAGTTAAAGTGCATGAAGTTATAGCTTGTTTTCAAGATAGCTCGGGAACTCTTTACACAATGCCGTGCACTCTCTCTCTCTCCCCCTGTAATATCTCCATCTCAGTGACTCTATTACAACAGTTCATTATCTACCAGAAAAAATCCCTCAGTGGATCATGGAGCTCTAAAATACTTTTCTTTTTTCCATTGTATGGTCTAGACTCATATTGCTCCTTTCATTCGAAAAATGGTCAAAAATCCATTGGAAAGGTTGTGCCAATGTTTTAATTGACTTCATTAGCTTGTCAACTGCTCTGCGCTGTTATGCTAATGTATTTGGTGATGCTGTGTACTCGCACGTCCTGATGGACCGTTCCTCCCCACCTCGCACTCCAGGTAGTGTTCTCTGCTGTGGGTGACCTTAGGGGACTGACGGAGAGTCTGTATTTGCTTTTCCTCAGATTGCTACGGACTGAAGCGCGCGTCCACTTGAGATGCATGGGGACACGTTGAGAACCCGACTCTCTCCGTCGCATTTTCGCGGCGATGGCGGCGGTGTCATTTCCGGGGGCGGGCATTCATGCGTCAGCCGTTGTGACTCATGGCCGACATTCACGCAGCGCGCGTGCCTGACGTGTGGCACTCCGACCGTTAGATTTGCAGTTCAAGTCCAAGAGTGTTTTAAGCGGTGACTAACTTTGTGCGTGTTTGAAACTTGCCTTGCTCAGGAACATGAAGCCCAACCACAGGACGTGCACATGTCTTAACGCGTCTCTGGGGAACCTTAAGGGCAATACATGTGTTGAGTGGGTGAAGTTGCAAAACATCAATTGGGTTTCGCAGTGGCGTGGGTGAACATAGGCGGATCTTGACATTCTGCAGAGCCATCTATGGCCACCAATGAGGTCAGATCCTGTTCCTGTACCCTGTATGTTTGTTAACGTTCACACACCAATGTAGAGGTCCACGGTTCTGCTGGTTCTAAAGTCCAGATGGTGATCTTCGAGATGGACATCTGCTCTGTCTGAGGTTCTGTGTGCTTAAAACTGTACATACCTGTGTTTGCTCTGCATCGACTGCCCTAATCTCAAAGGGCTGCTCCTAGATCCTGAACCTTTAAGAGCAAACTAAATGTTGCTTCTGAATTTGCCTCAGGCCCTCCAGGCCTTATTTTACCCTCGCCATCTTCTACACCAAAAGAAGATAATAAAAGGCAACATTCTGCTGTATCTTTTCGCAGCCTCTACATCATTCAACAAATGCATCCCTGCACCCTGAAATGCATTTGATTAGTCGCCACCAGCACAGCATCTAGGTCATAAATAATTCATCTGTTCAAAATGACAAATGAGGCAATCAATTCTGGGACAGCATTCAAAGAGAAACCCCTCAAATCCATTCTAAATTAATTTTCTCCCTTAAGTAGGACGGTATTTTTACCAACATCATTTTCATGTAATTATTTACTTGCTAATTTGTTTGTTTATTACCACAAATGGGGGGGGGGAATTTCATCACTTTTACGGTTCCAACAAATATCCCATGGCACGAACCGCGGGACAGAGCGGCGCTCACGGCCTAACACGGTCTCCCACGCCACATCTCGTGACGCAAAGCGTACTACGAAGTCAGGAGAACGCAAACAGCCCACGTCAAAGAGTACGAGGTTACGGCGTGATGTGAACCGGGCAGTCATTTCGTCATTCCGCCTGAAGAGAGCCCCACGTTTCACGGTGTCCCGCCCCTTCAAAAGCCTCATGAACGCATAACATGTTGAGGTGAGACGGGCCAACGCGGCCAGCTTCGGTGTGCACGGTCACCAAAAACCAAGCATCAGCAGCATCAGCAGCATCAGCATCAGCGCCATCGCACGGTTTTTGGCACTGAAGCGCTTGGTTTAACACTGAACTATCTTTCCCCCCCGGCGAGATCATCAGCCCTCCAGATCATTGCCCCAGAACGAGACTAATTCATCACCAATCAATGTGCCTCCTCTTGAGTTCCAGAACAAAATGGACTGCCAGCGTACAGCCATTCCCCCCCTCCTCGCATATGATTGGGCTGAACTTGCAGAAGTTGTTCCGTGCGTCCCGATCCTGAATCACTTTACTCCTAATCAATCAGACGCCGCGTGTCTGAGGAAGCGTCTGCCGCGCGATAGTCAGCGGGGGCCTGTATCAGTTAGGCGAGCCGGCAGAGGAGCTAATTGATGACCTGAATGCATCGCTGTGCCAGCTTCCAATGAGCTTTCATCAAGACGTATGGGGAATACAAATGAGAGAAAGACAAATTCATGTCGGATCCCTCGCAAACGCACAGGGCCGAAATAGGAGCTTTTTTTGGTCTCGGACCGGACGAAACATAAAGCGAACCACCCTGGAGAAGCTCATTGTGCTTCCTCAGGGGAGCAGTGAAGATTGCGGTGAAGGCAAATCAACCACCTCCTATGGCTGCATACTGCATGTATGCAGTGGAAAGAATGTATGGAAAAAGTTTTTTTTTTTTTTTTTTTTTAAGTATATTTAGGGACCGAGCCTGTGAAACAGGACGAGGTCCCTTTTTTTAAAGTGTTTTTCTGTCATAGAGTGTCTCTGTCAAACGCTGTGCACTGTGTTCCAGTGCGTGGGAGCGGAGCTAAAAAAAAAAAAGTAAAAAAAACTTTACCAGTGACGATTTCCACTGGGACATCAGCGCATTTGTAACACGGCTTGTGATTGGCCGACGCACGTTGAACGGGGGACTCAAAAGCAGGGCAGCGTCAGAGCGGCTGAACGCGCGGCGGCCGTTACCTGCGCGTCCATCAGGAGGTGCCTCATGAGAGTCATGGATTTCCTCAGGGGCTCCCCCGGCAACGGGTAGAAGGCCTCAGCCTCTTCCTCGTCGGTCAGGCTGCTGGGTCTGGTCACCATGAAGTGGGCGATCTGGTCGTTGAGGCTGTTCAGAGACTGGACCGCTGCAGGGGGGGGGGGGAGTGAAAGGGTGGCAGGGGGGGGGGGGGGTCAGGGAGACGATAAAAACATGACATTCAAAAAAGGCCTCATGTGGAAAATATTGGAAAACACGTGTAGAGCGGTAATGTATTCACACACACACACACACACACACACACGCGCGCGCACGCACACGCATGCACGCACGGCTGAGATTTTATTTATATAACCCCTTGGCATTTGCGTCTTCAGCGGTCGGCAAAGGTGTGAAAACACGTGGTGACAGTGGTTGTAAAGGCGTAAAAAACTAACTTTATGTGGTGGCAAAGGTGTAAAAAACAACACCGTTTATGTATTAAAAGACAAAGTTACCCCACCATCGCGCCTGTTTAAGCAACAAACTAACAAGTAGCCAATCTTTCCTAACAAAATGCCAATGGTCATCTAATCTGCTACAAAATGGCCACTCCTTCCCCTCTGTATGAAGTGGTCAACACACGGTGATCAACGGGCCGCTGCTGGAGGCTCGGTTGGGTGTTCCGGAATGCAGCCCTCGCTCATGAAACATTTAGAGAGGATAACCGCCGCCGGCGTCGAAGATTCTGTTGGTTTTAGAATGTCAAACCAAACTGTCCTCTGATTGGACTTCCAAGAGATGCGGCTGGAAGCAACGTGGGTCAGAGTGGAAACTGTTTGCATTCTGAGTAGCAGCGGCGAGGAGGAGAATCTGAGATGCACGCCATTCTGCGCGTCTCCACAAGGCAACCCACGCCGCGTCGTGCGTTGAACGCGGCTCCGTGGCGACCACCAGCTGTGTGGCCCGCGCTTTCGTCCACTGGGGGGGGGGTTGGGATGGAACAAATGGTTTTTTCACGCAGTACACAGTTAATCTGTAATCCCACCAGTGGACACATGAAGGCCTTACTCTAATGGAATTGTCCTGCTGATAATCCCTCTCCCAGACCAGAGGGGCATCATTAGGATAAATCCATTACGGAGACACAAGGCATTCACAATTAACTTTCCCCCATTGAGATGTTCGGCAGCGCTAATGGCGACTGCGTATCGTCTCACGGCTGTCTCATAACCGTGGCGTGTGTTGCTATACACACAGTAACACCGTCTAATAATATGTCAAAGCATTTACGGCGTGTGTCGAGGTAAACGTGAGTATAATATAAATACATCCAATCATTTTCTTACAGCTCTTCCGCTTGGACAGAGGTTAGACAGAGGTTGGTTCCAGAATAGAAGAGGACTTTTTTTTTTTTTTCTGTTTAGCCCAGGACCCACTGAATAATAACGCTTGGTCGATGTCATGTAGGCAGGAAGGGCGCTTTGTGCTTTTTTCCTACCTCCCTGTCACCCTGTCTCGCAGTCAAACAAAAAGGCGTGTATGCACAGGCGCGACAGGCGGGCTAAGGTCAACCTGGGCGAAATGTGGCGGAAGGCCACATGTGACTCACTCAAGGTCCGCCTGTGAATGGTGCCGCTTCGCTGATTTATACCCCAGCCTGCCCATTGAACAGCATCAGTATTCAGACGCAGTTCAATAGCGCTCTGAAGGAGACATCGGGGGGGGGAGAAGAATGTTTACGACAGTGGTTTGACGAATGGATTCTAATTTTCCCATCAAACATTTCGCGACGTCTCGACCCGAACTCCTCCTCCAAAGAAGATGGCCGTGCGCCACTTGTCACGCAACGGAACACCCCGGCCGGCCAAGGGGGACACGCCGTCCGTCATTAGCGATGCCCTTCTTCCGCAGTCCCCCGTGCGCCGTGCGTTTAAATGCTATCCTCTGGCCTCTTGAACCTGGCGGTCGGAGCCGTGCGGCGTCATGCGATGAGCGCATCTCCTTCTCGCATTCTGACTCAAAACGCACGCTGTTTGAATCGAAATGCCGTCGCCGCGGGGGCCAAGTGCACATCATGTTTTGCGTGGATTCGGTCGAACAAATTTGGTGGTGCTAAAAAAGGTTTTCACCCGAGGACATAATTCGTCTCATTAGCCGTTCTTGTCCCACAAGTGGTTACACCGGACCAGCATCTCCTACATTTTAAGTACCGAGTTGTGTTTTGCTCGATATGGTAGCTCAGTACTCACGTAATACTTACACCTAATAATTAGGTGTTATATAAAATCTTACTGCTTCTCTTAGCCAATGTTACGATATATCAATGACATTGTATTACCCATATATTCAGTTCCTGTTCAACAGTGGATGACATGATATGACACATGAGATTATCTTTTTCAATAAGCACATCTGCTAAGGAATGTCAAGAATTCATTTAGATCACATTTCAAGTAAAGAAAAACAATATACTGTACCACCATGTGTGACCTGATGCCTATGGCCTAGTTTTGTGCAATTGTCTTCTAGAATCTATGATATTAGACACAATTGATTATTTAACCCCTGAAGAGCTGATTCGAAAATTATATCTTCATACATATTTTATTTTCTTCATAATCAGATCAAACACAATTCTGGGCCAGGCTGGAAATGCAAGGGGTTCACTCCTTTTTCAAAGAGTTATCTCTGAATACACCTGTGTGAAGACAGTTCAATGGCAAACGTGATCTTTAAAGTTCCACGTGTACTACCTGGGTAATTGTGTGCACCTGTTTACCGTCTGAACACGAGCCAAGAAGCTTCAATAGTTAGTAAGCGTCACACACACGTGCTGGGTATATATTATACTATGCTCTAGGTCTATCTTTTTTCCAATATGCGCAACGAGAGGGTCCTTTTAATTGTGTGTAGATAAAAGTCACCCACTCACAGGTGGGGCCCAGAGCGGCTGTGGCGTGTTCGACGTAGACAGCTCATCACACAGGCATTGTCACATGCAAGAACAACGTGGACAAATGAACTCGACTGAATGACGGCTTGTTAGCGGTCTGGAAATCTGCGCTATTCATGACAAGACGGAGAGTATGAATGCGCAATTTCGCACCTGCGCAACAAAAGATTGTATGCTAAATTGTCCTATCACGATAACCAAACGAAATAAAGTTCCAGTTCCTACCTTATCACAAACGACGATAATCTCGTAAGTAATTAATGTTTATTTAATAGGTAATTAAGTTAAGTTGTCGTCACAACGCTGCCTCTGTTGGGCTGTCGGTTAGTACCATGTTCCTGCAATAAAGGAGGCTGCAGTTTCAGAACCGCAGTACTGGGACCGCATTTCCAGGAGCCTGCCTTAAAAGTGCGTAATAGTTTTAAGGGCATAACCTCTGCCCCTAAAACTATTACGCACTTTTAAGGTGGTGGAATATATATTCCACCCACATACTATTGAAACTGCAGCCTCCTATAGTGCAGTAACATATTTTTTCTGTCGGTTCTTTCTCAAGAGATGGCGCAAGATGTGTTTGGTTTTTCAGACCCAATGATGGAAGAAAAAGCAAGTGGTTCTTGATGCCTTCTGATTTCAGAATGTTGGCTCTCATTGCTATCACTACTTTTTCATACTGTTGGGTCATGCTGAATTAAGGTAATGTGTTCAGAATTATTATATTTTGGTAAAGTATATTTGCACATACAAGGAAAGAGACTTGATGAAGTTGGTAGTGTAGTAAACGTAGTAAGAATATTTACACCTTAAGTATAACTACAAAACAAACAAAAAAACTAGAGAATGTAATTCCATGCGGACTAGGAATGCCCGTAATCATTGAGATACATTTATTTGAGGTGGGGATCCCCAGTTAGCAACCAAACAGCAATTAGCGCAGTCAAACGCAATGGAAAGCTAGGCTCAATGTAATCTCTATGGGAGTTTTTTTGCATGTTTAATCGCAAATATCTGAAAAAGTATCAAGTTTACTAAAATGAAAATAGCACAGCTATACAGATGTAGACCTTTGATACAGACCTAATACAGATTGAATGAAATCTTGAGGTTCAGTCGTTTAGCCTCCATTAATTGCAGAAATTTGGTGTGAAGAAGAAGAATATGACGAAAAGCGATATCTAGATTGTGCACTCCTATGCACAATCATACTTATTTAGGCTAAGAAGAAACGATATATTGGTTGATTGAATTGATTTGAAGGAGTTTGTCAAGGCAAGTACTCCCGCCCAGAGACTGATCCGTGTAACGAAACAGGATGTGAGGTCACGTGATCAGGATGATCTCCAGGCTATAATGAGAGAGCTACAGGCTATGAAACAGGTATGATGTATGTCCACTATAATTAGAATAATTATATATATATATATATATATATATACACACACACAGTATATAATACATGTATTCTGTACATCTGTGTATTGTGTGTGTGTGTGTGTGTGTGACAGGGTTTTAAGTTTCAAATAGTTTATTATTAAATGTGCAACATCAATAACAGTCACACTGTACAATGAAATGTATTGGACAATGCCCGTTCCAACGAGAAAGGAAAATCTGAGAAAAAAAATAACAATAAAACAAAATGAATAAATTAATAAAAAGGGTGGGATGGGTCGTGTAGTAACTGGACCATCATTTTCTGCGATAGGTTGAATTTCGTCAGCTGCTGCAAGAAGAACATCTTCTGCTTTCTTGATGGTGGATGTGATGTCCCACACCCACCCGAGGTCCTGAGAGATTATTGTACCAGGGATCTGAATGACTCCACAGTCTCCTGAAGTATGCAACCATCTCTTCACTTTTCATAGCATTCAGCCCAAAATTGTTCTGCCTCAACAGGAAGGCAGGGTGGCCAGCTTCCTTTCTGTAGGCGGACTCATCCTCTTCGGACACTTAACTCAATGAGAGACATGTCATCCACAAACTTCAGGAGTTTGACAGAAGGGATGGCGACAGCAGCTGATGTTGTAGAAGGAGAAGAAGAAGCAGAGGCGAGAGCCCGCAGCCTGGTGGGCCTCCAGCGCTGACGGTCCCTTGGCTACGGGACATGCACGGTCCCTTGGCTACGGGACACGCACGGTCCCTTGGCTACGGGACATGCTCCCCCAGCCGCAGGCATGCTGCCTCTCGTCTCTCCGGAGGTCTGTGATGCGCCCTCAGGTGAGCTCGGGTTCGGATGGCTTGTGCCGCAGAGGCGGGGGGGGGGCGATGGGATTGAAAGTGGAGCTGAGGTCCGCAAACAGGATGCTGGTGTAGACGCCAGAGGACTCTAGGCACTGGAGGATGAAGTGAAGTCCCATGTTAGCGGTGGCGTCTACTCACCTGTTGGCTCTGTAGGCCGACTGCAGTGGCCTTTGAGGGGGGGGGGGGGGTTCAGCATGAGGTGCTCAAAGGTCTTTCACTACAGCAGAGGTCAGGGTGACCGGTCTGTAGTCGTGAAGACCTTAGATTCTCTGTGCTTTTTCTGAACAGTGGTGATGGCAGATGTTTCGTAGCAGGCAGGCACCACGCATTCGACCAGTGAGGTTTGAAAGATGTCCACGGAGACAAAGGTAGTACACTGGTCCAGTCCAGCTGCAAATCAATTGTTTAGTACCACTGATAGAACGACGTTGTTGGAGTTGAAGTGTGTGAAGTGTTGGTTATGGGGCTTCAGCGTCTATTATGGTTCAATTTGTCTACGGTGAAAATGGAAACAAATGGTACATAAATCCTATAAATATGTAAAACAATATATCAGCATAAAAATGCATTTTGGAGTGCCATCCCAACATTTTTTTTTTTTAAATGCTGGGTTACACCTGGGTGACAATTAATACATTCGGAGCTAACTGAATATTTCACAAAAATGTGACAGTATTTTACAGTAGTTTTTTATCCTACTATGGGATTTTACATAAGACTGGAGTGGCAATGGAACCAGCATCCTTTAATCACCCAAACTGGGCAACAGTCACTGCTAAGACTACCGCCTGTCAAGTCAATGTGAGACGCAGAAGAACCTTTCATATCAAGTCGAGAGCGAGGCAAAAAGTAGGAGGGTGGGTGTCCAACCAAATTTGAAGTCTGTGTTCAGAGCTTTTGAATGACCTATTTTAGGATTTAATCTTTAGCATACTGATTTCATTCCTAAATCATGAGGGTTTTTTTTTTCCTAATCATTCTGGGCTTTTGGGGTGTATATATGAAGTAATGTAATTTCCATTCTTCACAAAGACAGGCATTTAGAAGATCAATTATAGTTTACAGAAGGTGGCTTTGCATAAAAATGACCATCCTACTCTCCTACCCTGTTGATGCCTGACAGCGTCAACAGGAACCTGTCATTTGTTTGTTGCTCCATTGTTCTGCACCATTTTCCACAGCGCTATCCATCCGCTGATTGCATTGCTGTCGCCGTGTGGGAAATTGGACACTTTTACCAATGTGTGCACACTTAAAACACCTCATGTGGTGATTTGAAATGTACGAACAATCAAATGATTATGCCATTCAGTGGTTGTAAATAGTTGCTGCTTCAATAGGGACCAGCTGTGTGTTGTCATGGGGGGGGGGGCAAACTCCTATTTCCATTCTCAGTATTTCAGCATAAATGGTCTACTCTGATAACAGAATAATTGGTGCCGAGTTGAAAATTATCCAAGCCTATGTGAGGTCCTGCATAATAACCTTGCGAGGAAGATGGTTGTACATACTATGAGACCGCCAGGCCCAGCCAGCATGTTCTCTGTCCTCCTTCCTGAGAATAAGTGTAGCTACAATGTGCTCTGAATGTGAACACGTTGTAGTATTCTGCTGAACCAATTGCTCTGCTTAGACCCAACATAGCTATGAATTGATGCAGGCTAACTTAAATTGACATTCAACAATAACTTTAGAAATAGGTTAGAAATACTTTTTTACAATTGCATCATCTGGAAGGACTTGAAATTGTGCTAAATGTAATATGCCACGACATTAGGCATGTTAGATTTAGATTTAGCATTACAAAAAAGTGTGACAGTGGACAGAGAACAGGGCGACAGCAAATATAGCAAATGTACCGATAATGTACGCTCTTTTGACCGTGGCGAGCCGTGCGCTGACTGATGATCATTTGGCTGGTTTAGGTGGTCAAAAGAATAAACAAAACTTTTTTTTTAACAACTTCTTAAGTTCTTAAGTGGCTCTCGTAGTTTCACTTTACCAAACTAATATTCTGCCTGCAATCTAAGAGTGAGGTTGTGTGTTCACACATAACAATGGGTTGTGGGTTCGTGGGTTTTTGTCTTCCTGCACATACTGATACACAACTGAGTCAGAATGCCTATTAATGATAACATTTTGTCATTGAGGGTCTCTTCTATTTCCGTTTACGCCGTCATACCCATGATAACAATTCCCCCCATTAGGCAAAATAACAATATAGACATCAGACCACCCAGGGGGCAACAGACAATCTCTGAAAAGCAATTGCTTACTAAAAAGTAGTTGCTATTCCCTGGAGATCATTTCATGACGAAAATAGAAAAATATTCAAGACATAAAAAGTGCTCAAGAAAAATCTAATAACAACTTTGAGTGCTATGTTTATTAAGAGTTTAAGCTGTGAAAGCTGTTGAAAGGCTTTCTATTTTGTGCATGTCAACACGCATTGTGCAGCAACACATCTTCTATTAGACCTGTTTCCCAGGCATTATAAGAGAAATGCTGTGTTTTTATTAGTCTACCTTAGTACCGTGGAAATGGCAAACACTCGGGCTCAGCAATGGATTCATTAGAAGCCTTGATTTGAAAGAAACCAATGAGTCATTCAAGTGCTTGTGGTTTTCAATTGCTTTTGTAAGATTGTGTCAAGGGACTAATTCACAAACAAAACACCTTTTAAATGTGTTGGCTTCACATATGCCACTTATGAAAAAGATAATGTATAGTCTCTATTGTAGATATGTTTTGGCATAGGTATTTTATGTAATTGGCATTTTATTATTTAAAAAAACATTTAGTTTTATTCTGTCACAGCTACTTGATGAGTTTTTGTGGTCCTAAAATTACACAATGCTCTCCGGTGACCTTTCAGCACAACACCAAAAACAGAAGCTGTACTTTGGTACAAGAGCCAGCTGGGTGTTCTTGGGTTTGCGTGGTGTATGGGAACCGCATAAGAATTGCATTTTGCCCAAAGCAACATTGCCACCACCTGGTAGCTCTGATAGATGCTACACGGCTTTCAACTAATGTACAAAAGAAATGCTCATCTTTCCTTCTCATCAGACAACAATCTAATTGGCTGCACCCTGGAAACTATTCAGAGGCTTAGTCTTTAATTTGCCGATCGAATCAAATATCAATGTTCAAATAAAACCTGCATTGTGATTGCAGTGAATATTGTTGGTGTTATTGTGTATTGATTGCAATATGGTTGCTTAGTGGGTTGTTATGGGGTTGTTAAGTGGGTTGTTAAGGGGTTGTTAAAGGGTCTGGTGCCACAAGATGATATTAACATATTGACCGGAGATAAAAGGCCAATTTGGACCTTTTGGTATGACGTAAACAAACAGAGAGACAAGAGGACTGAAGTCGAAGACTTCCCCCATTAGTCACACACTAAGGCAGTGTAGCGGTGCTCTGCAGAGTGTTCAGAGATAGCGGTGAGATGGCAGAGATAGCACGCAGCCTTATCACCGACGGCAGGGCTAATGGAATGTGACAGATCACCAGCCGCTCCATCTGCACCGTCATGCAGAGCGGGCGGAGTCAGGACAGAGGTGTGTTAACGGCTCTCGAACGGCGCTCTGGTCACGCTAATTGCTCCGAGGCCTGCCTATCTCTCTCCGTCTGTCATTAGAGGCTCCTGATTGGAACGACAGGCACGCCGTGACACTATAAAAGCTGAACTTTTGAACTTGGGGTTGATTAAACCATCAGACCACGGAAAGGGTTTGGTCTCTGCTGAGATGAGGCCAGAGCGGGGGCCACTCTGGAGCTCCGCGGTGCTGATACATTCGTGGGCGCCCGACCACGCGACGGCACACCAAGCCGAGTCCAATTAGTTGCGCCTGTATGTGTGCGCGCGTCCCAGTGCCTCATCAGTGTTTGGATGAAAGTGTGTTGTGGATTCATCACAGCACTGCACACCGCACTCCAGCACAGCGACACACACACACGCACACACACGCATGCGTGCGTGCGTGCGGTCTTTATTCGTTTCGCTTGAGAAAGTAGTCATGCAACACATGCCAGACGTAGTCACGGTGAGTGACAGACTTGCCTCGTGTGTTCCCTTATCAATTGCTTTGATGCGCATAAATTATTGTGGAGATAGGCAGCATCTTAATGAATCAATGATGTGGCATGTGCACTGACTGCAGCACAGAAAGCAGCCAGAGTTCAAAGGCAAGTCCCCGTAATGTGACACCCCAGAAATAGTGAGAAGGATATTGTGCAGTTGTTTCTTTGATGCCAAATGTGCATTATGTAAACCTTTCCAAAATTGGACGACTCGAAACTCTATAGAGGTTAAGGTCTGTAACACAGCGTAAAGGGCACGTTATTGATGCATGAAACCTCATTATTGCCTTATTACCATATGTTATATTACCTTAGTTATTTCTCATAAAAACCTGCAGTCGTGAATATTTTAATGAAACAAAGCTTTAGCGGCCCCATGACTGAGCTGGTTTCCAGCTTAATGATGATTTTATTTTTGGTTCAGTGCAAGGGATTTTTCAGACAGAATCACAGAACAAAGCTTACTTTGCCATCAAATTCCTTTGGCTACTTTTTAAATATGCTTCCTAGAATATGCAACGGAAACTGGAGCTGACTTGTGATTCATGTGAAAAATCTTAGATGTTGCAACAGGGTGTTGATGAAGAACAAATGATCAAGTCTATTACTGAGCAAGGGTGCATTGAAAAGAGCTTCACAGGTTTTTCAGGCTTATGTTATAAAGTCACAGATGATAGTGCAGGTAATTATATTCACTTCTGCTGGGGAAGAAAAATACGACGCAAAGACACACACGCACACACAAACCCGGTCTTCATCATTCCCCTTCCAAACTTCATGCCAGAAAGGCTCAATTATGCCCTCCACACACACACACACACACACACACAGCAAAACTATTATTATTACACATAGAGTATATATATATATATATATATATATATATATATATATACAGCCCACCCATATCAGAAGTCTTTCACCACTACCTGACATTCTGATAATTAAGTGCACCTCTTAATAAAGCCCATTGCATAACCCGTTTGCAAGCAAGCAGTCCCATTTGTCAAAGCGGTCGGTGGCGAATGCGGCACAAACACACCTGGCTATAGCCCTGCATTCTGTTAGCCCACTTACTGGCCTGCTGCACGGCACTCCGCTACGCAGGGTGATGCTGCTCTGGAGGAGAGGTTGTTTTTCGACGCCGAGAGCTCTCTCTTAGTTGCAGGCAGGCGTTGCCATGACATAATCTTGTGGCCAGACTGCGTCGCGCTGCGGTGCCCTTTAAGCATCTCGCTGTGTGCACAAGTTCCGGGACACCTCGTTTAAGGCACGGCGCTCAGGGTTCCCAATTTGCATCTCCTCTGCTTCTTTTCCCTGACCATCACAAAAGAAGTGAAATTTGCTCGGAAAATTAAAAGCTAAAGTGGGAAATCTTGCTTCGCGTCGCTGGGAGAGAATTTACATCTTTATAAGATGTTAATTCTCAGGGTGAACTGTGAAATAAACCAATCCCTTTTCTTTCTGCTAATTCCTTCGGCTTCTACGGAGGAGCGGGGCTACAGTCAAACAGATGCAACGATGGCATTCTATAATAAATGGGTTCGGCAACTATAAACTGTGAACTTTCATCTGTGTCGAGTGTGGTCTGCATGTTAAAGAAGCACTTAGCAGGTTTGCTCGCGTTCCACCATCCAGGGAGATGCAACTGCTGATGCAAATGTAGCCTCTGCATCTGCCATTCTCCTCTCTGTTGCTCTTTAGACCGTGGCGAGCCGTGCGCTGACTAATGAGCATTAAGACGTCCGTCCGGAATGGGGTGAGGTTATAAACGCTGAACTATTTGCGGCTCCATTATAGGACTTGGCATTCGAATTAGCGGCGGCGAGGTGGAGGTAAGTTGCGAGGGGCGCCGCGACATTACGAGTCTGAACGCCGGCTCGGGTGCTTCAGAGACTTTGCCCTCGCGCAGCACTTGGGCGTCGAGCGTGTCTACCGGGAGCAGACAGAGCGCTGGTCACCTCTGTCCGTGACAGCTCGCAGGACATCGCACCGCAGCTTATCGTCCCTTAACGTACCCGCCTCCCGCCTCCCGCCTCCCGCATCCCGCCTCGACTCGCCTCCCCACCCTCTATCCACGCCCTGATGCCCCCGCGCCGTCTCTACCTCGAAAACACCAGCCTCATCAATTACGCCGGCAGCCCAGAGGAAGGTAACGCCGGGCGGCGTTATCATTGTGACCTCCAGAGTGTGTTCACGGGGGCCCTCCTGCTGTCGCAGCCTCGCCGGCTCCCTCCCTCTGTGCTCTTTAGCTTGGGTCTCTTAAATCAACCTCTCAGGCTGGGCCCGGCCTCTGGCGGCGCGGCGGCAGAGCGCAGCCCCACAGTGGAACTAAGGGGTTTAGACTTATGGGGGGGGATGAGAGGGAGAGGATGAGACAGTGGTGGTGGTGGTGGTGGGGGTTGGGGGGGGGGGGGGGGGGCGGGGAGGGATGGGGGAGAAAGGAGGACAGCAGTGCTCGTGAAGCTGGGCTCGGGCGAAATGTGTGGAGTCAGCACACATTCACGCTGAGTTCGAATGGTGCAGGAACACAGCAAGGCAAGCACAGAGCGCTCTCTCTCTCTCTCTCTCTCTCTCTCTCTCTCTCTCTCTCTCTCTCTCTCTCTCTCTCTCTCTCTCTCTCTCTCTCTCTCTCTCTCTCTCTCTCTCTCTCTCTCTCTCTCTCTCTCTCTCTCTCTCTCTCTCTCTCTCTCTCTCTCTCTCTCTCTCTCTCTCTCTCTCTCTCGTACGTACGGACACACACACACACACTATACACAGAAATACAGGAGTGCGCAGGATGGGGGAGTGTATGTATGCATACGCACGTCAGACATATATGTATACACATGTATATTTACACACCAAACCCCTTTTTAGTGGGGGAGGTGTGACGACCCCCTGCACCCCCTTTAGGCCTTTTGATGCCACTACAAGGCAGAGCTAGGTTAGGTGAGCATACTGACATTATTGATCACACCTGGGTTAATGGGCGGGGGTATATAAACAGGTTTTCCCTATCCTTCCTGCACTCTCTTCGGTTGTTGCAGGCACTATCACGTTTCACTCTTTCACTTGGGCACTTTGCTTTGTTCTTTGTCTTTGATTCTTTCCCCTCATCCTCACTCTTATTAGCTTATAGTCTCATTTCTAACATACAGACGCATTCACCACATCCACTCACCTACAACCTCTATCTCGCATTTAAACATATACCCTTAGACATCTGTTACTCCTTGTTGTTTGTCTTTATGAATAAATTACATTTTTGCTTTAAAACTCAATTCTGTTGTTTAATTATGTGATGGTGAAGTGTTTCACCGTAACAGTATGTACATATATCCAGCATGCATGTACTAAAGAACAAGGGAGGACACTTTTAGCTGCTCTTAAGTGGCAAAGGAAACTACATTACCCAGAGGACTAACTGTTTGCTCTCTCTGAGTGCCTGAGCTCTTACAATGTTTATCTTTTATTGCATTCATTTGGGGCAGCCGCGGCCTACTGGTTAGGGCTTCGGACTTGTAACCGGAGGGTTGCCGGTTTGAACCCCGACCAGTACGAACGGCTGAAGTGCCCTTGAGCAAGGCACCTAACCCCTCACTCCTCCCCGAGCGCCGCTGTTGCAGGCAGCTCACTGCATGGGGTTTAAGTGTGTGCTTCAACACACTGTGTGCCTCACCATCACTGTGTTCTGAGTGTTTCACTAATTCACGATTGGGTTAAATGCAGAGACCAAATTTCCCTCACAGGATCAAAAGAGTAATTCTTCTTTCTTCTAAAATACATTTCCCTGGATGGATTAAGAACAGCCTCATCATGGGAGACAGAGACA
>JAXIVH010001518.1:0-20928 GCA_036785325.1 Urophycis tenuis
AATGTAGACGTGGGGGAAAGAGAAGGAGAGAGAGAGCAGAGGACAGGGAGTGAGAGGAAGTGTGTGTGTGTGTGTGTGTGTGTGTGTGTGTGTGTGTGTTTGGAGGGGGCGGGGGGGGAGGGTTGGGAGTGTGCCAGTGGGCCAGCCTTCTCTTAAGGCAAAGCTTTTACAAGAAATGGCTGCAAGTGCACAATGTGATTACGCAACACACATGCACACACACACACGCACACACACACACACACACACACACACACACACACACACACACACACACACACACACACACACACACACACACACACACACACACACACACACACACACAGGTCACAGAATGAGTCACACGGCCAATAGAACTGAACCAGTGATAGAGAATGAAGAGCAAGAGGGTTATATTTAGGCTACACACTGGAACTTACTGTTGTTATTTTTAGCTCTGCATCCCAACCATTGAGAGGAAACTGTATTCTGCGTTGAGAAGAAGACTCAGAAGAAGAATCAGAAGAAGCGTGAGGTAAAGGTGGGGGCGGCAGTAGCTCAGTGGGTAGAGCGGGTGGACAGAGCGGGTCGTCCACTAACCGAAGGGTCGGCGGTTCGATCTCCTTGATCCCCCTCCTCCTCCAACCGTCCACATGTGTCGAACCCCACAAATGTACTGATTGTAAGTCACTTTGGACGAAAGCGTCTGCTAAACGCCCCCTTTACCCTTTCAGAAGAAGAAGCAGTAGAAGAATCAGCAGAAGAAGAAGAAGCAGCAGAAGAATGGCCCCCGGCAGTGACCTCACCTTGTGGAGCTCGTCCGCCTTCTCCGTCTGCTTCATCCTGCTCTTCCGCGCGGCGTCCCGGTTCCTGTCCTTCCTCTGACCCGGGCCGGCCCGCCGCCCCCGGCCCGCCGGTCCAGAGGCCTCCCCTGGACGCTGTGGGGAGGACTGCGACCCGCACAGAGTTACCCAGCGGTCAAACCTGAACACAACGTGGCGGAGACCCCCTGCCTGCTATATGAATGACGTGCATCTGAATTCACTGTCAAGTCTGTTTGGATACGTCAGTCTGTCAGTCTCTCTCTCTCTCTCTCTCTCTCTCACCAGGGTCTGTGTTCCAAGCTGATTGCTCATATATATATATATATATATATATATATATATATATATATATATATATAGACATGCATGGTACACACACAGGCAGTCCAGTGCACAGAAACACATGAGGGGTAAAGAGACCGCTCTGTAGTCTGTGTTCATCGTTCTATTCTAGGCTTCTGGGACTTGTAGTTCTCCACATCTGAACCGGCTCGCCGGCTGAGCCTACTCCCAGTGCAAAGTATTGGGTGGATGAATGAATGAATTAATGAATCCAATGCCTGAATGTATGACTAAATACGAATGAATATAATGATTCCGATACAGTATTGAGAGATGGATGGATGGTTGCAAGATGGATTCATGTGTGTTTGTTTAACCTTGATTTAACCAGGCAAATAATAATAATAATAATAATAATAATAATAATAATAATAATAATAATAATAATATAATATAATATGAGGAGGAGGAGGAGGAGGAGGAGGATAAGAACATGTGATATTATTATGAAGATGAATGACTCACCAAGCTGGAGTTTGAGTTGTCCAACTCTTCACCTGACGTGAAGCCAGAGCTGGTAGATTTGGCATCCATGAATAAGGGAGGCATGACTACAGGACCGCAACAGCATTGCCTTGGACTCTGTGGAGAATCCACTCGGGCGATCTGAACATCCCCAGACTACGCGCAATACAAAAATAGCATTAAAAGTATTCTCTGAAGTCTATTCAGTCTGAATAGAAAAATGTTCCAACTTTGACTAACTTCTCTGTAGGCCTACTCTCATCCTTGATGGAGTGTAAATAAAAGACCACAGACCTGTTGGTCTCTGGGATAGATTCCGGTCGGTGACACAGAAGCTGCGTACAACTCACTCAAACATCCTAATGCGCGCCTGGAGACGTGTGCACGCATTTGTACGCAACATATTTTCTCCCTCCCCTCAATGATCACGTTCTCCTTTCTCCTTTTACTTTCTCTTTACGATAAACCGCTGCCTCGGAGAGGAAAGCAGTGGGCGTCGGATGTTCTGCTCTCTGGAGGGGAAATGACTTGTCTTTATTAGAAAGCGTCAGTGATACATCATGATTTTAGTTCTCGGTAAACCCGTTGTCACAATGACATCTAGCGGTGGTCAATGATGCATGATGCATGCATGATGCAATGATTTCTTCTTTTTGTTTAAATATATTTCACAGACAACGTCATCAAACATCAATATCAAACCAAACAAATCAGGTTAGAGGATAATTGATCATGAAAATAATTTACGTTATCTATATCTTAAACATAGCCAGGAATGAGTGGCAGCAATAAACAAAGACAAATAATAGTAGACCAATAATTTGCCCCAGAACATATTCTCAAATCATATTAAATAACACACACGGGAACGCGGCACACCCTGCTGCCATACTAACCAATCACCAACAATACACAGAGAAATATCTCTACAAACCAATCGCTTTGCTCCTAAAACACAACAGACCAATCGTGTGCAGGCTAAGGCGGAACTTGATCAAATGACTTCCTGGTCCTCCTTAACGACGCTCACCGTCCCGTCGCATGGACGTCTAGCGTCGATGTATTAATCCAGTCTGACCTCAACACCCCACCGCTTATAGCAGGTTGTATATCGAACTGCTTGTGAGCCGAGTTCCGCGATGGGTTTGTTGACAATTCTGAAGAAAATGAAGCACAAGGAGCGTGAAATGAGGCTCCTGATGCTGTATCCTTGTATTCCTTTGGCTGCTGGCGGTGATGCTCTGTTGGCTTCACACGGGGTTTTTTTTTGGCATATTTTGCATTCCTCAGTCATAATCAGTATCCGGAAATGTGATCCCACCGATAACTACTAGAATGTGCCGCCCGCTGTGTGTGTGTGTGTGTGTGTGTGTGTGTGTGTGTGTGTGTGTGTGTGTGTTTTGATGTCCTTAACCAGCTTCCCTCCAGAGGTCTGGACAACGCAGGGAAGACGACCATTCTGAAGAAATTCAACGGCGAAGACATCAGCACTATTTCCCCAACCCTGGGCTTCAACATCAAAACACTAGAACACAGAGGGTGAGACACACACACACACACACACCAAATCGTAAACGTGCAAGTGTACATCTGGTAAATGTCACCACTAGTTACACACATGATTCTGTTATACTGGTGCTCATCAACACCTCCGCGAGTCTCCATTGTTTCCTTGAGCTGTGTATTATGCTGCAAGTTATTTTCCTACCGATTAAGTGTATTTTGACTAATTTCCTCACTACGGGAATAAAACACACCTGTCATCACATCTCTCAGTGGGCGACTCAAGCCTTAGTGGGTGAACAGGAGGGAAGGGGCAGCAGCAACACCTCCATTACATTTTCCCGACGCTCGTTTCCTGAAGCTCATTCCCTTCATGCCACATAAACGTGGGGGAAATGACAGAGGAGTGGACCCCCAATATTTAGGACGCGTGGGCGAGCAGAATCCCTACGGACGGGACTACGACAGAGCAAAGGGCCGTTCTGTAGCGGGGCGACCGCGTTCCAGCACGTTGCGGTACAGATGTTCCCATACCCACCTCTCTCCTCTTGGGGGGTCAAGGTTCAAACTGAACATCTGGGACGTGGGCGGCCAGAAGTCTCTGCGCTCCTATTGGAGGAACTACTTTGAGAGCACAGACGGGCTGGTGTGGGTGGTGGACAGCGCCGACCGCCTCCGCCTGGAAGACTGCAAGCAGGAGCTGAGCTCACTGCTGATGGAAGAGGTAAACACACACATGGGCAGACATCTCGCGGGGTTTCACGGCAGCGGGTTGTGATGCAGAGCCCTGGGCTCCGTTGTCGCGAAGAAACGGCCAATGGGAACGTGGCGGTCCGGTCGGAACGTCCCCCACCAATCACTCTGTGGGTGTTCACCGTCTCTCTCCTCAGAGGTTAGCCGGGGCCACCCTGCTCGTGTTCGCCAACAAGCAGGACCTGCCGGGCGCTCTGTCTAAAGAGGCCATAGGGGAGGTGAGACACGCACACACAGGAGGAAGCAGGGATCCCTCTGCTCCTTGAACAACGCTCAGAGCCACACATGATCCCACTCACAGACCTGCCAACCTTAAAGAAATTGGAGTACACAGAGGCCCCCCCACGTGCCCGACAGCTCACCGCCCACGTACGCTCCACCGTTGCCCACCCACCAGTGAGACACCCAACTGTTGAGTATCTGTCGGGTGCACACGGGGGGCCCAGGGGATGTCGGGGGGGGGGGGGGCGGCATGTGTGTACTCCAAATTTCGTCAAGGTTGGCAGGTCTGCCACTCTGACCATTTCAGGTGCCAAGACGAGAGATAAACAAAAATGCTGTTCATTTGCCAGCCTTAACGTAGCCGTGACTCGTAAAGCCCTGCCCCCCCCCCCCCCATCTGTGAGGTCACAGCAGTGAGTCTCGGTGCATGCTATGTGTCGTCATCCCCCCCCCCCCCCCCCCCCCATGTAGGCGATGGGCCTAGATGACATCAAGAGCCACCACTGGTGCATCGTGGGGTGCAGCGCGGTCACCGGGGACAACCTGCTGTCCGGCCTGGACTGGCTCCTGGACGACATCGCAGCCCGGGTCTTCACGGCCCACTGAGGCGGAGCCGACTGCCCGGAGGGGGGAGTCCGGTCTCTGGTCTGGTCCGGCAGCCGTTGAGCCTCCTTGGGATAGCGTTTGGTCTTTGGCTTGGTTGTTTATCGTTACGTTGCCTTAGTGGGCCCTTGCTTTACCCAGACTGCAGGGACTTGATACCAAACCAGAGTTGGTTGCTTTTCATAAATGTATGCCAGCGATGGGAACTTTTTTTTGGCTCAAGACGTTTTAGAATTTAAATGCACTCCGTTGCACGACTGCTGGCTGAAATCACGTTCTGGATTCCCCCCCCCCCCAGCTGCATCCTTGATCTCTTAGAATCATTTCCAGTTTGCGTCTCAAGACATTGAAATAAAGCCATCGCAAAACATATTTAAGTGCTTTTATTTTGTGTAAATTATTCAAACCATGTTGTTTGCAAAAGTTACAGCTTACATTTTGCCCAGGTGGTTTTTCAAATAAATCCTACGCAATAGAATACCCTTACCGCGCATGTTGCAATATTTGGTCAACCGGATTGTGAGACATCCAAGAACTATTTGTGCTTGAGTTTCAGCCTTGGCGCCCAGTCATACATAGGTTAACCAATGCTAGTATACATCTCTGGCTAAGTGCCAAGCTACAAAGAGCAATTACAAATTGCAAGACGTACAACATGCAAGAGCAGGAGGGGAGGATGGATGTTACGCAGGGTTCAGGTGACACGGGACAGTCCACCTTAAAGCGAGATGCTCTTACATTGCATTATCAGGGGACCATCAGGAACCAGATACCACACGGTTTAGCCACCAGAAATCACCCCTGTGTTGGCGTTGAGACCATATTCAAACTCAAATGTTGAGCAGACTACTAGCGTTCATTTTCAAACCCAAAAGAATGAACATCCTGTTGAACCAGACAGAAACCAACGCTTCCCCTTCTCCGGAGTGGGAAGAGCTTCAGATTGAATCAGTGTGGGATTGGTGACAAAGTCGTCACCACTCAAGTGCTTTATTGGAAATCAGTTCATATGCCAAGCAGCATGACATCACATCCTTTCTGGAGAGCACTTCCAGCAGGGACCTGAGGAAGACAGACACATGTTACAATGGACCAATCACAAGCATGGTTCATGCGTCCATAATAAGCTCAATCAGGGTTGTAAACCAATCAGTCATGAATCTTCAGACTGGGGCGGTAATATAAGTCATCACTTGCTTCGTTGATAAAAAGTTGTTTAAGAGACAACTGAACATACCTGAAGGTCCACACATCCAACTGGAATCACAGAACCTGGAGAGATCACAAACATGTTATCAATCACATTTAGAGTAAAGCAGTGGCTTAGGTGGTCATTTGAGGGGATCAGAGTGTACCAATCAGTCATGAATCTTCAGACTGGGGCGGTAAAGTGCAACATCATTCTCTAGAGCCATGGAGTCCATCATGACAGAAGATCAACATACCAAGTCGATGCAGCAGCCGAGGCAAACATCCAGTGCCGAGCAGGAGGGAGACGTCAAGACCAGAACCAAGTGGATCAAGTCACAGCTCTAGACCAGTGGCTCCACACCTCCAAGGCCCGGTTCCAACCCAGCTTCCTCTAGGGGATAAACAAACAGTCAGGCGTTAGTACGGCCGGTGCCGTGTGCATGTCCCACACCTGCAGAGACACCCTTCAGACTGTTGCCACCGCAACGGCCGTCCCCTTGTTGCCCTGGCAACACCAGTGGGTTCACCTTCTCAGGTTCTGGTGTTGGCCCAAGGCGTAAGACATGTGCGGGTGTCATCATCAAGGGAAATTAAGGTGTTAAAGTGGCACCCACAGCGTACATTCAGCATCACACAGTCTCACGCAAACACCCACCTTGGTTGGAGTTCCATTCATCCCTGAAGAACACCACCACCATGACGCCTGAAGAGAAAGGAGACAGTGGTGAGGCTTTCACAGAAAGGGTCCAAATAAACCAACTAGATTCTGTGCCTGTCAGGTTAGGTTTCTCATCAGGAGTTCAGACGAACGAGATTCTAATTATTGATCATCATTTCAAGCAGAGAATAAAAAACCCTCAAGACCACGAATATGAATTCTTACCTTCAGCTTGGTCAAGTTTGCAGCCTACAGCACATTCACACCATCAGTCCCATGTCTGTTGGCAGAAATAAGACACATGAGCCACCTTTCAATGTAGGAAACATCATTCAACATGGGGAGGTGAAGTTCCTCAGTCATTGGAATAGTTTCACATTGGTTCAAAGTGAGCTAGGTGTATCATCACTGAAACAGCCCTCTGGGCAACAAGCTAAAGCAGGAGGCGCATTAACATCTGGTAGGACTTGCCTCAACACTGGGTCTCCATTGGTGAAACTGGCCCAAGTCCTGGACACCAAGTCTCAGTCCCAGTGTGCATTTCCGCCTGCAGGGATAAATAGTTAGCCACGTGTCGAGAAACCAGCGAGTTACAAAATAAAAGTCCCCTCAAGGTTTTAGTCAGATTGAGGTTGGCATCAATGTAAATCAGCCATATGCTTGTCTATTGGATAATCATCACTCGAACCCCTCATTATAGTCAGCAAGTGAAAAACTGTCCACACTCACCAGGCAAATATGGGGCAGTCATCCTCATTCTGTCCAGACAGCCTGTGGATAAAACAAAACGTTTTAAACCACTTTCAAGTCTAATGTGAACAAGGTTACCTTGCATTATGGTACTCAGAATCTGGTAAAGGAGTTTCTTCAAAGTATATTCGGTAAGAGAGAGTTCAAGTATCATCATTGTAGCATCGACAGAGAACAGATCATGTAGACTGCTGGATTCATTACCTTGGCTTTGGCCTGCATTGTCCAGCCTACGTGAAGAAGAGCATCCGTGTTAACATTAATGTCTTACGGCAGAAATAAGACACATGAGCCACCTTTCAATGTAGGAAACATCATTCAACATGGGGAGGAGAAGTTCCTCAGTCATTGGAATAGTTTCACATTGGTTCAAAGTGAGCTAGGTGTATCATCACTGAAACAGCTCTCTGGGCAACAAGCTAAATCAGGAGGAGCATTAACATCTGGCAGGACTTGCCTCAACACTGGGTCTCCATTGGTGAAACTGGTCCAAGTCCCATAGTCCCAGTGAGCATTTCTACCTGCAGGGACAAACGGTTAGCCACATGGCGAGAAACCAGCCAGTTACAAATTAAAAGTCCCCTCAAGGTTTCAGTCAGATTGAGTTGGCATCAATGTAAATCAGCCATATGCTTGTCTATTGGAGAATCATCACTTGAACCCCTGATCATAGTCTGCAAGTGAGAAACTGCCCACACTCACCAGGCAAACATGCGGCAGTCATCCTCATTCTGTCCAGACGGCCTGGGGATAAAATAAGACGCTTGTAACGACCCCAAGTCTAATGTGAAGTTACCTTCCATTGTGGTACTCAGAATCTGGTATAAAAAATGTTTATTCAATGCAGATTCGTCAAGAGAGTTCAAAGATCATCATTCTAGCATCGACAGGGGACAGATTATTTGAAGTGGTGGACTCATTACATTGGCTTTAGCCTGCATTGAGCATCAGCTCAAAACATCAGCGTCTCACAGCACATTTACTAAGCATGGTTTACATTTTCTACAAAGCATTCAGAGTTCGCAGTCGAGTTCAGTCCAAGGCCTCTGACCTCTGGGTTCCTCAACACAGGTCATTGCAAATAAGGTCAATCACGTTTACCTTTGTGTTCTGCAGTAAGATGACATTGCTCTTCCACCTGAGGAACAGGAGAGAGAGAGAAGCATGAGGGCGCAGCAGACACCAGCAGCGCCCACCACGTGGTGGCCCCCCCGGCAGGGCCTCGGGTCTGGGCCCCCTTCAGGCTGACTATACGAGCGTCAGGAGTCTCCATTCAGAACATATGTGGTGCATTCACGGTGATTCAGAACAGGTCTGTGAAAGTTATCATCACAAGGAGACTCCATACACAGCAGCGACGGTGACACACTAACTAAAACCGACACATATCAAGCAAGCATGCTACGAAACAAAGACAAAACCACAAGCAGGGATTGTAATACTTAACAAGACTGTTTGGGTTACCGGTTAAAGGCGGTAGATGTCCGCATATTAAGCACTGTGCGTTTACTAATGTCTCCGTTAGAGCAGCCAACTTACCAACTAGCTCTGGACGTTGGACTGAAGAACCGCCATGTGTTAAAACTTCTTCTTTTAACCTTTACCGGCGCCCTAAACACCTCTCGGCGTTCTGCTGCCACCTACTGGTCATTACAAGGATATAGTCTTTCTTCTTCGTCATCTTGTTGGCTAAATAACCAACAGTTCTGCGCATTACCGCCACCACCTGGACATAAGTAGGCAGCTCCGTTAACAACGTGATCTCTTTCCCAAAGGTGTGCATGAGGCCTGTTAATTGTGGGAACAAGAGATAAAACGGTGCTCGTTCAAAACTCGTAAAAAGCATTAGAACTTTGCAATTAAAGATTTGTTTTCTTAGGCATCCAAGAAATCTTCAAATCAAATGTTTTCGATCATGTTCATGACACTGTTGGTCAGATAGAAATGATTTGACTTTGCTTTCAGTGGGGAAGTGTTTGTGTTGGTTGTTAGTTGATAAAGGGTGACCTGGTTCTGACCGGGTTTGGGTACTCAGGCTCACTGACTAATCCATTTTCCGTGTTAACTTGTCTGATCTTTATTGTGAACGTTTCACCTCGCAGTAACCACTCATCCCGCCTGAACCGAGTCAGCTTTAAACATTTCACATCTTAGCAATCTGGAGTCTTCTCTTCATCTCACTACCATTTTGCCTTGACCCGTTGTCCGCTTTAATTAACATTTGCCTGAGCCAAGAAGCTGGGTATGTTGTGCCAGGTACAGTGAAGCAGCCTTTATTTTGTATGTCCAACAGATCTGGGACAAACTCCACTATGCAAGGTCTGACTTGCTTTATTCAAGTAAAAACTATGGTCATATTTCCAGGTTTTAGAACACATTTAAAGTTAGCAGTACATTTCCTTTCATACACAAGTTTTCCTGTGATATTTGTCAGACATTAGTGGGGGCTAGAGAAATAAAACAATTGAAGGTGAGCTCACACCTGTGACTATTCATGTTTACCGATGTGAAAAAATTCCTACATCTTGGATTTTCAGCCTTTGGAGGCCAGGCCCAGCTGGATGAAGGCCTTTGCGTAACCTTGTTAAACTATTTAGCTCTGCCTCACTAGCAAGTTGTTAATAGCACCCTAATGGAATGCCCAAGTAGGCCATGGTGACAAGTGAGTTTAAGACACAATGAGGTTTATCAAGTAGTAACCACAATAGTACACCTCATGTGGGCAGAGTGCATGCCTGTCTAACAAGAAACCACACCCAGTTTAGTCATAAACTTTATTGAAGGCCTTTCCAGGAGCCATGCAATGTAGAAGTATACAACATGCATTAAGAGGGGCATCCATTTTGGAGCGCACCGCTTTTCCAGCAGCACGGCAGGGACCTGAGGAAGACAGACACATGTTACAATGGACCAATCACAAGCATGATTCATGCGTCCATAATAAGCTCAATCAGGGTTGTAAACCAATCAGTCATGAATCTTCAGACTGGGGCGGTAATATAAGTCATCACTTGCTTCGTTGATAAAAAGTTGTTTAAGAGACAACTGAACATACCTGAAGGTCCACACATCCAACAAGGTCCAACTGGAATCACAGAACCTGGAGAGATCAAACGCATGTTATCAATCACGTTTAGAGTAAAGCAGTGGCTTAGGTGGTCATTTGAGGGGATCAGAGTGTACCAATCAGTCACGAATCTTCAGACTGGGGCGGTAAATTGCAACATCATTCTCTAGAGCCATGGAGTCCATCATGACAGAAGATCAACATACCAAGTCGATGCAGAAGCCGAGGCAAACATCCAGCGCTGTGCAGGGGGGGCGACGTCAAGACCAGAACCAAGTGGATCAAGTCACAGCTCTAGACCAGTGGCTCCACATCTCCAAGGCCCGGTTCCAACCCAGCTTCCTCTAGGGGATAAACAAACAGTCAGGCGTTAGTACGGCCGGTGCCGTGTGCATGTCCCACACCTGCAGAGACACCCTTCAGACTGTTGCCACCGCAACGGCCGTCCCCTTGTTGCCCTGGCAACACCAGTGGGTTCACCTTCTCAGGTTCTGGTGTTGGCCCAAGGCGTAAGACATGTGCGGGTGTCATCATCAAGGGAAATTAAGGTGTTAAAGTGGCACCACAGCGTACATTCAGCATCACACAGTCTCACGCAAACACCCACCTTGGTTGGAGTTCCAGTCATCCCTGAAGAACACCACCACCATGACGCCTGAAGAGAAAGGAGACAGTGGTGAGGCTTTCACAGAAAGGGTCCAAATAAACCAACTAGATTCTGTGCCTGTCAGGTTAGGTTTCTCATCAGGAGTTCAGACGAACGAGATTCTAATTATTGATCATCATTTCAAGCAGAGAATAAAAAACCCTCAAGACCACGAATATGACTTCTTACCTTCAGCTTGGTCAAGTTTGCAGCCTACGGCACATTCACACCATCAGTCCCATGTCTGTTGGCAGAAATAAAACACATGAGCCACCTTTCAAAGTAGGAAACATCATTCAACATGGGGAGGTGAAGTTCCTCAGTCATTGGAATAGTTTCACATTGGTTCAAAGTGAGCTAGGTGTATCATCACTGAAACAGCCCTCTGGGCAACAAGCTAAAGCAGGAGGCGCATTAACATCTGGTAGGACTTGCCTCAACACTGGGTCTCCATTGGTGAAACTGGCCCAAGTCCTGGACACCAAGTCTCAGTCCCAGTGTGCATTTCCCGCCTGCAGGGATAAATAGTTAGCCACGTGTCGAGAAACCAGTGAGTTACAAAATAAAAGTCCCCTCAAGGTTTTAGTCAGATTGAGGTTGGCATCAATGTAAATCAGCCATATGCTTGTCTATTGGATAATCATCACTCGAACCCCTCATTATAGTCAGCAAGTGAAAAACTGTCCACACTCACCAGGCAAATATGGGGCAGTCATCCTCATTCTGTCCAGACAGCCTGTGGATAAAACAAAACGTTTTAAACCACTTTCAAGTCTAATGTGAACAAGGTTACCTTGCATTATGGTACTCAGAATCTGGTAAAGGAGTTTCTTCAAAGTATATTCGGTAAGAGAGAGTTCAAGTATCATCATTGTAGCATCGACAGAGAACAGATCATGTAGACTGCTGGATTAATTACCTTGCTTTGGCCTGCATTGTCCAGCCTACGTGAAGAAGAGCATCCGTGTTAACATTAATGTCTTACGGCACATTCACCACCGCATGCATCCGTCGCTACTCAGCATGGTTTACGTTTTCTACAAAATATTCAGTGAGAGAGTTCAGTAACATCACGGTAGCATGTCAAATGAATCACTTTAATGAGTTCAGTTTACCTCTGCAGTCAGCAGTCGGGCAGCGTTCCTCCTGCATCTGCAGAAGACAGAAACGTTTTCAAGGTTCTGCAGAACGACGTAGCTCTGCAGCCCACACCTCAACACGTGCCCTCGAGAGCAGGCCACGTGCCGGGCCGGGTTCGTGTTCAGAACCTCAAGAGTCTCCATTCAGAACATATATGGTGCAGTCACAGTCATTCAGAACAGGTCTGTGAAAGTTCTCATCACTAGGAGACACGAGAGGGCCGCAGCGCGCATACTAAAGCAGATCTGTTTAAAATGTACCGACAATACAACAGAAATATCACGCGTGTGAGGCTCCACACTGGTTACAGAACACATTGCTTTAAATTTCTGTCCAAATATATTACGTTTAGCACGTCGATGGCTTGAGATGGTTAAAGTCATCAGTCACCATTAGAAGTGCTGATGTGACCAGAGGGTCAGCGCTATGACTACACGGCATACTTGCAGCAAACTAACCAGTATAAAGAAGGTTATACTGATATAAAGGGTCTAATAAAACACTAACATTAATTGTAAATCAACGCATAAAATTATAAATAAGGAGCTACCCTTCACGTCTTACCTTGACAGAGTAGAGGAGGAAGTGGAAGGAGCACCGTCGCCCAAAGACCTTTATATTTCCCCGTTCAAGCCCCGCCCCCTTCATGCTCGTTCTTCTTCTATTGTTTTTATTTTTTGCATGTTAGTCACCGTACGGTGCATTACTGCAACCTACTGGAAGGTGGAGGATTGCACACTTGCCACTTCGTGTAAAGAAATCAAGACATTATATCTTTTTACGTAAAACATGTGTCGTGTGACACATAACACGTTGTTTGATTGATTGTGATTCCCCACGTACTTCCCACACACCATTCAGATGTTTACTGCGCCCTGTTTCGCTCTTTGTAACTTAGCACTTAGTCAGAGATGTTGTATACTAGCAATGGTTATAATCTAGCAATTGAAATGCTTGAAACTTTTTATGGTGACTTTCTTACTGTATTAGCAGCAATTAAATGTTTCACCTTCTCATGTCAAATGTACTCTTTGTAAGTCGCTTTGGATATGCGTCTGCTCTATGCCCTAAATGTAAATGTACTGATCACATGTAGCTCCATTCCTGAAGCACAGTCTCAATTTCATTCTTGTATAGGTCACTTCCTCCCTTATGTATGCACCTGCCATTTCTCTCTCTCTCTCTCTCTCTCTCTCTCTCTCTCTCTCTCTCTCTCTCTCTCTCTCTCTCTCTCTCTCTCTCTCTCTCTCTCTCTCTCTCACACACACACACACACACACACACACACACACACACACACACACACACACACACAACATTAGATGTTGTGGATGATCACAACTCAACACAATCTAGGAGAAGGGTTACTAGAGAGGTTAACCAAACTTCACTTTTTTGTTTCAAAGACACTAAACCACAGCCATAAAGATGTAACCATAGTGTATGTACGTGTACACTCACATAATTGACCACTCAAAAATAGAACATGGATGAACCCAACCTTTATTAAAAAAATACAATCAATATCATCGACAGACTGTAACCCCCCCGCTGTCCTGTCAGCCTCCGCTGTGCGCAGTCAGCGGGGGGGCGTGATGGCGTCCAGCAACAAACTCATCGACAGTGTTGCATCTTGGTAGCGTAGTCCCCACTGCTGTTGGGCTCCCCCGCCGGGGCTGCGGGTGGGGGGGAGGAGGTGCAGAGTCCTGGTCTCCGCTGCCGCTGGGCTCCTCCTCCAGGGAGGAGCTGCCGGCCTGCTGCTCCCCCCACCCTCTGGGCAGACCCCTGTAGAGCAAACCCACAGGTGTGCTGCTCAGAACCGGAACCCAAAGTCTTCCCTAACGCCGTGTGTTGACCTTTGCCTACTCAGTTGAAAGGTGTCCAGTCTAGTCTTTAGTTTATATCTATTTATCAATTTCAACGACTTTGAGGTGACACTAAGTGTCCTGAAAGATACCAAACAAATAAAAAGACATGCTCGTTATTGTTAATGTCATCACGATGACTAAAGGGGGAACAAGGGAAGCAGTCAGACCAGGAGGCTGAAATGGATGTGATGTGGCGAGGGGGCGGACCTAGGCTGAGTCCTGTGATTGGTCGGTCCCACACCTGGCCCCACCAGAGAGCAGCTGCTTGGGTGCGGTTCAGGGGTCCAGCTGACTCCTGAGTCCTAGAGGTGTGAACACAATGGAACGGAATAGAATGAGGATGCCAGGACCTTTTGTTTTCACTGGGGGTGCGTCGTCATCAACAGACTGACGTCATGTATGAATTAAACTGAATGTATCAATGGGATAACACACAGCCATAAGCAGAACGACATAAGCTGCTCCAGTTTAGCTGATTAACTGAAACGTTGTTCCCACTTCCAGGAAAATAACAGCGCAGTGCTAAGCTCAATGCAGGCCTAACCTGGTAAACTGAAGTGAGCCGCAGTTCTCCCCGACCGGCCAGAAGAAGGCGCTGTTGGGTCGTCTAGTTGGTCCACGGAGCTTAGACCGGGCCAGTCGGGGTAGGGCAGGGGTCCTCTCCCACTCCCAATCCCACTCCCAATCCCACTCCCACCCCCACTCCCACTACCACTCCCATCGGGAATAATGTAGCGTGGGTAAACTAACAGGGAATAGAGAGACAGTTTCCTAAGGCTGAATGGTTATAATGATTTAATGAATGGTTATAATGATTTATTGATTTCCCACCGCATTTTATGTGAATGCAAAGGGCCTACAATCCGAACATGTTTGTAGAAAGTATTCTTCACTGGGGCCTATTAGATGGTGAATTAACCTGAATTATGTAATAAATTCCGGGTCTCTTTGTCCTGCTCAGAATAATACTAATTTACACACTTTATCAACTCACCATCATAAACCTGACACCCACAGCACGCAAAATATCGTCAGAAAACGCAGATCCATCTTTCAAACACAATCTTCCGCAGTTCCTAGTTTGCTGATAATGTAAATTATTATTTTTAAACCTGTGCAGTGTTTTTAGTTAAAAGTGGCCATTGTTTCCATCTCTGCGTAACAGGTTTTAATTTGAAAACGGTGCTTGGTGGATTTTGATTGGCTGAAACCTCGCGTCCTTCTGCCGCTGTCATGGCAACGGCGACCGGCGTTTCCAAAACAAAAAGTCAACACAACAAGCGTGGCATGAATCAGTCTTTACTTCCTCATGGAAATGGTTCAGTCTCAAATTAGACTCCACAAGGTATGGCTTTGATTGGATCATGAAACAATCATATTCACATATAAAAGTACTCAAGAGTGATCATTAAGCAGCTCGACAGATTCAAGATTAAACAAAATATACAACAGGTTGATCGATGGCAAAAATTACATAAATATACACAACTCGACTGTGGTTCTGTGCCTTCATGTCCCCTTTATGAGGTTTGAGGTTTCATTCAACTCCCGCCGTCGCTCTGATGAACACATACCAGGGTAACAATCATTCAGTCACAACATCACACACTCACAACATCACACACTCACGGTGGAGCGATAATTTACACCATTCTACAGCTTTGTCACCATGTTGCCCTCGGTGTCCGTCCCCCCCCCCCCCCCCCCCCCCCCCCCCCCCCCCCCTCCCCCTCCTGCCTCCTCTGAGGTTAAGCCGGGCATAAACGGAGCCATTTGAGAAGGACCTGGACAGGGCCTCGTAAATACCTCCGATCCGTGACTCATTAGCTCAGTGACGAGTGATAAGATCCAGCAATTAATGATCAATGGGGGATGGAGGGACAGACAACACCGCAGCTCCACGCTGGAGCGCTGTGTTCATCCTTGAGGCGGGTTACACATCAACCACCACGGTGGTCTCACCGTGCCAAACACACACCTTTTGTTTCAGGGCTTTTTATTTCTCTCTAAACTTATCTACAGACCTATAATCAATCAATAACATGTGGTCAGGGGGGTTTCACCGGAGGGCTGCAAGTGCCAGACTTTGACGATGTGAAAAAAAAACCCGACCACCACCCCGCCAGCAGGAGCAGAACTAACAAGCTGTGTGAAGGCAGCTCACTCTGAGGGGGGGGGGCACGTCCCCATTGCCCTATAACAGTTACCGCGTGTGGGAATGTCTCCGTCGGGACATCACAGACCCCCCCCCCCCCCCCCCCCCCACCCCCACCCCACACGCCCCGTGACCCGGCCCGCGTGACAGCTCTTAGTCCAGGAATGCGTGGCGCTGTGGAACCGGTGGGAGAACACGCGGGGGGGCTGAGAGAGCCCAAGTGTCGGTTCCCTCTCTGCGCTAGCTAACAGTCTGAGGTTCGTCGGCAGGGCGGGCTCCCGGTTCCGGGTTCGGCCCCCCGACGTGTCTTCTGAGCGGCTACTGGAACTCGCACAGGATGGCGTTGCTGCGCAGGCTCTTCTGGGAGGACCTGGGCGACAGCGTGGCGCCGGTGCTGGTGGAGGAGGTGGAGGAGGTGGAGGAGGAGGTGGAGGAGGTGAGGGGGGTGAGGGTCACGCTGTACAGGTTGGTGACGAAGGTCTCCCAGCCACGACGGAACGCCCGGTCCAGCGCTGGCGGGGGGGGGGGGGGGGGGGGGGGGGAACAGAGACGAGAGGTTACTGACATGGCCGCCGCCCCCCTGGTCCACGTGCACAAACACACCGACAGCCTCCGACTCATCGGTTAGAGTGACCAAGCCCACGAGAAGAATAGCGGGGCGGTGCCACTTAGCGGATATGGGATCGCAGTTTGTGATTGGTTTAAAGTGTTGCCAGGTGATGTCACAGTGGCAATCTAAACAGGTTGCGGTGATCGCCGCGGGCCCTCATCCGCCTCACGCAATCATCCCGGTTTCTACATCGCCCAGGACAGGTCTGTTGCGTCAACGTTGTTGGCACAACACAGCAGCGTTGCTGTCCATTGAAGGGGTCGCCGTGGCGACGACAGCGGCTATAGATTACAGGATGGAATGTCCTGTGTGGTTGGACCAACGCCCCCCCCCCCCCCCCCCCCCTCGATGACTGCGGTGCGCGTCGAGACACATTGAGGTGTGCGTGGAGAGAAACACATCTCGCCCACGTTCCTCACAGAGAGGAGGAGAATCAAACAAAGGCCACACAGCCTTCACCTGGACACACACACACACACACAGGGGACAACCCAGGGAGGAAACGGTCTGCCTAGAGGGTGACTTCAGCCCTGTCCTTTCATTGGTGCTTACAGAGCCGAGCTGCGGAGGAATGTCGGCAGGGAGGCGGCGTCTGATTGGTTAGCGGTGAGTGGAATGTTTATGGTGTGGATTTAGGAGGTGGAGATACGTGGACGTTCTCAGCTCTCGGCTGATAAGGGCCAGGAACGCCGCCTGAAAACGGCGCCGAGCGAACACTGAGACACGTGGCGCTGTCGCCAGGCCGACTGATGATAAGTGAACTCACTCAAGGGGGGCACGTTTGTCCCTGGGCTGACTTCTCTCAGACATTTCCTATGATGCATTGGGCCGAGGTGGCACTGTGGACGTGGCCTTTGTGGTGAATTCTAGTTCACCGCAAAAGGCCAAGGACTACTTGGTGCTGCTACCGTGCCGTTTGTACAGAGAATGACTCCTGTCTGGGCGAGCGTTATCTTCACACAGAGGAGCTCATAAAAAGTACAGTTACATAACAAAAAAAAACCATCATAACCCGGTTCAGGGAGCAACAAGCCCGTTGCGTCGCCGAATGAACCGCCGGTGACACACGCACAGATACACGCTGTACTTTGGCAGCCTGTTATTAGGGGTCGTATACAGGTCTCCATGGCGACCGCGGCGTACACGGGGTCCCGGAGTCCCGGTACCTCTCTCAGCGATGGCGCTGGACCGGGCCCAGCGTCCTCTGTTACGCCACCTCTGATCCAAAAGGACGTCCTCCCAGTGGCCTGACCTCTGACCCCCACACCCTGAAGGCCCAACGTGTGACTGACTGTGTGTTTGTGATCCATTTGCACACACTCTGCTTGAGTGTGCAAGGATGCGGAGAGGCAATCTTTTTGTATTCACAATGATTACACTTGAATAACATTAGAAAGGAAGAAACATGATCACAATGGGATGTGTTCCCATCTCTGCCTCCCCCTGTCCTCCCCTCCCTCCCCTTGTGCTCCTCTCTCATCCCCTGTCCTCCCCTACCTTCCCCGTGTCCTCATCTCCCTCCCCTTGTCTGCCCCTCCTCTCCCTGTCCTCCCCTCCCTCCCCCCGTCCTCCCCTCCCTCCCTCCCCCAGGCCTGTGTCCCTCACCTTGCGGTAGTTCTTCACCGTGCTCCTCTTCAGCGCTTTCATCCCCTCCGCCTGCTCCTCTTCAGCTTCCTCTCCTCCTCTCCCTCCTCCTCCTCCTCTCCTCCTCTCGTCCCCTCTTCTTGTCTCTGAGCAGGACCTGGTCGTCTGCGTCCTCCAGGGTCGCCGACCGCACGCGCGCGCCCGTCGGCTCGCCGTCCCCCGTCACTCTGCCCCCCGCGGAGGGGGCGGACCCCGCCGCGGGGCTCTCCTCCGGGGCGACGCCCCTCTCTGACGGGGGTCTCTCTGCTTCCTCCGGGAGCTCCTCCTACCCCTTCTGCTCCACCGGCCGCTGCCGCCGCCACCCCGCCACGCTTCACACGCAGCAGCGTCTCCCCGTCGTCGCCCTCGGTGACGCCGTCGTTGGCGTCGAACCCCTCGCCGCCGCCCGGGTGAGGCGCCGTGGCGTCCGGGGGGCCGGCGTCCCACCGCCCCGGCTCCGCCCCCTCCTTCTCCTCCTCCTCCTCCGCCGTCCCCCCCGCCTGGCCGGGACCCTCGGGCTCGCCCAGGCGCCCGTAGAGACCCCCCGGCACGTCCAGGAACTTGGGGGCCCTCAGGGAGCCCCTCGCGGACCCCTTCCTGGAGCCGATGGCCATCTTGTTTTCTGGGGCGGGCTTGACGTCTGTCTGCTCACTGGTCACCTCCTGAAGGGTTCTGGGAGGGAGAAAAGGGGGAGAAACAAGAGGGATGGGAGAGATGAGTCCGGATGGCATTGCCTTATCCTGACGGAATCGGTGTTTCGTTTTGGTTCGGGGGAAAAATCGTCTGCATCTCGCTCATCTCGTCGCCTGTAATCTTTTGGTCATGCGCTTTCTTACGGACAAAACAAAAACCCTGTGTTTTGACATCTCGTCACAGTGTTTACAATACCTGAAGTGCTCTCATGTGTGTCGAGAAATGTGTGTGGGATCCCCTTCAGTTTACACACACACACACACGCACACGCACACAAACACGCACGCGCACACACACACACACACACACACAGATTGAGACTTTGGCCCTCAAGATATCCTTTTGGACCGTCCCCAAACATTACAAACAAAATCAATGACGTTGATGTTTTCCCAGTCAATGACATGGGAGGCAAAGTTCAGAGAGCAGTTTCAAAACATCCTCCAAGACGCATCATGGATAACAACACACAAGTCACTCACAAAATACAACCCCTACCTCCCCCCATCACAGCAGAATCACAATGAAACGACCTCCATCAGAATCAGGTCCCCGGCCTCGCTGTTGGCTCACATGTGACGCTTACGTAAACTCTGGGATGGGGGTCAAAGGTCAGCGGAGTTACCACGAACAGCCGTCATTGATGTTCCTCAGCAAACAGGCTGATAAAGAGACCTGGTGGAATGCAGTCCCAGCCCATCTCAGCTTGCCCCCCCAACCCCCCCCCCCCCCCCCCACCACCCCCTCGACAAAAGCACAACCAAATACCATCGCACAAACACTTTGTGTGGCATTGCGTTTGGATTGCGAGCAGCGTGTGGTGGGTGTTGGGAAGCTTACGCAGTGAACGCAGTGAACTCTTGAATAAACCAAACAGCCTGAGAACATTTGTGGCGCGCACCGAGGGGGGGGGGGGGGGGGGGGATGGGGTCATTAGGTACAGGTTGCGTTGCGCTTCGACCCGACGTCAAAAAACGACACCCCGTGGTGACCACGACCGGGACGGTGGAAACTCGGGCGTTTGGATGGAAGTGACGGAAGTTTCGCCTGCGTTTTTTTGTCGATCTGCGTGTTTCCCAGCGCCCAGGCACAAACTAACTCTGTCTGTCCGGCGGACGACCCACCACACGCCAGGGGGCCGTCGGTTGCAGCAGAAACAACACACTAGCCGCTCAGACGGCGAGTGTGGCTGAGTCACATTCCCCCCCCCCCCCAGAGCTCTTTGCAGAAGGACACAGCGTGTTCGCCCTGTGACCGCCAGCCTCGAGGCTCTGACAAGAGATGCCCACGCTGATTTAACTTGAGTTACACAATGAGATCTGCGTCATTGTTGCTCACTTGGTTCCAAATGTGACCCTGTCATTAGAGACAGTGCAGCTGAGGACATATGTATATATATATATATATATATATAGATATAGATAGATAGATAGATAGATACACACACTCATATATATATATACATACACACACAGAGACACACACAACATAATTGTGTGTGGTGCCATTTAAATCCGAGACCTCAACAATGAAGAGAAAAAGACACAAAAGCACAAACACAAACAGGAACAACAACTAGAGGGTACTTCACCTTCTGCTGGAGGTCTTTTCTCTTCTGTGTGTTGTGTGTGTCTGCTGGAGGTCCGCCTCGCTGTGTGCCTCTGTCTCTCTGATCACCCTCCTCTCTCTGGACCATGCCTCCACCTGCCCAGCCCAGCCCTGTCGTCATCCCGGCACACGGGCGTCACACACTCCACTCGACTGACTCTCTCTCTCTCACTCTCTCTCTTCTCTCTCTCTCTCTCTCTCTCTCTCTCTCTCTCTCCCCCCGAC
>JAXIVH010001519.1:0-20905 GCA_036785325.1 Urophycis tenuis
ACGGCTTAATTACCAGAGGTATTACTACTATTTCTTTATCCTGCAGGGAGGCTCGCCTCCAACATGGCCTGCGCGCTCTCCACGGGCCCTCTTGTCTGCTTCTGTCTTCATTAAGTGAAATCAGGTGCAAATTAGCCGAGAATGACATGTCCCTAATATGAATATGGCTTCCTGCCAAGTGGAAACTGTTCGCCGCCGTGGTCGTCTCTTGTCCCAACGTCAGCTCAGAACTCCGATCGCCATCTAGTGGGTGAATTACGCCACTGCGGCTTATTTCTAATTTGATTGTAATTGTACGTGAGCGCGGCCCAACTCTGCACTCTACCGGCGATGCGTGAGGAACATCTGAGCTGATGGTAGCCTCAGGTGATGCGAAGACGCGCCCGTGCGACGGTATAGAAGACTAAATGTTCACTTCAGCCCGTGAAAGGTGAATGTGAATGTGGCTGATGGCATGAGTGTAAGGTAAAAATTACTTTTCATGTATTTACAGATTTGTGTGTGTGTGTGTGTGTGTGTGTGTGTGTGTGTGTGTGTGTGTGTGTGTGTGTGTGTGTGTGTGTGTGTGTGTGTGCGCGGCGCGCTGGAGTTGCAATATGAAGCCTTTGTCTTTACTGATACCTAAAAACTGAGTCTTTTTTTCTCAGTTTCTATCGTCCTAATAACTAAAACAACTGTGCTTTATTTGATTGTAACCCATAAGTAACAAATAAACAGTTTGGGAAGTGATTTGTATCCGAGGCTAAAGAAGATTGAAAGCGCAAAGATTGATGATGAAGATGCTGGTGGACATGTGGGTGGAGATGCTGGTGGGCATGTGGGTGGAGATGCTGGTGGACATGTGGGTGGAGATGCTGGTGGGCAATGTGGGTGGAGATGCTGGTGGGCATGTGGGTGGAGATGCTGGTGGGCATGTGGGTGGAGATGCTGGTGGGCATGTGGGTGGAGATGCTGGTGGACATGTGGGTGGAGATGCTGGTGGGCATGTGGGTGGAGATGCTGGTGGACATGTGGGTGGAGATGCTGGTGGGGGCATGTGGGTGGAGATGCTGGTGGGCATGTGGGTGGAGATGCTGGTGGGCATGTGGGTGGAGATGCTGGTGGACATGTGGGTGGAGATGCTGGTGGGCATGTGGGTGGAGATGCTGGTGGACATGTGGGTGGAGATGCTGATGGACATGATGGCTGAGAAGAACGTGATGGTGCAGATGAACATGGTGAAGATGCTGGTGGACATGTGGGGTGAAGATGCTGGTGGACATGTGGTGGAAGATGCTGGTGGACATGTGGGTGGAGATGACGGTGGACATGATGGCTAAGAAGGACATGGTGGAGATGCTGGTGGACAGGAGATGGTGGACAGGAGATGGTGGTTCTTCATTTCTCAGTGTCGTGGGTATTCACAGTGCCCCCCAAAACCACAGAGGAAGATCCCGCCATTCACCCAAGGAGCCTGTGCTGTGTGTGTGTGTGTGTGTGTGTGTGTGTGTGTGTGTGTGTGTGTGTGTGTGTGTGTGTGTGTTAGGGGTGTGTGTGTGTTAGGGGTGGTGTGTGTGTGTGTGTGTGTGTGTGTGTGTGTGTGTGTGTGTTAGGGGTTGTGTGTGTGTGTGTGTGTGTGTGTGTGTGTGTGTGTGTGTGTGTGTGTGTGTGTTAGGGGTGTGTGTGTGTGTGTGTGTGTGTGTGTGTTAGGGGTGTGTGTGGTGTGTGTGTGTTAGGGGTGTGTGTGGTGTGTGTGTGTGTGTGCTGTGTGAGTGGGGGGGGGGGGGGGGGGGTTGGTGATGTCGAATATGTGCTTGTGTGGTTGATTCCCAAGATGTAGAGGATTATATGGGCCCTCTCTGGAGGGGTCATTAGGCAGCTCTGATTATCATTGCTCTGACAGACACACACACACACACACACACACACACACACACACACACACACACACACACACACACACAGATGCAGACACACACACAAACACAAATGCAGACACAGACACACACACACACACAAACAAACACACACACAGACGTACACACACACACACAGATGCACATGCACACACACACACACACCACACACACACAATCACACACACACACACACACACACACACACACACACATCAATCCTTCTTTTTGTTATATTTGAGAGAAACATCACAATACTACACACCACACAGATGCAGTAAAAACATTCAAATATATTTCACGGTTGTGACAAATGGACTGATCAAATTTCCTTGAGGTTTAAACGATAGTTATGATTATATGAAGATATTTAAAAGTCAAGTAATACTTCACCTTTATTTACACTGGTTCACTTAAAAAAGAAATTGGCCAAAACTGAAACTAGACTTGCATTGTGCCCAATAATTCCCTCTGGTGAGAGTTTTTAAACTTTTTATTTGACATTTCTAGTATTAAGTTGACGTTAATGTGTATTTTGTCCGCTAGGGGGCATCATGGGACATTAACGTCAACCTCAAGAGCACATGGTGTGTGTGTGTGTGTGTGTGTGTGTGTGTGTGTGTGTGTGTGTGTGTGTGTGTGTGTGTGTGTGTGTGTGTGTGTGTGTGTGTGTGTGTGTGTGTGTGTGTGTGTGTGTGTGCGCGCGCGCGCAATTCCACGCTTATGAATCTGAGAAGTTATGCTTGACAGTATGTCGGCACAGGCCATGTGTGTATTTTTTTTGTTCAAACAGTCATATGTACACTATCAATTCATCACACCACATACAAACTGTCTCACTTCATTGCTGGGCAAAGGTCCCCATGTATCGCGCCCTTGGTCGCTCTAATCTAAGGGAAGACTAATTGAGCCAAGTTTTACAGTTGACAACGTAATCAACCCACGCAATTCTCTCTCTGACTCGTCTTTTGTCCTCCCTCCCTCCACCGACCTCTCTTTCTCGGTCGCTTGCTCTCGATTTCACCACTTCTCCGTTGCCCTATTTCCTTGTCGTGTCTCCCCCCCCCCCCCCCCCCCCCCCCCCCCCCCCCCCCCCCCCCCCCCCCCCCCCCCCCCCTCTCCTCTCTCTCTCTCTCTCTCTCTCCTTCTCTCTCTCTCTCTCTCTCTCTCTCTCTCTCTCCTCTCTCTCTCTCTCTCTCTCCTCTCTCTCTCTCTCTCTCTCTCTCTCTCTCTCTCTCTCTCTCTCTCTCTCTCCAACGCGTGCGTAATCCAACATGCCATGCCACGCAACCTGCGTGTTGCGGTGGCATGTACGAGCGCATTGTTGTGCTTGTGAATCACCCTAGTTACTAGCTCTCGAGTGCGTCAGTGATGACCTCACGGGCACCCGCTCACTTTGTGCGGTGTAATTAGCTCGTCGAATGGAAACCTACAAATGTCCATGATCTCCAACGGAAATACAGTAGACCATGGTTTTTTGGCATCCAGTCAACCGATTGTATCCCGTTAGATTAACAAAACAATAAAATATGCCCATTGCAGCAATTAGGGTGCACTCATTAATAATAATAAAAAAAGGAAACCTTAATGATCTGTTTGGGTTCCCCAGAGTATGAGGAACGCAATCTCTTTAAAGTAGCTATGGAGCGATTTGCTGAATTAAACTTTGAACTCAAACACAAACAGCGCTGACTATTAATATGCCTGAGGCTGTATACCTGCAATATAACCGGCCAATGGAGACAGGCCAACTGGCCTAACGAAGGGGAAAGATAACAGGGAGGAGATAATTCTCTAAAGAGGCAGGATCCAGGTAGACCATTACATTACTCCATCTACCTGCTGGCCTATAAATGGCACAATTAAACACAGTCTCCAAGGTCAGCTTTTAATTGGGTGAGCCATCGCGGTGTCCCCAAGGCACAAAAAGACACAAATGGACAGAAACATTACTCTACTCTCTGCTCCATGGCGCCAATGGAAATGTATTTTTGTGTGTCTTAGCGATGGAAATCACGAGCACTCGCACGTTCCTACAATGAGAACAGAGTGAGTGTTGCTCTCACAACCAAACAACAAACCTGTTTCACTTTTCATCAGGACACCGTGCTCCCCCCCCCCCATCTGCTGTGAACTAGTACTAATATTTATCTTGGCATGTTGAGGTGGCTTCAGAAAGAACAAGCCAGCTTGCGTCACTGTTAGCAAGTTAGCACACAGGTCCTGCTGCTTTTGATACTTGGCCGTGAACGCAGAACATTGTTAAACTGCTCATCGTCTGGCATCAGTCGACACACACAGAGGCCAAAACCAATTGTACATAACATTGGTTGCCACAGACATTGGGATCTCCAGAGGTAGCCATTGTATTTGAAATCACTGTTTCCCACCGGTATTTTAAAGTCGTCTAGGCATCTCCAAACCTAATCATCCTCCAAAGAACATATTCTACTTAAAAAGGTAAATAGGCCGCCGGCACTTTCCTTGAAATGCTGTTCAGAGTCATGTCCCAACCCATCCCAAAGCCTGCTTCTGAGAGGCTTTTTGCTGTGATGGCGCAGTTTCCAAATGCAGTTAGAATCTGGTCAGCAGTTGCCATCAACATCACAATGTTGTCCAATTCTAATGACTATACATTGAAGTCAACTGTTGCATTTTAGTCTCCAGTTAAGCGTTGAGGAAATCAATGTCTCCAAAGTCAACTTTTATTGTGGCAGACAATGCCCTGTAGCATTTGTACTTAAACATAATTGTCTATCACTAAACCCATTTAACCAATTAAAGTGTACGAGTTCGTGAACGAACATTGCACATTTTAAAGAATGCGAGTCACACCCATTGAAAAACTTGTTCAGCAAATCAACCCACTGTGTTAATCTTTAAATTATGGGTTTTGTCCATATAAAATATTTGCAGTGCAAACAATGCACCAAAGTGCAAAGAAACAAGGTACAAATTCACTTTGACATGGTCATGCTCAGTTTGGCCCCATTTGTGGCATGGTTTTATGGTGAATTTTGGGCCAAGGTACTGCAGTCGGTGTCATGAAGACACTACAGCTTAACACCAAATATTAGGGCCGGTGCACACAAAAGTCTAGACTCTTGGTTGTCAAGAGGTTAAGGGTGGAGGTGGCCACCCAAGCCACCCGTCCCAAGAAAAGCAGTCAGGTTTGCGAGACTTAACGTTTTCACAGCCAGGTACACCAAGGCCATCATTCCTTGAGACAATACTTGTTTGGGGCCTCCCTGCAAGCGTGTTTGAGGTGGGACATTTCTAGATTTCAAAGTCTCGTACTTTGTCAGTCTTGAGGGAGCACCTTGAAGGTGCTCCCTCAAGGCTGTCAAAGTGATCATCTACCTCACCGCAACCAATGAGTGCAGCAAGTACAAGCAAACGGGTAATTGATACTAGTCAAGTGCCAAATTGGCAGTCGTCCGGCAATGATATTACCAAACTTGAAACAAGTGACTGAAGTTATATTCACTGAAGCAAAGAAACTACAGAAGAATAATTTATAAACAGTTTATTTTCAGACCAGGAGCTAAACACTGCTGAAGCCATGCATGGACAAACGGGATGGAATCTGGAGCAAGAAGAAAGTGTAAAATTTCCACTTGTGATACAGTTCTGCCTCATGGCAAAAAAAAGGGTTGCTCATCTGGTTGTCATGTAGAAGGGTTTTTGGGTCACTTTATCCGTTATGGCCAATCTTCAGTCTCCGTTACACCTGAATAGAACAATGAACCATTAACCAAAAAGGTCAGATGCAAGTTGTCAGCTGCACATAATTTGTACATATTGTGATAGCTGGCCTCAAGTAACCCCCTAAAGGTTTTGAGTAGACCAGCCCCTGGGGGGTGCCTGGTAGCTTGGCTGCTGCTTGGGGGGCACCTGGTAGCGTGGCGGCTGCTGCTGCTGCTGCTGGGGAGGGGCCTGGTAGCGTGGTGGCTGCTGCTTGGGAAGCTCCTGGTAGCTTGGCTGCTGCTGCTGCTGCTTGGGAGGTGCCTGGTAGCTTGGCTGCTGCTTGGGAGGTGCCTGGTAGCTTGGCTGCTGCTTGGGAGGCCCCTGGTAGTGTGGCGGCTGCTGCTGCTGGGGAGGCGCCTGGTAGCGTGGCGGCTGCTGCTGCTGCTTGGGAGGCGCCTGGTAGCTTGGCTGCTGCTTGGGAGGCGCCTGGTAGCTTGGCTGCTGCTGCTGCTTCGGAGGTGCCTGGTAGCTTGGCTGCTGCTGCTGCTGCTGCTTCGGAGGTGCCTGGTAGCTTGGCTGCTGCTGCTGCTTCGGAGGTGCCTGGTAGCGTGGCGGCTGCTGCTGCTGCTTGGGAGGCGCCTGGTAGCGTGGCGGCTGCTGCTGCTTGGGAGGCGCCTGGTAGCTTGGCTGCTGCTGCTGCTGGGGAGGCGCCTGGTAGGCCTGGAAGCTCGGCTGCTGCCTCTGCTGCATGGGGGGCGCCTGGTAGCTAGGGTGCTGCTGGGGCGCCTGGAAGCTCGGCTGCCGCTTGGGGGGTGCCTGGTAGGTCTGGAAGCTAGGCTGCCGCTTGGGAGGCGCCTGGTAGCTAGGCTGCTGCTGCTGCTTGGGAGGCGCCTGGTAGCTAGGCTGCTGCTTGGGAGGCGCCTGGTAGCTAGGCTGCTGCTTGGGAGGCGCCTGGTAGCTAGGCTGCTGCTTGGGAGGCGCCTGGTAGCTAGGCTGCTGCTTGGGAGGCGCCTGGTAGCTAGGCTGCTGCTTGGGAGGCGCCTGGTAGCTAGGCTGCTGCTTGGGAGGCGCCTGGTAGCTTGGCTGCTGCTTGGGAGGCGCCTGGTAGCTAGGCTGCTGCTTGGGAGGCGCCTGGTAGCTAGGCTGCTGCTTGGGAGGCGCCTGGTAGCTTGGCTGCTGCTTGGGAGGCGCCTGGTAGCTAGGCTGCTGCTTGGGGGGCGCCTGGTAGCTAGGCTGCTGCTTGGGGGGCGCCTGGTAGCTAGGCTGCTGCTGCTGCTTGGGGGGCGCCTGGTAGCTAGGCTGCTGCTTTGGAGGCGCCTGGTAGCTAGGCTGCTGCTGCCTGGGGGGCGCCTGGTAGCTAGGCTGCTGCTGCCTGGGGGGCGCCTGGTAGCTAGGCTGCTGCTGCCTGGGGGGCGCCTGGTAGCTAGGCTGCTGCTGCCTGGGGGGCGCCTGGTAGCTAGGCTGCTGCTTGGGAGGCGCTTGGTAGCTATGCTGCTGCTGCTGCCTGGGCGGCGCCTGGTAGCTAGGCTGCTGCTTGGGAGGTGCCTGGTAGGCCTGATGGCTCAGCTGCTGCCTAGGGGGTGCCTGGTAGCTACGCGGCTGCTGCTGGTGGTAGCTAGGCTGCCGCTTGGGGGGCACCTGGTAGCTAGGCTGCTGCTGCTGCCACTGCTTGGGGGGCGCCTGGTAGCTAGGATGCTGCTGCTTAGGAGGCACCTGGTAGGCCTGATGGCTCGGCTGCTGCCTCTGCTGCTTGGGGGGCGCCTGGTAGCTAGGCTGCTGCTGCTGCTTGGGGGGCGCCTGGTAGCTAGGCTGCTGATGCTGCTTGGGGGGCGCCTGGTAGCTAGGCTGCTGATGCTGCTTGGGGGGCGCCTGGTAGCTAGGCTGCTGATGCTGCTTGGGGGGCGCCTGGTAGCTAGGCTGCTGATGCTTCGGGGGCGCCTGGTAGCTAGGCTGCTGATGCTTTGAGGGCGCCTGGTAGCTAGGCTGCTGCTTGGGGGGCGCCTGGTAGCTAGGCTGCTGCTTGGGGGGCGCCTGGTAGCTAGGCTGCTGCTTGGGGGGCGCCTGGTAGCTAGGCTGTAGCTTGGCCTGGAAGCTCGGCTGCTGCTGCTTTGGAGGCGCCTGGTAGGCCTGATGGCTAGGCTGCTGCTGCTGCTGCTTCGGGGGCGCCTGGTAGCTAGGCTGCTGCTGCTGCTTCGGGGGCGCCTGGTAGCTAGGCTGCTGCTGCTGGGGGGGCGCCTGGTAGCTAGGCGGCTGCTGCCGCTGCTGCTGCTGGGGGGGTGCCTGGTAGCTAGGCTGCTGCTGCTGCTTTGGGGGCGCCTGGTAGCTAGGCTGCTGCTGCTTTGGGGGCGCCTGGTAGCTAGGCTGCTGCTGCTTCGGGGGTGCCTGGTAGCTAGGCTGCTGCCGCTGCTGCGGGGGTGCCTGGTAGCTAGGCTGCTGCCGCTGCTGCGGGGGTGCCTGGTAGCTAGGCTGCTGCCGCTGCTGCGGGGGTGCCTGGTAGCTAGGCTGCTGCCGCTGCTGCGGGGGTGCCTGGTAGCTAGGCTGCTGCTGCTTCGGGGGCGCCTGGTAGCTAGGCTGCTGCTGCTGCTGGGGGGGCGCCTGGAAACCCGGCTGCTTGTCTTCTAATGTGTGGCCCGGGAAAGGCAGCCACGGGTCAATTTGGGTCTGAATGACGCCACCATAATTCACCGCCGGTTTGGGGGCTTCAAAGATCAGTTGCCTGGAAGACGCTTGGTTGTACCCACGTCCACGACTAGCAGGGTAACCCAAGGAAACAATCCCAGCAGGAACGCCATCACTGGCGAGTGGAGCAGCAGGGCCTTCCCCTTGATTGGAGAAGCTAGCTGAACCAAAATAAGGTTTAATGCTAGTCGAGCTCTGAGCTCTGGAAGTAATTGCTGTAGAAAAAAAAAAACGAGACAATCAATTAATTTTGCGCACTTTAACATGTTTAACGGGATAGTTCTCATGGCATGTATCTCACCATTAACATGTTGTCCAAAGGCTAACAGCAAGAGTAAAAGAAATCTGGGAAAAAAGAAACAAGGCTTTAAGAAAAATATTTAGGGAGTACCCCATAGACACTAAAAAATGCATTTCCTTACCTTTCAAATCCAAACTCCATCTTAGCCAAAAGACTCTGCCCCCAACTTCCATGAAGACATTACCAAGCTTGGGGTGTACTTAAAGTGTCACTAGCAACGAGGCTAGTCCAATCAGAAGCATTTCTTTGATTAAACTGATTGTAATCAGCTTGGTAGAATGTTCTGCCTACAAGGGTTCAATCATCATTGGCATCATCAACAATCAAACTAAGGTCGATGCACACTGCCTTTTTTACACACAAAACAATCACTGTCAACAAAGAGGTGCATGCACTCGGGCAGCATTGAGAGTAGGACTACATTATCCACATTAACTGCGAGGAGATGGATGGATGGAATGGAATGTTTTCCAACACTACAACAGTACACTTCTCAACATCCTGTTGAAAGGTAGACTCCTCAGAGAAAACGTTTTTAACTTTTTGTTAACGTTTTGACTTTGTTACAATAAAATTATTTAGGGCCTCAAAATAATATACATTTAATCTTAGGAGTAGGACATGTCAGGGGGCTAAAGGAGTAAATTGATTCTGAATGCTTTGATGGCTGAATATAGTGAAAATATCTTAATGTACTCTACATATAAGTGCATGCATATTCATGTTCTTTATGGGTTCACGTTGACTGTGGAAAAGGTCATCTTTGTGGTCAGCTTTGTGCTCGTACAAACCCACAGCGGCTTGCAGTCCATCCCAACCGAGTCGGCACAGCACCGAATAACACGATGGGCCCACGGGGTGCCGTTGTAGGTTATGTTCATTTCACACAACAACTGTATTGTATTATTTATTGGGCAGATTGAATAGGGGGCGATACATCAGGCAACAACACAGCAAGCAAGACTAAAAAATACAAAGCTGAATATATAAAGCTGGTCATGTTGTGAACGCCCTCGCGTCCAGGGCTGTGCTGGACACTCAGATCTGGAATTCAATTGCATATGCAAATAGTCAAGCTACTACAACTGCAAGAGGTTAAACACACACTCACGCATATATGCATGCATGCACACACACACACATGCAATGCAACAATGGAAAAGCCCACACCTGTTATCTGAGATTGATAGTGTTAAGTATTACTGGTAGGTAGACTACCATTACGGAATTTCCTGATAATTATTCCCGAGTTTCCCAACATGCACTTTGGTGTCCCACCCGAGCAAACCAAGCAGAGACAATGGTAAAACAAGCCCTGAACTAAGTTTAATTTGTGATACGTGCTTTTACCCAACATGTAAAACCTGTTGTGGTTTAACCTCTAGGCGAACAACAGCCATAAGACCGTTGCTTCCCTGACACCATGTTTCCCCTTCCGTTTCCTCTCAGTATCAAAACGTCGAAGGTCCTATTTTCAATATTTCAATATTACAGCCATCTTGTTCTCCGGCCAACTTCGCATTGGTCACAGATGTTCGTAGCACACGCGTGTAGCGTTTTGAGGATCAAAATCAGTCAAAATCAGGGGACACAAAACGTAGATTCAAAACCACAGGCCTTAACTGAGATACTCAAGGGGTAAAGCCTCCAATAGATTCCAGAACACCTGGGGTCCTTTTCTACAATTCACAGACAATCTGTCCTTCTCTTGAACCCCAATTGCAAATATCACAGCTGGACTGGTGGGGCGCTGGGTACAGTACAATTGCATTAATGAATCAGTCATTCAATAACCAAACAAAACATACAGGGTGTCTTTCAGAATGATACATTTTACCTCCAAGGTGGCAGACCTTTTTATTTATTCATTTATTATTATTTATTTATTTATTTATTTATTTATTTATTTATTTATTTATTTATTTTTAAATTATTGTTATTTTTTTATTTTATTTTTATTTTTTGCTGTAGACTTCTCTTTCTTTGATACTATATCTATATGTGTGTATGTATCATGTGTACTCTTGGTGGGTGGGATTAGGGTTGTTATATAATTGTACCTTGAAAACTCTGAAAAATAAAGTTATAAAAAAATAAAAAATAAAAACCACAGGCCTGTTCCAATCAGGAGTGCAGGGGCTTGGGGGCATGGCGGTGAGAACGGCCGTCTGTTAAAACCTGAACGTTACAAAGAAAGGCCGACCTTTTAGAGGCTTAGGAAGAATCAAAAGTCACTACCGCATCAGGAAAAACCAGAACACCTTGACTGCAGTAAAGCCATCACAGAGGTGCAAATTAGAGCACAATCAAGCAATGCCAGGAACAGCCCGATTGCTGCCATAACCACGACAATTACACAATAATATGAATGTGGGGCCGTAACACACGATTGTTGTATTGTGTCTTGTTTTTTTTTTCAGACATTGTCCTTGTGCCATATTTTGTTACGCTTCACGCTGCCATGACACACAGTTTTGTCTTATCTTTTAGCTCAGTGGAATTGGTTGGTGAATCTAGGCCGTTGAGGCCCTACATGATAGTGCAGTGCAGAGCCTGTTGGAGACACTTAGAGGCACTCACCTTGTGACATCATTCACTTCCTCAAACATGCCGACGGGGAGGAATTCCGGTACTCGCTGGCAGAACCAAATATGGTCATGGACATCCTGCTGAGAGTCTGTCGTTAGGGCTTGCAAAACTCCTCCAGAGTCACTCCTTCTGGGTTCTTCACACATCCGATTCAAACTGTTTGCCTAAAGACGCACGTACTTGGTTTGTTGGTTTTTATTGTCCAATAATGTATTATATATACAAAAAGTATTCATATAATGCATTACGTTTGTCGTCATTTATACATTCATTTTGTTGACAGAATTCTTGGTAGTTTGTAAACTACGTTCGACTGAATCAAGGTATGACAGAATTAGATAGAATTATTAATAATATATAAATGACCCATTGACTTTTAAATCCTTTCTGATTAAATATTTGATATTTCCTAGTTTATCATTAAACATGTTTTATGGCCCCAAGTTTCTTCACCTTGGGCAAAAAAACAGTTAACATGCCTCGTCATAAGTTGAGTCTGTCTTTATTCAGAGGGAGTTGCAGCTTGAAATAAACACACATCAAATATTGGTGGTGGGTCAGGCTGGTGACTTTCCATGTCTAGTAAAGAATATAGTTCATGACTTTGAAGCACGGCTGCCTGCCCCTAGAGGTGTGTGTGTGTGCCTGTGTGTGTGTGTGAGTTTCTCTGTGTGTGTGTGTGTGTGTGTGTGTGTGTGAGTTCCTGTGTGTGTGTGTGTGTGAGTTCCTGTGTGTGTGTGTGTGTGTGTGTGTGTGAGTCAGCGTAACACATGCTGAAGGCCACAATATCAGCGATTATCAACGCCTTCTGCCTCACTTGCCGGTTGTCTGAAAGAACGACATGCTAATCGACACTCAATATCTCTCAAATAGCTTTTTTTTTTTAAATGAGGAAGACGAGGGTACATGGCAGGAGGATTGCGTCCACCCTGTATGTGGGCGTTGGGGAAGGTGATTGTTGAACTGTATCAATGAAGTTGATTTGACTTGAGTCATAATCTCCCACGCATTCCTCCTCATACTCACCATTATCTACACCCATGACCCTTTCACAAACTTCCTTCCTGCCCTGAGTCACAATAGAGGACCATAATCCATCCTGACCAACCTGGTGGAACAATACACTGCTTCCTTATGTTACCCTGTGTGTGTGTGTGTGTGTGTGTGTGTGTGTGTGTGTGTGTGTGTGTGTGTGTGTGTGTGTGTGTGTGTGTGTGTGTGTCTGTGTGTGTATGTATGATTGTGTGTGTGTGTGTGTGTGTGTGTGTGTGTGTGTGTGTGTGTGTGTGTGTGTGTGTGTGTGAGAAAGTCAAAGTCAAAGTCAAAGTCAAAGGCAAAGTGTTTTATTTTTGATGCACAGTGTAACACAGGGTCATTCTGAGCCACACCATGAGCAACCAAGCAACAAATAGGCAGAAGAAAAACATTATCAAAAAGGTTCACCTTAGTCCAAGCATGGTAGATGTAGGTGTATTCAATGTACGTTGACTATATAAGACGCCATGTGCTCACGTGATCTATATGATTAGTGTTGCTGGATGAGTAAGTCTGACAGCCTGGGGGTTCGCGAGGCTGGTAGTTTGTGGATGGCTGGAAGCGTTTAGGATTTTTTGCACTTTTGCTTAAAGGGGTAGTTCGCAATTTTGGACATAGGATCTCATTTATTCAAGATTCAAGATTCTTTATTGATCCCTGGGGGAAATTCAAGGTCCAAGCAGCTCAAGACATAGACACACATAACTTACACACTATTAAAAGGATTTCCAAAGAGATCCACATGAACAATAGTAAAGACTAATAAAGACTAATAAAGATAAAGAATAAAGATACTAATAATTAACACTAATTAAAAAATTAAAAAAGAAATAAGAAATAAGAAAAGATAAGGGCCACATTTATGTGCTGAAGGTTCAAGTGTGATTGTAAGGTGCATTTTCACAGTGATGGTGGTGCAACAAGGCAAGACAGTGCAGGTATAGTCAGGAGACCAGTATTGAATAATAAGAAAATATGCTACATAATATAAATATGGGATGATAAATATGTAAATTAAGTATCTTAAATATGTAAATTAAGTATATTAAATATGTAAATATGAATATGTAAATATTGCTACCTAAATGTAAATATATGGGCCTGAAGCATAAAAAAATAGACAGTCAATATTGGAGTTGAAGTGTGAGTGAAGTGAAATAGTCTAGACTGGGGGGGGGAGTTTGTGCAAAGGGCTAACATAGCCAGTAAACACAAGTTATCCTGTGTGTTATTTATCATTGGAGACGTTTTCAACACATTTCATTGGGTTCTTCTAGTTGCTGGTGTTAGGCTAGCGCAAGTCAACGGTTTCGGCTAGTCTGCTAATAAAAACGTTGCTAATAAAAGTCTTACCCACTCCACAGTACATACAAATAAATTATAACGCCAGACTATCAATGTAAATGTCTGTGGTGATAGAACAATGTTAGCAATAAAACCAACCTTGCATGGCATTGCATTTTGAGGGACTTGTGTCTCAGCAGCAGCATTAGACTTCCTGGTAGTAGGCTACGGCAGCGGCGGACTGATATTACCTAGGTTACCGGCAGAAACTAGTCCCTCAAAATGGGATGATTAATGCGATGCGAGGTTAGTTTTATTTCTAAGATTATTCTAACGTCTCCAATGATAAATGGGAAATTAGGTCCTATGTCCGAAATTCCAAACTACCCCTTTAAGGCATCATGTGTGGCAGCTGCCTTGCCCAGAGGGCAGATGGCAGGCGATGATGCTGCGTCCTGCTGTCTCCATCGACCACAGCGGCGGCAGACAGGAATGTGGCCAGAGAGGATGCTCTCACAGGCGCAGCTGTGAAAAGTGCTTTGGTTTTCAGTTTTTACCACCGACTCCCCTTGTCTGGGCCAGGTGAGGTCATCTTTGATGAGCACATAGAGGAACTTAAAGCAGACTTTCTCCACTTCAGCTGTCAATACACTCAATATGTGAGTGTGAAGTGATTGATCGAGATAAATGCAACTACTGCAGAAATAATGAATGACAAACACACACACACACACACCCACACACACACACGCACACACACGCACACACACTGTCAGTCTCTCTGTCTCTATGTCTTGTCTGTCAGTCCCCTCCTGTCTGTTTGTCTGTCCCCTCTTGTTGGTCTGTCTACGTGTCTATGTGTCTGTCAGTCCCCTCCTGTCGGTCTGTCTATGTGTCTATGTGTCTATGTGTCTGTCAGTCCCCTCCTGTCTGTCTGTCTGACCAGTATGCACCACCTAGCCAGCTGCCACCGCTGCGCATGGCAGCTTATGTCAACGCTATGCTCTGGTCTGGCATTTTCTCCTCCTGGTGTTCCTCTCGGTGCAGGCGCCTGACGTGACGTCTGCAGGAGAGGTGAACGGGGGCTCTGCTCCACGGCCATCCCTCCTCTCCTCGGCACGTTCACAGCCCGGCCACCGGAGCAGGGAGCCCCACCTTCGGTCCACAAGTCAACAGGACCCGCCCAGAGAGCCTCTGCCGGCCAATCAGATGCCTCCGTGTCCACTACACCCTGCGGCCCGACCCTTGCCATCGTTGTGGTGATTGGTTATCTCGGGAGGAGAGGTTATCTGCAGAGCGGGAATCGGGTGGGCGTTATAGAGGCCATAAGTGTTTTGCTCTGGTTGTGCTTGACCTCCTGTCATCACCGCCGCTATCAAGTGAACATGACCCGTGGGGTCCTCCTTTAGGTCCTTCTTCAGGGAACGCCTGAGGAGGCAGCAGCCCTGATGAAGAGGTTACTGATAGAAACGTGAAACGCTCTAAATGTCAAGATGATAAACAACCGAAACAGGATTCTGCGTGTGCATGCGAGCATGCGATGTGCGTGTGTGTGTGTAATTTGAGGCAGAACTGTCGGTAGACAGAAGTAATCATCCACTGCCTGTCATTCACACACACACACAAACACACCCACCCACCCACACACACACACACATTCTCACACACCCTGCACACATGGATGGTTGCCCCGCAATCTGTCAAGCGTTCTAGGAAACAGTCAGAAGGGGAGTGTAGGCATGCAAATGTTCAATGGCAACTTACACGCTTACAACAAGACGTCAAAACTAGCACACCCATTGAGACAAACACAGATGGGAGATTAAAACCCACTACGCTACTGCCAGTGACTACACAACATGAAATCTGTGCTGCAGAGACACTGCATATATTCAGTACAGATATCACCGCTAAAAATGTCAGCGTTTCATAGCTGGTGGCCGTCCCCGCCATGTTCGATGTGAACAAAACACAGCGACTTGATACATGTGTGACAGTCTGATACGTGTGTGAAAGGCCAACTCCGGGCCATCCTCAGACCTGATTCCCCGGCGTTCATCCCGAGTTTGCGTGTGAAGGGCCCATCACACAGATGTTTGAGGAGGCCTTGTATGTCAATATTGTACCAACAATTACCCTAAAAATACCCGCACGGCACCTTGAGTAGAACTAGGAGTTCTGAATTGGACATCCTATTTCAACAGTGCTTAATCAGGGCTTATCACACTTTCCAAGCTTTACAAATCTGATTGGATCATGCCAAAGCAGACAAACACACCCATCACAGAGCTTATCTAAATCTAACGCTAATGGGGGGCAGGAAACATGTTTTGATATTTCACTTTTTTTTTTTTTTTTTTTTTTTGTGGGTATACTGCCATTACGCCACCATTTTGGGAGCATAGGGGCATTGGAATGTTGGTACTTGGTAGCAAGCTATTGATTGCCCTTTAAAAGTGCTTGTGATGGAATTACGGAAACGAATCCTGACAGAGAAATGAAACTTTCCGAGCGTAAAGTGGCTCTGAAATTTTGTCATTATCTCAAATCTCCTCCAGCTGAATATCTCAGATAACACTGAGCTGCGCCTGCTGGAGGCCAACAACAAACCACACTCTCCTCTCTCTCCGGCTCTCTCTCTCTCACGCTTCCACCGTTCTCACCCTGCAAGGCCTCGACTCTCCGCGGCGACAAACAGACCGCCATCCAGCCAAAGGTAATGAAACTAGTTTAGGGATCCTCTTTTCCATCATGTTATGACAATAAAAATTGAGCGTGACAGTCCATTACGGCCCGCATCCCCAGAGCACGGCTGCAGTGTTCTCGCTCAGTACCGGGACCAATTCAACAAATTGTTCTCCGCGTCGGTTCTTCACGCCCAAAAACGATCGGAGAATCGGCTACAGGTCCATTATGAGTTGTTCCTTCAAGACCCCCTCCCCCATCCATGGGAACGATCAAACTGATATTCTGACCAATTAACAACCGGGGTAATGATCAGCGCCGACCGGCTCTGGGAGGCAGTAATGAGGCTCTGCTGACACCCCATGGGCGGCCTCCTCATCCTCCACCCCCCACCCCCCCCCCCCCCCCCCCCCCCCCCCCCCGTGGGGAGGATTCCTGTCTCTGTTCCCATCACTTGCTCCTCGCTCCCATCACTTGCTCCTCGCTCCACCAGCTGGATGTTGTCTCCACTCTGTTGGTGATGAGATGTCCCTGTGGTGGTCTCACCGCCACACGCCCTCATACCCAATGTCCCCTCGGGGATAAACCAAAGTTGTTATCTATCTATCTATCTATCTATCTGTCTGTCTGTCTGTCTGTCTGTCTGTCTGTCTGTCTGTCTGTCTGTCTGTCTGTCTGTCTGTCTGTCTGTCTGTCTGTCTGTCTGTCTGTCTGTCCGTCCGTCCGTCCGTCCGTCCGTCCGTCCGTCCGTCCGTCCGTCCGTCCGTCCGTCCGTCCGTCCGTCCGTCCGTCCGTCCGTCCGTCCGTCCGTCCGTCCGTCCGTCCGTCCGTCCGTCTGTCTATCTATCTATCTATCTATCTATCTATCTATCTATCTATCTATCTGTCTATCTATCTATCCAGTTCAAAAATACTTGCACTAAAATTAGTTTAAATTAGTTAGATTATATTTATTTTACATTTTAGTTTATTAGTTTTAGTTTATATTTATATCTTTAATGTATATAATATTCTGTGTATTTTCAACGCTGCTGTTACATTGCAATTTCCAGCTTGGGATTAATAAAGTATTTTTCTATTCTTCTATTCTTCTATCTGTCTGTCTGTCTGTCTGTGTCTATCGATCTATCTGTCTATCTTCCTGTCTGTCTGTCTGTCTGTCTGTCTGTCTGTCTGTCTGTCTGTCTGTCTGTCTATCTATCTATCTATCTGAAGTCATTATGTTGTTACACGCTTATGCCTTTTGGCGTTCTCAACGAATGCACTTGTTTTTTGCGTGTACAGTACTGTACTGTACAGGCCTACTGTGTGTGTGTGTGTGTGTGTGTGTTGTGTGCGTGTTTGTGTTTGTTTGTCTGTTGAGATGATGCCAGGACAGAGATGCCAGGTGTCCTCACCTGCCCCCTCCACCTGCCCTGCCAGTCAGCAGGCCTTCCCTCCACCCTGGGCCTATCACGTTTCACCAGTTGGATGTTCCACAGTTGACGAGGATGAGAGAGAGTGAGAGAGAGAGAGAGAGAGAGAGAGAGAGAGAGAGAGAGAGAGAGGAGAGAGAGAGAGAGAGAGAGAGAGAGAGAGAGAGAGAGAGAGGAATGCCGAGCGCCCAGTTTTGTTGGGCATTGTCTCACGACTCTCCTCTGCTACGTGTTATCAAAGGTTGAAAGGAAAATAAACAACATTTCCGAATGTCACTCATCCGCCTGCAGCCTACCTACGTCTGTGACCAAAATGAAATGGAGACAGACGGGGCAAATACAAATCTGTGCGTGTCTCTCTCTTTCTTTCCCTCTCTATCACTATCCCACTCACACGCACAGACACACAACGACTTCGTTGTTTAGAATCTATTTCTATTTGGGGCTAACAGCGTGTGAGCGTCACACACAACCCAGTACTACCAAACATAGCGAGCTCATTCCACTGATGGTGTCACGGCATCTTCATCCAAAATCCTCCCTTTATCCTCCTTATTGGCAATACAATTGTGTGTTTGTGGTGCAAACTCCAGAGTTTTACCGTAAAGGAGAACCTAACGCCACTGAACTTGTCCAAAATGTGCACATACCGATCGAATTCTGTGTTCAGAGTTGCTCATAAAAGATTTTCTCTCTTCCTGGCGATTCTTCAGGTGTGTTCCCACCTACCTCGCAGGTGATGGACGAGGAGCGCCATCCTCTATTCTGATTGCCCCCCCGCGTTTGTCGGTGTTTTCTCCAGGTAGGTCCATACTTGAGTTCAGGTAAACCCGATTTAGGAAGCAGAAGACAAGAAGAGACGTCTTGGGAGTTACCGCGCACCTGTTTCCCCTCCGCCGCTAAAAAACAAACAAACAAAGAGAACCGCAGTGAATAACAATTCTTTATTGCGTACACCCATTTAAAGATAACACGTTCTGTTTTTAGGGGGTCACAGTTGACGTTTTGCGATGGCTGCGAGTGTAGGCTTGGCCATGAATCCGCCGCACACTGAGGAGCGGGCGGTGTTCACGCAGCTGAAGCCAGTGAGGATGACCGCGGCAGACGGAGCCGAGGACTCGTCGGTGTTCGAGGAAGTGAAGCTCGCGGTGAGAATCCCCCCCACCCCGAAACCCCCCAAACCACACACACACACACACACACACACACACACACACACACACACACACACACACACACACACACACACCACCACCACCACCAGAGAACTGTGTATGTGTGTTACTAATAAGGTTTATAGATGGCGTATTACCCCCCCAAACGTTTCAACTTTTACTTCTGCTTCGACAAAAAGGATAATGATCAGGGTTTTTTTTTTTTTAAATCGATGTGTGTGTGTGTGTGTGTGTGAGGGGGGGGGGGGGGGGGGGGGGGGGGGGGGCGGGGGGCCGGGGTCTGTGTTTGTGTGTATATGGTCATTAACTATTCATGAGCCGTTGCACATTGCTTTTGTTATTTGCGCTTGTTTGTCATTGCAGAAAGATTGACAGGCTCTACCTGTCAGCCGGGTAGCGCTTACCTCGGTATGGTTTACTTCTCGCCCTGCAGGTTAAAGTTCTGTACACACGTACACACACACGCACACGCACACACGCGCACCACGTTTCACTCACTTATCACCGAATTCTTAAGAGCTACTATTAGCGGGATACTATTGATGTCGTGATAGTGTCTTTGCAATCAGGCAGCATGCAGACTGAAAAAAAGGGTATAAAGATATTATGTTGATTTTTATAACAGCTGTAACTTGATGAATAAAATTGTCTAAGCCTGACTCTCAAATGCCTTTAGGAAATTGATGCATAAATGACATGCTATGAGCAATGCAACTCCATTGCAGAGAAAACCAAAGGCAGTGAGTGTATGTAATATCTATAGCCTAGAGGTTACAAATAGCCATTCTGGCTTGAGTCAATGTTTTTTGTTTGACTGTTCACTTAAAGACCATTTGTTTTCTTTCGTTCAATGCGTTCTGAGGGCTTTCCCTATCGTAGGATCACAAGGAGGGGTTGTCAGATGCAATCAACAGAATAATAGAAAGGCACTTGACATATCTTCAACTGTGTTTGCACATTATGGAAATTATGCAAATAGGCCTACAAATAACACAGCTGACAACGCATAAGCGGTAACATCGGACATCGCATTCGAAACGACTTCACTGTAGTGGATAGACCTGTGAACCGTACCCCCCGCTGTGAATAATTGCCGACGTATTTATCTGTGAATGGATGTGCATCCAAGGTACACAAACAGGTCCACTTTGTAAGATCTGACCCTGGATCCAAGCCCTTTTTATGAGTCATGGGGTCAAAGGCCCAGCAGAACACACACACGCCTGCCCTCATACCCTGAAGGTATCCATCGCAAAGCCCTCAAGGCCTGACGCAGCGCTGCTACCCACTGCTAACCCGTCCACTGGCTTCATGTAAATATTGATGTTAGCGCTGCGCGTTACACACGGCTAAAGTAGTCTCACAGTGATTCTGTTAGCCGCCACTTAGCCTTTTACACATTGAGACAAACGAGCTTGGCTCAGTGTTATTTGTTGCAAGGCTAGCACATGTGTGGGCTACAAATGCTTATGGTCACCATTCCTCCATTCTGCCTGGAGTTATGTTCTATTGTTGTTACTGTGTGCACAACAAACATGTTCTTGATGGCGAACGAACGTTCCCCCCCCCGGCTCATGGCTGTTATGTTATGGTGATTCCCACACAAACTGATGCTTATAAACCATGGTGCAAATACAAGTGCGTTGTAGTCGTCTTACTGCAGCTTATGGGATGATGGAGTCGAAGTGCAATTCTAACACATCATAATATTGGTGTCGTTAGATCTGGGTATTCCTTGTGTATTATTGACCCCGTCTTGACGAGAAAGGCGGATATGGGTCTGTTGGAGATCTTTCTCTTCAAGACGGGGTCACGGCACCAAATGTTGGAAATAACCGTATTTTTCAGGCTAGGTTATTCGGACTCTAAGTTGTGTATTTTAGGTGAGAGCAATTGTTGATGGTAGTCAATGAGGTCAGGACAGTTGGATTGGAGGATCGCAGCCGGAGGGTTTTTATAACAGAATGTAATACAGTTCTCCGATGGCAATGACAGGACACACGTTCAGCCGAACGCGTGTCCCGTCTGGCGCGGTTCCTCTTCTTCCACCGAACGCTGGCGTTCTTTGAGTATTTGAAGTAAGGAGAATTAACAGATAGAGACAGAAAGACAGCAACTGCGTCACACAATAGGCAGATGAAACGTGTTCCTTTGATAATA
>JAXIVH010000152.1:17500-45000 GCA_036785325.1 Urophycis tenuis
ACACACACACACACCTCTATTTATCTGTCTCTCCTTCTCTCTCTCTCTCTCTCTCTCTCTCTCTCTCTCTCTCTCTCTCTCTCTCTCTCTCTCTCTCTCTCTCTCACTCTCTCTCCCCCTCTCTCTTTCTCTCTCTCTGTCTCTCTCTCTCTCCTCTATATATCTGAACTAACTCTCTCTCGCTCCTCTATATATCTGAGCTAACTCTCTCTCTCTCCTGTGCTCCAGTGACAGTGGGACTGTTGGTAACGTAGTGATCCTGGCTGAGGGGCTGGTGCTAGAGCACCCCGATGACTTCTATCGCATGCAGGTGAGTGGAGCCTCTGATCACCTGACACAGTGGGTGCCTGCAGGCTCACTGGCTCCTGCTGGGGGTTCCCATGAGGCTTTGCTTTCCTGACCTTAAATAGTAAAGCATGCTATTATTGATTAAAAGCTATTAGCTTTTAATCACGTATCTTAGTAAAATCTCTCTCACTCTCTCTCTCTCTCTCTCTCTCTCTTTCTCTCTCTCACCCAGCCAAGCCCCTCTTCCTCCAGCCTAAGCTCCACCCACTCAGCCCCCTCTCAGATGATTCACTCCGCCCCTTCCACCATCAGGGGTGAGGACTTAGCCAATCAGCTTCTGGCGATGCCTTTCCATCATGGTTCATGGTTGACGTGCCATTGTGGTTCTCGTGTGTTGTGCTGCAGGGCTTAAAGATTAAAGGTTAATGTCAGGTGTGTTGCAGGGGTTAATGCTTACTGTGTGTGTGTGTGTGTGTGTATGTGTGTGTGTGCAGTGGGCTCCCCTTCTCTACCAGACCGGTTCAGACACAACCGAGAGCTGATGATGCTGCTGCCTCCACACAGAGACCGGCCCTCCAGCGTGATGATCCCCACCACCAGCGACCACGCTCAGGTACCGTCTCCATGGTGACCATCCAGGAACACACAGAGCAAGAGAGGGGAGTGGCCGAGAGATGATTGGACATGACAATGGCCTTTTCGAGTGTGTGTGTGTGTGTGTGTCGGGCTGTGTGGTTGTTGTGTTTCAACGCCTGTTGTGTTTCAGCCGTCCAACCTCCAGAGGGCGCTGTTCCACCAGGTGATCGGTCCATGCAAGCCCTGCAGTGACCCCAACCTGTCAGTCGCCGAGAAAGGTACACACACACACACACACACACACACACACGCATGCGCTCACTCACCCACTGAATCACCCACTCACTCGTTCACTCGCTCACTCAATCACTCATTCACACAGAAATAACTTAAAATACGTGGGACAATACATGTAAACCCTCCTCCTCTCCTCACCTCCTCACCCCTCCCACACCCACCCAGTCCTGACCACCCCCAGCAGCTGGAGTCTGGACAGCGGAACCCGGGAGTCTCTCCCCTTCCTGTCCGGGCACCTGGGCCTGGCCCCGCCCGTGCCCCCCCGCAACATGCCTCCTGGTAACACAGTGTTCAGTGGCTAGAGTCCCCGGCCGTGTGTGTGTGTGTGTATGTGTGTGTATGTGTGTGTATGTGTGTGTGTGTGTGTGTGAGTGTGTGTGTGTGTATCTGAGTGCTCCCTGTTGTGTCTCCCCCCTGTAGGGCCCCACCTGTCGATACACTTTGATGCTTTCAACCAGCAGCTCAGCGACCTCCCGCCAGCTCTCCCCGCGCGCTCCTTAAGAAAGGTACCCTCCTCCTCCTCTGCTCCCGTCCCCTGCACTCCCCTCCACTCCTCGCCCACTCTCCCCTCCTCTCGTCTCCTCACCTGCCATCTAGCCGGTCCGAATGTCTGCCTGCACCTTTAGAATCCTCCAGCTGAGTTGCTGTGTTTTGTGCACTGTAAATATATATATATATACATATATATAATATACTGTATATGTGTACATACAAACACACACATGTACACACACACAAATATATTTGCGTGTGTGTACATGTGTGTGTCTGTGTTTTTATTTTCTCTCTTCTCTACTTTCTTCTTCTTCTTCTCTCTCTCTCTCTCTCTCTCTCTCTCTCTCTCTCCAGTCTCCCCTGCACCCTATACCTGCCTCTCCCACCAGTCCCCAGTCCCTCCTGGATGGCAGTAGCTCCACCCTGTCTGGCAGCGCCAGCTCGGGGGTCTCCTCCCTTGGCGACGGTAACCTGGGGCACCCCCCCTCCGGCTGTGACCCAGAGGAAGCCCACTACCAGCCCGGCCCCGGACCCCTCATCCTGGGCCCGCCTCTACCCCTGCCCCAGGCTTCAGTCCTGGCCTCTGATCACCACCACCACCATCCTCATCATCCTCATCACCATCATCATCCTCCCCAGCCCAACTACAGCCTCCACCTCCCCCCTCTCTACCAGGCCCACCAGCCCCCCGCCCTCCCCCCGAAGCCCCTCCTCAGGGAGGAGGAGGAGGAGGGGGAGGAGGAGGAGGAGGTGCCAAGGCCAATGCCCCGCCGCATCTCCCAGCCCCTGATGGGAGGGGCCAAGGAGGAGCAGGCCAAGGCCGCCTGGCAGACCGTCAGCGAGGAGTAGTGAGGTCCTAGAGGTTGCGTGAAGCCATGCCCCTGGCCATGCACAGGCCACGCCCACACGCCACGCCCCCCCATACCACAACCCCAGGCCACGCCCTCTTGTAGACCGACCCAAACCAGAACAAGAATCCTATTGTTTTAACAGAGCAAAGCACAAAGTTGTGGGCTGTATTTTCCTGCTGGCTTCGTCTAGGACTACATTCTGAAACATGTTTTGTGTGGCTCTCCACACCTCTGTGTGCTTTGGGCTATGGTTAATTAAACACAAATTAACAAATCACAAACACTTATCACACTTATCACCAACGCCAAAGACGTGATTCCTGTGTTAAAGTTGATTGAATAAATAAATATATATATTTATATATAGTTATAAACCCACAGAGTTGAGTCAAACATGTATATATAATGTATGTAGTCCTTCAGTGTAATTCTGGACAAAATACCAAGTATTAAAAAGTTATAAAACAATATTGTTTATTTAAATGACCACAATGTTATTATAAAATATGATAAACACATAGTGATCTATATAATCTATTAAGACCACAATATCTCTACTATATTATAACTATAATAATAATAATAATCTTGTTTTATGAAGCCTACAGTATTTCTTTGATAATATCTATGATAATATCACATATCAATATCTGATTTTATTTTACAGTGTTATAAGGAGAGGGGTTTGTCCATTGTTTAAACCTGTTGATGAGAGGAAAATAATAACATGTGCACTCTTTAAACTAGTTGTATAAGTTGTAAACTAGTTCATCACTATAGTATATATAATATAAGTTGTAAACGTTGTGTGTGGAATGAGGTGTTGAGGTTTGCAACAGTGAGTTAGCAGATATGTTATCCACACATGCATTATGATATTGCCAAAACACATCCTTTTACTTGTCACTGTGTTTTTAATTTCACGGTTTCACAGAAGTGTGAAGGATTTATAGACGCTACTAAACAACCACTTTTTATACAGGCAAAATATTCCAACCCCCACCCATCTCCACCTCCACCTACACCCTCCACCTCCTCCCGGTCTCTCTCTGTGGGTGAGGTGTGAGATCTTGTGGTCTTCATTTGTCATTCCCATGTTTTTTAAACATGGGGACAAAATTCGTTCTCTGCATTTGACCCATCCTATTGTACATAGGAGCAGTGAGCTGCTATGAGCAGCGCCCGGGGAACTGAAGATCTGACCACGTGTGTGGAGCCAGGTAGACAGCAGAGACACCAGGGACTCCTGACCAGAGCTCAGATAACTAGCGGTGTTCAGCTATCAGGATGAGCCCTGACCCCTGACCCCTGACCCCTGACCCCAGGCCACAGGCCCGCAGGGGGTTCTGTGTTCTGGTCGCCGTCTTCGTGCCCAGTGACCGATGTTCTTCTGACTTTGTGTGAAGGACTCCGGTTCCCCTCCTACAGAGGTACCTCTGGCTCTACGAGGGCAGGGCTTCTCTCTGGAGACTCACAGTGCTTTCTATATTTATTTTCTGTTCACACGATTCACACTGTTGCTGTACACTGTTGAATATTAATAATATAATAATAAAACCATTAACTCACGGCACATATTTAGCCAGACCCAGGGTATAATATTGAGTAACTAATTTATTATCTCAGCTCTTCTGACACCCGTCTGTCTGTCTGTCTCAGCAGAGGGCAAACGTGCTGTTTGTTGCTCATTGTTCTCGATGGGGTGGGAGAGGAGTCTATAAAGACTCACTTCTCAAGGTGAGCTGATCCTTCAGACCGCACAGCTAGCCTGACCTGACCTTTCACCCTGAGCCTCCAGACTGTGTAGGTGTATTTCAGCTGAGAGGCCATGGCTGTCGCAGGGGCAAGTTGTATTCCACCAATAAATAGAGGCGGGACTGAGCTAGCCCCTCCCATTTTGAACAAAAAGCAGAAGCCCATTGGAGCAGCTCCGTCTCAGCTCAATTATTCGTCACTTTATGGTAGTTTAGTTCCTGCCCTCAATGAGATCACTTTACTGAAAAATGTGATTTATAACTTGTGATTGATAATATGTGATTGAGTGTGTGATTGATGACATGATTTAAAGGTTTTGAGAGAACACATTTAGTTTATTGTAACAAACAAACAAAATGTCTCCTTTTATATGAAGTATAACCTATGCAATGCCCCAGCATTTGGATCACTGATTTCTAACTAGTTCTTCATGGGATAGAAGAATGTTTCACTTTGTTATGCAAGGTACTGAACATCCGCCTCTACAGACCAGCAGAGACGCAGCAGAAACAGTACACTCGATAGCAATTCATAAAATGATCTTTTGTAGTTTGTGAAAGACAGAGAACTGTTTATACTTGTGTTTTAGTTTTCTAATTTCTGCATGAAGCTCCTTTTTCTACGTGTCTTTTCCGTGGTCACAGGACATGTGGCCCGAGTGCGTTTCGGTAATAAACGGTAACAAGGACGAGCCGGAGTTATTCCCCTTCAGAAGCTGCAGCTGTCGTCTCTGTGTTTGTAACCCCGGCAGCAGATCACCGTGGCGACGAGAGGCGGGCTGTATTCTGTCTCGGTGCCTCGCCCTCTCAGATGTGAAATCCTTTTTAAAATGACACCACCGTAAAATACGTTTGACTAATTCGTGTGATTATTGTATGAAGTCTTATGACAATGTTTGGATTTGGGATTGGGTTGTTTTTTGTGTGTGTATTTCGCATCGAGGACAGATGGAATGGGCCAGTGGACTACTGTCCCGCCTGACTGTGGACCAGTAGATGTAAATATCACCTTTTTCCTACCGCTGTGCTGTGTGTTCATTCATAATGAGTTATTAAATACGAGCTATACTGTACCTTGCCTGTTGTCTTTACTAAATGAAACTACCAGGAACTCAGTGTGACAGGAGGCGCTATCCAGTAGGCCTACTTATTAAAGGTATTTTCTTCAAGAGTCGTGGGTCTCTACACTAGAGGACGCCAGAGAGCAAAGGATGCCTCATTGTAAACCGAAACACACGCACACACTGTTGCATCTGCGGCTGCATGAGCTTGCATAGAGGAGGAGACCTCTAACCTAAACTTCTGGAGAGAAGTCGACTTGAAGTTGCTATCCCTATGTTGCTTCCCTCCTCCCTCCTCCTCTCCCTTCTACCCTCCTCTCCTGCCTCCCTTCTCCTCTCCCTCCCCTCTTCTCCTCTCACCCCGTCCCCTCCTTTCCTCCTCTGTGCTGCACAAACCTCCATTCATCCAGCCTGACAATGAGCGTCTTGCTTGACTCTCCTCCTCCTCATACCTAACATAACATTTATTTATTTCGCTCTCTGTCCCCAGAGCTGCTGAGAGGAATTCCCCTTCGAGGACACTTTGTATCAACCCTCTCTCCTCAGAATAAGTCTCGAGGAGAAGTTGACAGTAATGTGCTACCTATAAGTGTTATATTGCTGTTATAACATGTGTTATATGTTATAGCTGTATGTTTAATGGCTAGGTCGTATGGTTTGACCTTCCCGCTTTTTAAAAAGTCAAATGAGTCTCTGTTGATGGCTCTTCAAATGGACCGGCTCCATGAAGGTCCGCGTTATGACCAGGAACCGTGAGCTGGACCCGGAGAGCCCTCCTCAGGCCACCATTCTGATGGTGCAATGGGTCTGAACCGGCCTCTATGGGCCGGACCGCGGTCCAACCCAGGGGTTTCCCAGGCTGTGGGTCGGGACCCCCCCCACTCAGGGTCCCCTGAGGTGCACAGACTACTGCTAACGGTCACTGAGTGTTGCGCGATGCCCAGAGGATATGTTAAGAGGAGATGTGGAAACAGAGGCACGTGCACGTGGAGACGATGTCCCCTGAGACCATGGGGTCACTGGGATTCACCAGCTCAGTCACGCTCGGCCAAAACCAGGGTCAACTCTGTTTCCACAAAACGATTGACAACAAGTAGCGCCGTCTTCCCAAACCGGACCCCGACGGAGAGCCCAGACCACCCGGGGCCAAGGACGCCCGATTGGCCGGTCCGGCTTCTCCCACATGTTTCCATGGAAACCGAGCGGGGGGCGTTGAGACCTGTGATTCCTTCCCAAAGTGGAGCAGCTCTCTCTCTCTTATAAAACAGAGCGGCCCAGCGAGACGGGCCGTCTCCAATCTCTGGGCCGGCCGAGCGGAGCGGCCGAGCATCTCACTGGGTATGGTATGTCCACGTGTCCGCGTCACGCCCCCCGGTGGGGGTACGAGGGAGAGCTGGTCCACTCACCGCCCAGGGCTGCTTGATTGAACCTTCCTCTCTCCGAGGATGACGAGGGCCCGGTCATGTGAATCACCCCTCCTACTGAGAGAGAGACGGTGTGTGTGTGTGTGTGTGTTCTGTTTGTATCGGTGTGTGAATGTATTTGTTTTGTGTGCATGTTTTTTTTTTGTGTGGGACTTGTGGGATGTGAATGTATGTGTTTGCATGTGTGTATGTGTATGTATGTTTGTATGTGTGTATGGTAATATACTTGTGTGCGTGTCAGTCAGTGAGTGTGTGTGTCTGTGTGTTTATAGAGGGTCTCTCCTTTGGGATCAGGGGGTTTCCGTCTCCTGGAGCTTGTTTTGTCAGATCAGAGGTCCTCCTCCTCCGCCTCCATTTCTCCTCTTCCTCCTCCTCCACTCCTCCTCCATCACCTCCCCCTCCAGAGATGAAGGGAGGTTGCTGGTGTGTCTTGTCTGCATCTGCAGAGAGGATCAACCACACTGATGGTCACCTTGGACCACATCCACCCATCGCGTCATTCCACTCCAGAACCAGAACAGTGATGTGTGTGTGGCCGTGATTCATGAGCAGGGCCTTGTACGGGTATGTTTGATTTCTCTCTCCTGGTGTCTCCTGGGTCGTGGAGCCACTGTTTGATCATATCTTCCTTCCGCACATACCTGTCCTGTCAGCCCTGTTCCCTGAACCCAGCCCTCCCCTAATCTCTCTCCTCCTCTCATCTTCTCCTCTCCTCTATTATATTCTCCTCTCTCCTAACTGTTCTCCTTCTCCCTCTCCCCGCCCTGCTCTTCTCCCCTCACATGAACCCTAACCCTGTGTTTGAATGGCGCTTCCTTGTCCCAGTACAAATATTCATATCCAGTCCTGTCCCAGACCCTCTTATCCTTAAGCTCAACTCCTCAGCTGCAGCTCAACTCAGCTACAGGTCATTGAGGAGCAGATCGGGGCCACAGGGTACACTGGCCTCATCCAGTCCAGCCCAGTGAAGAGTGCTCTGAGCAGAGGTGGCGTGAGAGAGGGTGATGGTGAAAGAGGTCCATAGAGTTTACAGCGCCCCCCCCCCCCCTCCGTATTTCCCCAGAGACCATGAAGCATCTCTCCTCTGCCACACCACAGACTCCACGTCCCTGAAGCTCCTGTAAATTCCTTCCTCCAACACATCGACCCGTATCTGAACATCCTCGGACAGTGTGTGTCTGTTACCACGGCAACCAGACACGCACCGCCTGTCTGTCCGTCTGCGGGTCTCACTGTACACACACACACACACACACACGCAAAAACACACTCTGTGTTTTAGTGGGTGGGTGTGAACAGGAAGAGATGAAAGTAGCCACTTACCTTACGTACGTGCCGGTACCATAGAGCGCCATGGCTGACCCATGTTGAACATTAACACGGAGAGCCGCACAACAGAAACAAGTACACACCCACATATAAATAGAAAGGCACACACACACACACAGAGACACAAACCTGCGTGTGTGTGTGTGTCTTTGTTCTCGTCATTAACATTCCCTCCATGTTTGGCTGACAGCTCACAACCTTCTCATCTCCTGCTCCACCTGCACCGTGTGTGTGTGTGTGTGTGTGGAGATGGGGCCCCTATAGTAACAGCTGAGACCTTCCTCACCTGTCCTCTTCCTCACCTGTCCCTAACTAAAGACACCATCTGTGGTGTTAAGTGTGACGGTGTGTAATATGTAATGCCGTGTTGGTGTGAAGTGTGTACTGTAGTGCATGTTGTCGTCTCGCTTCTCTTGTGGAGAGCTGTGTCCTGAAGTAACCTTTAAACACTACCTACTCAATTATGAGACGCTTCAACCCACAGACTTAACAGTGGATTCAGAATCCAGAATATCAATAGATTATACTCATCTGGCCCAAATTAGGATGAATCCCACGTCAAACCATAATATCCAACATGGATGTTATCACATATCAATGGATATTTCATGTTAACACTGGAGTCCAGTGTGATCCTCCCAACCTCCGTCTGTCCCCTTCCCTCCCCTCCCTCCTCCCCCCTTCTCCCCTCCCTCCCTCCCTCCTGTCCATCACGGTGATGTTGAGGTGCTGACTGACCATGAGGGTTGGGAGCTTCACTGTGATTGGTGGAGAGGGAGGACAGTGGGAGCCTTTATATTCCACTGTAATCTATACAAGAGGCCCCCCGGGGAGACGGGCCCCTCGCACACACTGGGAGGAACAAACCAGGGGTCCCCCCACACACACGCATATATACACACAACCATCCACACACACATATATATACACACAACCACATACACACCCACACACACAAGCACGTGTACACACAACCACATACACACACACACACACAAACAACTCTAGAAGTATACTTGGTCAGTAAGACAGCCACATTCCTAAACGTACCTAAAGTACCAAGGCTGCTGCTCCTGTAATACTGTGGTACAGTACTGCTTATTTCTGTAATACTGTGGTACTGTACTGCTTATTACTGTAATGATGTGGTACTGTACTGCTTATGACTGTAATACTCTGGTACTGTATTGCTTACGACTGTAAGTCTGTGGTACTGTACTGCTTATTACTGTTTTACTTCAGTGTTGAAGCCTTAGTGACATAGTGGAGTACTACTCTACTTTGTAGTACTGTTCTTTTGCACTTCAGTAATATTCCATGGAAACCAGCAGAAGAATGAAGCTGTTCATATGGTGGGAGGATGGAGGAGAGAAGGTATGAAGGTATGGAGTGATGAAGGAGGAGGAGGGAGCGGAGGGGAGGAGGCATGTGAGGGGGGAGGCGGGGGAGGGAGGGAGGTATGGGAAGGAGGAGAACAGAGGTAGGGGGAGGGAAGCGGCCACGTGAGCCCTGTTGTCCGAGTGTGGAACCCATGACAGAGATTAAACCACCTTACTCCTGGTAGTCTTACCAGGAGGAGGAGTTCAGGAGAGAGGAGGGGTGAGAGAGGGGGAGGTTGAGGAGAGGAAAAGAGGTGAGAAGAGAGGAGGAGGTGAAAGGAGAGGTGGAGGAGAGGATCTATCAGGCAGACTGTTCCACTCTGAAGAGCGTGCACGTGAGGCGTGCACTCTGGTCACGTGACCGGGATCGCTCAACAGACTCAGCTGAACCTTTATCAACCTTTACCTTAATATAACCTTCTACATTTGTAACGCCACACTTAACATACATCTATGAGTTAGAGATCACTGAACTAGCGTGGCGTGATAGCAAGCATCACAAGTGAATTGTCATCGTCTTTTTTGTTCATTCAGGAGAGTGTTGATACGTTTCTGGAGCAGGAACCTGGACAGAGCTTTGAGGTCTGAGGAGAAAAGCCCTGCATACAGGCTGTTGACTGTAGGGTCGTAGGTCAAAGGTCAGGGGTTGGGGTTAGAAGTGAGGGTCTGCCTGGATCACAGGGTTTCAAGAATGGAGAGCAGCAGAGGGACAACTGATTTCTCTGTCTGACATACACACAGACACATGCATGCACGCACACACACATGCAGACAGCCACACGCACACCCACACACAAAAGCACACACAAACACACACACACACATACATAGACCCATGCATACATACATACACACCACAAGAGACAAGGCATTTCATGTAAAACGTGACATATTTTCTTCTTTATCATGACGATTGTCAACATTAGAGAGAGCAAACAAGATGTCCGGGTGACGTTGGGAGTCTTGTGATGCTAGCTAACAGATTCGCTTCAGGTCGACCTGTAAGCCTTTCAGTTCAGTTGACGTTTTCCTTTGTTCTGCTTCATATTGAATTCAAAAGCACCATATCTTCAAAGGGTTGGATGTGTGTGAGGTGTATGTGCGTTATGCCAGATTAGTCTTTCATGTGTGTCGGTTTTCTTGACTGTCTTTGAACACACCGCGGCTCACTTCAATATTCATTCTGCTTACAATTTTGCTAGATTTATATTACTGTACATTTAAATTATTACAAATTAGGTTTCCCCACCAAACTAGAGTCAATCGGAATCATTAAATATAGTCATTAAATATACTCTTCAAATGTATACCTTTTGAACACTGGTTACCATGGTCACCAAACACTGGTTTCCATGGTCACCAGCCCCGCAGATAATAGCGGTTAACAGGCTGCTAGCTAGCAGTTCACTGACTAGCTAGTTAGTTGTCAGCCAGCTAGCTAGTTAGCATGTTGTAGCCAGTTAGCTGACAGCGAATTAGTTGTTAGCAGGTCGTTAGCCAGTTAGCTGTTATTTGGCTAGCTCTGCATGAAAAGGTGAAAGTTAGCTCTCGTGAACTCCTGATGGATGGAGTCGAGTAATGCGTCATCCTCCTCTCCTCTCTCCAGCCCTCCCTCCTTCCTCCTCCCTCCTGCTCCTCCTGCTCCTCCTGCTCCCCGGGAGGGAGGTGGCGGCTGGAGCTCGGGGGTGTAGGTGAAGCTGTAGGAGGAGCGGTAGATGAGACCGTCCGACCGCACGAGAGACAGTGGCACGGTGATGACACGGCGCACGCAGTGCCACGACTCGCCGAACACGGAGACATCCGGGACGACGCACAGCATGGACTTAGAGGACCTGAGGAGAGACCAGAGCGTCACTACAGAGGATAGGATGGTCCTGTGGAGAGACCAGAACATCATTATAGAATATAAGATGGACATGAGGAGAGACCAGAACATTTCTCCAAAATATATGACCTGAGGAGAGAGGGTAGACCTAAGGAGATTTACATGCATAGACTACAATTGGTGTTGGACAGCGGCAGCAATTGACTCTTCATACAATCATATAAAAACAATTAATGAGTGAAAAGGGGGCGGCGGTGGCTCAGTGGATAGAGTGGGTCGTCCACCGACCGTAGGGTCGGCGGTTCGATCCCCACAATTCCCTTCCTCCCACTGTCCGCATGTCGAAGTGTCCTTGAGCAACACACTGAACCCCAACTTGCTCCCCGGGCGCTGAACATAGCAGCCCACTGCCCCTATGTACCATAGGATGGGTCAAATGCAGAGAACAAATCCGTTCCCATAGCAAAAAAAAAATACTGAGAATGACCAAAGTTGAATCTAATCTAAAAGGACATGTTGACTTGTGTTTTTGCTTGGCGTGGGTTTATGAAGGGTAAAGTTATCCTAGCATACCTCCTTCAGCCCCTCTCGAACCCACTGGATTCCATGTCCTCGGTGGTCTCCAAGGATCCTGTTACCACCACTAATTGGCTTCTGCTTCGTGTACAAAGATCTTATTGTGGATATTTGGTGTTGTACAAACAGTGGTGGCTAGCTCTAAGCTTACCTAGCTCCTAGGTTACCTAGCTCCTGGCTTACCTAGCTCCAAGCGACCTAGCTCCTAGCTGATGTAGCTCCCCGGTGCCTGGTTAACCTAGCTCCTAAAGACCTAGCTGTCCAGGTCCTTGTGACCTATCTCCTAGGCACCTAGCTCCTAGTTGCCTGGCTCCTAGCCACCTATCTCCTAGTGACTTGGATCCTAGCTGACCAAGCTCCTAGCATCCTAGCGATTTAGCTCCTCATGACCTAGCTCCTAGCTAACCTAGCTCCTAGCCACCCTGCTCCAAGTAACTGACAACTGTAGTACGGTGGGTGGGTGCCCAACTACTTCTACTGGCCTCAGCAGATTGGCGTGGGGCGGCTGGTTGTTGGGGGGGGTTCATCATGAACCTTCTATGTCTGCTCGGGGACGCCGGCCGGGTGGAGCAGTCTGGCAGCCCCCATTAACCACCTTAAGGTTTAATCCCGCAGGATATGACACGGCACATATTGTGTTTCCATTGTTATGGATAGACAGTGGATACATGGACATGCACAGGCAGGGCTTAGACAGTGAATACAGAGACAGGTCATTACATAACAGGTAGGGGTTTGGGAGGTGGATACAGAGACAGTTCAATAGGGGTTAGGGACAGTTAAGAGCCTTTCTTACTTCACAGTTAATCTACAGCTGATAAAACATCCAGTAATAAGCCCCACTGGTCGCTATAGTTTCAGGAATCTGAACTCTTATTTTGTAGTCTGAGGACATATTTGAAACCACTACTTATCTGACAATATATCATAAAATATATGTATAGGCACGGCACATCTTTACTAAGGTCATGAAGTCCTGTTTCCTGAATTCCATTAAAGGGAGTATTTCCCGGTTTAAGAGACTTACTTTCCGATCTCCGGGTGGCTAAATCCTTTTGAGGGTTTATTAAACCCTCCTTTCACCACATTCCTTTACCCTCTCCTCTCTTTTCCTCTCCTCCTCTTCTCCTCTCCTCACCTAAACATGGTCTCTGACTCCTGGCAGGAGAACCAGATCTTCAGATGAGGAGTGAAGTTATCTCCCTGGACCTCCAGAGTAGCAACATGACCTCCTCCACTCACCTACACACACACACCCTCACTCACACGCACGGACACACACACACACACACACACACACAAACAAACGTACATATTTAAATAAGCACAGCTGTGAGTGATGTGACTGTATGTATGCATGTATCTTTGTGTGTGTGTGTGTGTGTGTGTGTGTGTCTGTATGTGTGTGGGTGTGCATGTATGTGCACACATTTATATTACTTCCACTTGTCCAAGATCCTTGGCAAGTGGAAGTGACAAAATCTGGCTCCACACAAACTGGAGGCAGTCAACCAGGAATGAACGTATAAACTACGTATAAACGTGGTCTAAGGGCTCGTTTCCACGTATCTAGATATTTGAATAAACGCATACGTTTGTATGCGGTCCGTGTAAACAAAGTAAACGCAGCAGTTTTCAAACGATGACGCGTTCCATTGTGTCGTGTGTCGATTCCATTTCATGTGTGTGCAGTGTGTGCTTGACTGTCGCGTAAACGCGATTACAAAAACAAACGCATAACAAAATATCCGTTTTTTTATTTTTAATCTATATACGTGGAAATAAGCTCTAAGTGTGCTAATTCTGAATTCCGCCCAGGGTGATAGCATAAACGGAGATATTGGCCGGTGTTCCAGAACAGCTAGTTGCTGTACTTTATTAGGTTTACAGCAAGTTACATTACAGAGAGTTTGTACGCACTGGAAACTTGTTACAGACATTGTTTTGCTCCAACAACCAGACTGTTAGACTGGTCAATGCTTATTTCTCACCAGAAGTCTAAAAATATAGTAAAAAAATAGCCTAACTTTTTATTTATGTGAAGAAAACCCCAACCGATATACCGCCATGTTGGATTTTTCACAAAGTTGACTGGAGGGGAGGAGTCTGATTGATATTTACTGCATTATGATTTGCAGCAAAATTCTATTACTGTATATTACTGTAGTTTGGCGAATTTTGACCATAATTCATTGCAAAACTACAGCAACATACTCTATTTACAATTACAATACATATTTCGTTCATATACAGTAGTGATGCTGTGAAAACCACAGAATCTTGTTACAGTGTGGGTCAGTATATGTATCTGAGCCTGTGTGTGTATGTGTGTGTGTGTCTGTGTGTGTGTATCTGTGTGTGTGCGTGTATGCACAAGCACATGAGTGTGTGTCTGTGTGTGAGTCTCACCTGTAGGCCTGTAATGACAGGAACAGGGCTGACGAGGGAGTGGAGGGGAGCCAGGTTCTGATTAAAGGAAAACTCTACCGCCTCAACACCAATGATGGTCCAACAGCACCCATCACTCAGCACCACCCGCCCTGGGTCCTTGGAGGAGGAGGAGCCCTGGTGCAGGGTATCGACAGTATTTACAGGTAAGCAGGTACCTAACCTGGTCACCTGTATCGACAGTATTTACAGGCAAGCAGGTGTCTCACCTGGTCACCTTTATCGACAGTATTTACTGTACAGGTAAGCAGGTGCCTCACCTGGTCACCTTTATCGACAGTATTTACAGGTAAGCAGGTGCCTCACCTGGTCACCTTTATCGACAGTATTTACGGGTAAGCAGGTGTCTCACCTGGTCACCTGTATCAACAGTATTTACAGGTAAGCAGGTGTCTCACCTGGTCACCTTTATCGACAGTATTTACAGGTAAGCAGGTGTCTTACCTGGTGTGGTATCAGGGAGTCATTGGAGAGGCAGAGGTAGGAATGCTCTGTCTCTCTGAACTGGAGGGAACACTTGTGGAGCTGAGAGACAGGCTCATCCACATCCAGGATGGCATGCTGCTTGTTCACCTTACGGATCACCTGTAGGGAAAAAACACCTCTTGATAACTACATGACATCACCTCAGGCTCCATAGCAACATGGAGGCCAGGTTCTCATATGTTGCACATATGTTGCACAAATGCACCTTACATTTGCATTTAGTTATTCAGCCGACAAAACGAGTACAGGGTAGCCATAGTTTACAAATGCACCTCTTTGTTACACAAGAACATAAAGTGGATTTATCTCTCATTCAGATGTAACATCACAAAGTGATGGAAGATCTACAAAGTTGTGGAAGAGGAAGTGAAAGAGGAGGTGATGGAAGAAGAGGTGATAGAGGTAAGTAATGAAGGAGGAGATGATGGAAGACAAGGTGATGGAGAAGAAGATGAAGGAGGAGGTAATGGAGGATGAGGTGATATAGGAGGCGATGGAGTATAATAGAGATGATATAGTGATGGAGGAGGTGATACAGAGGATGATAGAGGAGGTGACCGAGGAGGAAGTGATACAGGAGGTGAAAGGGGTGGAGGTAATGGAGGTGATGGAGGAGGAAATAGAGGAGATTGAGGAGGAGATCATAGAGGTGGAGGAGGTGATGGAGGAGGAGGTTTTACAGGAGGTGGGGGAGGTGATAGAGTAGGTGAGAGCGGAGGATCTGGAGGAGGTGATGGAGGTGTTTTCTCCACACTAATGCGATCGTGTTCCTGCCAAGCCTGACTTCAGCGTTAGAACAACATAGACGTCCCTCAAAATCAGAAGAAGCCTGACCGCCTAATCTGTGAGACCCCCTTAACACAACACGAGCTAGACTAACATAAACTAACATGGAGCAGCCTAGCTCACTTTGCTAGGCATCACATCTACTAACATAATGTGTGGGCCTTAGAGAAGATTTGCTTTACATTGACTGAAACGTTGCGTTCTGGTGCGGTTTAGTGAGCTAAGCTAGAAAGGCTAAGGGCTAGAGAACCACAATCCATGTCATGGAGACAGTGTTTATTTGCAGAGAGGGAATGAGTGATGAAAACTGATGAGGACAGACAGATGCACCAGAGATGGACAGCCATGGGACGTAAACATCCCTCTGGAAAGATTTCATTTGTGGCGGAGGCAAATAAAACGTGTATGCCTACCTTAGACCCTAACCCTACAGCTTGTGGAGATCTAGGAGGAACCAAGGGCCTGGAAGTACAGCTGAAGATCGGAAAGAGTTTATGCTGAAAACATTTAATTTTGGGCTGAGCCAAGGTCTATAAAACCCTCAACGTGGATATCAGACAAATAAAAGGCAACACATTTAGAAAACCTGAAAAACTGAAAATAAAATAATATTAACCAAATATTTTCCCATAGCATCAGATACACTCTGTACATGTCCCTCCTGGTCTGCAACAGTAGGCCTTGATGCACAACCAGATCCCAGAAGACGACTTTTAATCTGATCACAGTATCGGCAAAGACCCCCAGACCTGTACCCCCTGATCCTCTAGACCAAGCATGTAGCCCTTGATCACCCTGACCCATTAGCTATCCATAGACCCCCTGATCCAGGAGGAACCCCACAAAACCCTGACCCAGGAGGAACCCCAGAAACCCTGACCCTGGAGGTACCCCAGAAACCCTGACCCAGGAGGTACCCCAGAAACCCTGACCCAGGAGGAACCCCAGAAACCCTGAACCAGGAGGTACCCCAGAAAGCCCTGACCCAGCAGCACAACACCAGAAGCCACCAGGTATCTTCTCAGTGACTCAGCGGAAAATCAATCCTGTTCTTCTCGCTCTTTAAACAAACGCCAGAGCCGTAGAGATCACCTGAAACAACACGCCAGGTTCCCTACCCCGGGACCCCCAGACCACGAGACCACTGGACCCCCACCCAGCATGCTGTCTGAGCAGTTTAACCAGAGGGAGGAACCAACCAGCTCTGCACTTTACTGCCCACAGGCCGGTCCCTCCTATAGTACACCTCAGAGGGCATCAGTAAGGACTGAGCTTGTGTGTGTGTGTGTGTGTGTGTGTGTGTGTGTGTGTGTGTGTGTGTGTGTGTGTGTGTGTGTGTGTGTACGTGTGTGTGTAGGTGTGTGTGTTACCATAGGTGGTAGGGCTACTCCTGTCTCAGTACAGACCAGCTGGACCACAGAGCTGTAGCAGATGAAGCCCTCACTCAGAACAAAGTCTCCCTGGTCCAGACCCTGTACTGGAGACACACCCACGCAGAGACACACACATGCACACGCCCGCAAATGCACGCACAGACACACACACACACACTGTACTGTGTGTGTGTGTGTGTGTGTGTGTGTGTGTGTATGTGTGTGTGTGTGTGTGTGTGTGTGTGTGTGTGTGTGTCTGTGTGTGTGTGTGTGTGTGTGTGTGTGTGTGTGTGTGTGTGTGTGTGTGTGTCTGTGTGTGTGTGTGTGTGTGTGTGTGTGTGTGTGTGTGTGTGTGTGTGTGTGTGTGTGAGTGATGGAGAGCTGTAGGAGGTCTGGCAGGTAAATAAACAGCTTGAGGTTTACAGTGAGGACACTAGCTTCCTTCATCCCTGCTGGAGGAGACAGAACCCTGGAAACAGCTCTCGTAAGCCTCCCTAATCCTGCTCCCCAAACTCTACTAACTTTAGCTCTACTAACACTATCCCTACTGATCCTCACACTACCAACAATAGCCCTAAACGTAAACCATACAACCCAACCCATAGAAAACCCTGACCCTTATATCAAGCCCTTGAATTGAAAATCGAAATCTTACAACCCAATTTATAGGAGGCCTGAACTTAGAACCTTAGAAACCAAACCCTTAAATCCAATCCATAGGAAACCTTAGCCCTAATACCAAACCCTTGAACTGAAAACTAAACCCTAGGACTAAACTCATGAGAAATACTAACCGTATAGCAGAAACCAACACTAAAACCCAACCCATAGGAACCCTAACCCTAGCCCTAGTGCTGATAGCACTACTCATTCTGCCAACACTCACTACAGCATGATACTAACTCTACAAAACCCATCTCTACTCTTAACACTCTAACACTAGCCCTGACTCAAACCCTGTAATCCTACAACCCTAACCATAACCCTACTTACGAACCACTATCCACCTCAGGTGTTAACTCTACCCCTGAGCCTGACCTCTCTGACCATGAACCCATTGTTTTAAATACAGAGTCCTCTGCGCTCGTTTTAAGGGTAGGTGTGTGATGCGTTCGAATGGGTGAATGTGAGGCACTAATGAGTGAGTGAATGTGAGGCACTAATTCTAAAGTGCCTTCTAGAGTGTCCACAGTGTTCAGAAAAGCTAAGTATAAATGAAATCCTTTCACTATTATTCACACACACACACACACACACACACACACACACACACACACACACACACACACACACACACACACACACACACAGGCGTGCGTGGCCTACCCAGGGTGATGGTGAAGGCGGTCCACTGACGGCCGCTGGCCACGGCGGCCTGGCGGTCCACGGACAGGAAGCGCGTGCTGACGGTCTGGGAGCGTAGACGGTTAAACAACGCCACCCTGGAGCCGGAGGAGATACACACTGGTACACACACAACCACACACACACACACACACACACACACACACAGACGCACAAACGCACAGACGCACACACACACACACACACACACACACACACGACCACACACACACACACACACACATACACACACACACACAGACGCACAGACGCACACACACACACACACACACACAGACACACGACCACACACACACACACACACACACACAGACGCACAGACGCACACACACACACACACACACACAAACGCACACTCGCACACACACACACACACACACGCACGCATGCATGCAAGCACACACAAACACACGCACACACACACAAATTCACCAATTAACATATATAGATATATAGTTTGTATGTGTGTGCATGTAATGATATATTGTAATATAATAATAATACAACACAATGTAATATAATATATGAATATTTTGTTATGTTGTGTCATGTTATGTAATGCTATGTAAATGAATGTGATGCTGATCTCACAGTCGGCGTTCTTCATGGACTGTCTCTTCTGAGATGGTTTAGAGATCACTTTGATCATCCTGCTCTGAAAAGAACCCACTTCCTGTCCGGAGAGGAAGAGGCGGAGCAACAGGCGGAAGTGCTTCCTCTTGTCCTGGTCTGAGATGTATAGAGACTTGGCACAGGCAAACATCTGACAGACACAGAGAGACAGACAGGTAGAAACACAGGCAGACAGATAGATATGCAGTCAGTCAGAGAGACAGAGAGAAAGACAGACAGACACACAAACAAACAGACAGGCAGAGAAACAGACTTACAGGCTGGTTGTCAGTGAGACAGGCTGTAGGAGAGACAGGCTCTTTATATTGAGACACGTGGTTAGTCGAGTCAACAGTAGTGAATGCCATGAAGTTCTCTCGGTAAACACAGAGAGCTGTAAACCATTCAGACACAACATAGTCTGGACCCTTAAACACCAGTCTGCTGTCACATCCTGTTCTTCTATAACCCTGCCACAGGCATGCTGTCCTGCAGGTCTGCTGTTCTACAGGTCTGGTGTTCTACAGGTCTGGTGTTCTACAGGTCTGGTGTTCTACAGGTCTGGTGTTCTACAGGTCTGCCCTCCTACAGGTCTGCTCTCCTACAGGTCTGGTGTCCTACAGGTCTGCTCTCCTACAGGTCTGGTGTTCTGGTCTGGTGTCCTACAGGTCTGGTGTTCTACAGGTCTGGTGTCCTACAGGTTTGGTGTTCTACAGGTCTGGTGTCCTACAGGTCTGGTGTTCTGGTCTGGTGTCCTACAGGTCTGGTGTTCTGGTCTGGTGTTCTACAGGTCTGGTGTTTTGGTCTGGTGTTCTACAGGTCTGGTGTTCTACAGGTCTGGTGTCCTACAGGTCTGGTGTTCTACAGGTCTGGTGTCCTACAGGTCTGGTGTTCTGGTCTGGTGTCCTACAGGTCTGGTGTTCTGGTCTGGTGTTCTACAGGTCTGGTGTTCTACAGGTCTGGTGTTCTACAGGTCTGGTGTCCTACAGGTCTGGTGTTCTACAGGTCTAGTGTTCTACAGGTCTGGTGTCCTACAGGTCTGGTGTTCTACAGGTCTGGTGTTCTACAGGTCTGGTGTTTTACAGGTCTGGTGTTTTACAGGTCTGGTGTCCTACAAGTCTAGTGTTCTACAGGTCCGGTGTTCTACAGGTCTGGTGTCCTACAGGTCTGGTGTTCTACAGGATGTCCAAGGAGCAGGTAGGGGTTAGGAGCCATCTTGCTCAAGGATGCCAACAGGTTAGCCTGCGGAAATTAGGGATCAAAGTCATTACCTTTTGGTGACACCTTAACCACTACACTATCCTCTAAAACACACACACAAACATACACACAAATGGCCACACACACACACACACACACTTACCCTGTAGTTAGTGAGGTCATCGAAGGCTAGTTTGAAGGTGTCGTCCAGAGAGTGGGCGGAGCTATCAAGACACATGTAGCCAGTCAGACCATAGAGGCTGTCCCCGTAACCAGCAGCTGAAGGGGTGGGGTTAAGGAGAGGAAACAAGGGAGTGATGGAGAGAGAGAGAGAGAGAGAGAGAGAGAGAGAGAGAGAGAGAGAGAGAGAGAGAGAGAGAGAGAGAGAGAGAGAGAGAGAGAGAGAGAGAGAGAGAGAGAGAGAAAGCGAGAGAGACGATATGCATGACAGGAGGACTGAATGAAGAACAGCTTCACGGATGATGACGTGACCCCTGACCTTTGGTGTTGTCGTGCCTAAGCCTCCACCCCCGACCGCTGACGTAGACACAGGGAGGAGGACAGAAGAACCTGGGGAGTCACACGATGGAGGACCTGGTCATACCACTGACCCTGTTATCCTCTGATAGTCTCAGATCTCTCAGATGATCCCAGGTTCTGGGATCCACTGCGATGTCTGGGGTGGACCTGTAGTATATACTACAGTATAGTATTAGTCCTAGTACTAGTAATATAGTGACTATTGTACCGCTAGATTGTGTTCCTAGCATTAGTACTAGCTAAGTACTGGTATTAGTAGTATAGTGACTGATGATGTCATACCGCTTCTCGTTGCCATAGGACTTCTGTGCCACCTTGGCATGTAGGATGGTGATGGTCTGGTCTGAGGGCGCGTTGCCCGGCCCCCTGGCTGTGATTGGCTGCTGACATCCCTGGAACCCCAGATCCAGTCTATTGATTGGATAAACATTCAATTCAGAGTCAGATCAATCAAGTCAGAACTGAACCAGGTGGTACTTAGTATTATAAAGCAGTGTAACTGTAACTGTAACCCTACCAACCCTACCCCTACTAACTGTAACCCGACCATTCCTAGCCCTACGTGTCTCCAGTGTATGAGCAGTGTGTGAGTTGTGAATATCTAGTGTGTGAGTATTGAGTGAGTAGTGAGCAGTAGTGTCTGAGCAGGGTGAGTATTGAGTGAGTAGTGAGCGGAAGTGTCTGAGCAGGGTGAGTATTGAGTGAGTAGTGAGCGGAAGTGTCTGAGCAGGGTGAGTATTGAGTATTGAGTGAGTAGTGAGCAGTAGTGCTTGAGCAGGGTGAGTATTGAGTGAGTAGTGAGCAGTAATGTCTGAGCAGGGTGAGTATTGAGTGAGTAGTGAGCAGTGTAGTGTCTGAGCAGGGTGAGTATTGAGTGAGTAGTGAGCATTAGTGCTTGAGCAGGGTGAGTATTGAGTGAGTAGTGAGCAGTAGTGTCTGAGCAGGGTGAGTATTGAGTGAGTAGTGAGCAGTGTAGTGTCTGAGCAGGGTGAGTTTGAGTGAATAGTGAGCAGTAGTGTCTGAGCAGGGTGAGTATTGAGTGAGTAGTGAGCAGTAGTGCTTGAGCAGGGTGAGTACTGAGTTAGTAGTGAGTAGCAGTGTCTGAGCAGTGTTTGAGTAATGTGTGAGTAGTGTTAAGTAGTGTCAGCAGTGTCTGTTCTGGGGACCTGACTGTGAGGACCTGGGCCTTGCTGATCATCCTGCTGGTTCTCTAGAGAAAGTCTCCAGTGACCCCGCAAGTCTCCTCACAATTTATAGGTCACAGTTCACAGTTCACAGTTCACCGGCTCTCTGTTCCCGCCAGTGTGAAAAAATGTGTGTGTGCGCCTTTCTTGACTCAAATATGCATGTGTGTGCATGCCTTCAAATCTCCTATGTGTGTATGTATGTGTATGTGTGTGTGTGTGACAGAGAGAGAGAGAGAGAGAGAGAGAGAGAGAGAGAGAGAGAGAGAGAGAGAGAGAGAGAGAGAGAGAGAGAGAGAGAGAGAGAGAGAGAGAGAGAGAGAGAAAGAGCACGTGTGCGGTTTTATATTTGAAGATCAGGTTGATTTGTGTGTCTGTGATCGTGCACCAGGATATAAGTGTGTGTGTATGTGCGCATGTATGTGTGTGCATATGAATGTGCACGTGTGTGTGCGTGTGCACGTGTGGCCAGTCACCGAGGTGCCAGCAGTAGCCTAAATTAGCTACCCCCCCCTCACCCCCAAGGTCGGAGGTCATTGTGTCAGGCGCCCAGAGCTTCTGGCATTTCACACACGGGAAACAGAATGATGGAGAGAGAGAGGGAGGGAGAGAGGGGGAGATGAACGAAGAAGGATGAGCTTTCACTAAGGACAAGCGTTTAGCAGGTCTGGTAGCACTAGCTACCAGGCTTTAATAAGTGTAGCGCTATTAGCACAGGGCTGTAGGAGCAACAGTGAGAGCCTCCATGGGTAAACATGGCTGGTGGAGGCTCTGGAGTGGAGGCTCGTGATGGATGGTTCTGAGGCTGGAGCCTCCCAGGAGCTCCCAGAGTGTAAGGTGATGCTCTGACTGTAGCTCCAAACACTGGTACATTCAGCCAGCTACGTCCTCCACTCAAACCCTAATGGGCCTGCAAGCACAGGAAATACCCTCTCTTCCCCTGGTTCCTAGAAAGCTTCATAACCTGGTCCTCGGGGCTCTTTATAACCTGGTCTTTAGAGCTCTTTACAACTTTGGTTCTTTTTAACCTCGTTTCTTGATGTATTGCTGGCCATGTAAGAACATTGATACTGACTGTTATGCAGCTAACACTCTAAATGAGACTAAACCTGAATTCATCTGAATTATTTTGTTTATCTGAATTTGTGTGACAGCAAACTGGCTGACTGACTGCTAAAAATCACTATCAAGAACATATGGAACACAAATCAAGAGAGGCGTGCCTAGTCATCATTCAGTCAATCATTTGACAGAGAATGGTATGTTTTTACAGTAGGTTTTTCTACTGCTGACTAAGGTGTGCCTAAATCTGCAGCATCTCTCTCACAACACATATATTTATATATAATGGGCAACAGATTGTGTCGGTTACTTCGGTGGTCGTCCTATACACGCCATGGTGAAGCGCGATACCCATATTACGCACGGGAAATCCGGCCTCAAGAGCAAACCGTGGGCATGCGGTGCGCCCTCTCCAAGTTGTCTCCAAACACTGTGTTGTTCACTCCCTTCTGTTCAGGTTTCAAAGCGGGGGAGGGTCGACACGTTCCCAAAAACTGCTGCCGTTTTAATACCTGCGCCTCATCGCTGTACGGTCACTCTTGGAGACTCTAGCAGGCTCACGGAGAGAGTTACAAAGTCAGACGTTTTCACAACCTACAGCTGTGAATCCGGTGAAGACATTCTCTTAAAACAGGTTTTGGGATAACATTTAAAAAAAATTGACCTTAACTTTCCTCGACCGGACATCGATCGCGGGACTTTAAGAAGTAGTTACCGTTAAACCAAGAGCACATTCTGCTTACCTGTCCCACCCGGACGTCTTGGGTGCTTCGGGGCCAGTCGTCAGCGAGTCCAGGTGAGTGAGGGTGGTGAACGGGGCCGGGGAGTCCGGGTAGGGGTAGAGGTGATGGGCTTCTAGCGGAGCCTCTTCTCGGGGATGCCTTGGTGATGCTGTTCGGACAGCAGGGAGCGGAGCTTACTTTCTACCGCTATTGTAATGACTAGCAGATATCTGTGTTTATATTAGCAATGGTATTTAATGGTGTTTAACCACTGTTTATGCACAAATTAACAAACTGACAAGAGATGTATTTTTTTGTGCAAGTTTTACAAAAATGAAAAAAAAGCCTACATAAGTATTGTTGAATGACTTATTTGATGAAACTCAATTAGACCTTAATTAGACCTAAGTGTCCTGCATGGAGCCTATGGATCTAGAGTTCCATGTAGCCTTTTAGCCTATAGACATCTTTATAACTCCAGAGCTGGGTTACTAGGGCCTACTGACTGCCTCTATTTATTAGATAGGCAATGGCCTTCTAAAAATAGATCTCTTTATATACTAGTACCCCATAAAGAGAGACAGGGCAGGGGGCTATAGGAGAGGGAGAGCGAGAGGGAGAGCGAGAGAATAGACTTCTGGGTTCACACTGATTGCCTGGTGAAGTGGACAGTGACGGGTAACATGAGAGACAGACAGACAGGTGCTAAGGTAGGAGACAGGCAGACAGGCAAACAGACAGACAGGCAGGCAGTTAGGTAAGAGAAAGTGAAGTGCAGACTGACTGACGCAGACAAACACGTGCTAAGGTATGGAGACAGACAGGTAGACACGCGCTAAGGTATGGAGACAGACAGACAGGCAGGACAGTAAGGTAAGACAGACAGGTTCTAAGATAGGAGACAGGCAGATAGGTGGACAGACAGACAGGTAAGAGAGAGAGACAGGCAGGCAGACAGACCGGTGGTAGCAGAGCCAGAGAGGAGTCACATCTGGTTCCAATCCACAGTAGCTGAACAAGAGGAGCAGTGTCCTCCACACAGAGGTCACCTCCTCCTGTTCCTCCTAGCCCTCCTTCTCCTCCTACTCCTCTTTCACCTCCCCTCTTCTCCTCTCCCCCCACTACTCTCCTCTTTTCTATTCTACTCTCCCGTCACTCCCCCTTCTCCTCCTCCCTCTCTCATGCTTCAGTATCCCATCATGTCTCAGTGATGACATCATCATTATGAATTATTGTTATTAATAACTAAAGCTTGTGATCACTGACCTTCCACACGGTCTAGGAGGCAGAACTCTTCCATCCCTCACCCAAGGGGCCGATGTGGACATACACCTGGTCTGGGTTTAGATCGGGTTTGGGTTTAGACCTGGTCTAGCGTTTAGACCTGGTCCAAAGTTAATGCCTTGCCTAGGACTTAGACCTGGTCTAGGGTTTAGGTTTGAGGTTGTGGTCTTATAGAATCTGGTTACTGCCTGTTAAAGACAACATGGACTAAAATGGGGGAAAAAAATGTTATCCAGGATTCACAATGAACAACTTTCCCATTCCCGATTAATTAAATTAAGTACAATCTTCTCTTATCTGAAACTTCACTTTTGCTAAATAACTTCTGCTATAATGCCACCAAGTCAATCCATCGAGAGATTTTTTCTTCATGAATCATTTTGTCCTGGTACAGTTTGTTGTTTCTGCAGTAACCCAGGACAGACAAACGAGAGATAAGACACATTTTTAGGGCATTCTGGTACCACAATGTGGTTCATTTGCTATCTAACTTGTAAGCTATAACCTATGGTTTTAAAGACATGCAATTCAGAGATCTATCAATTGACACTTGGCTACTCAATGCTGTCGTAGACAATGGCTTCATCTTGGAAGTAACCTCTGGGAGTTCTTAGTTGGTTGCAGTCTATAACCTCAACACTAGATGCCACTAAATCCTACTTTTAAAAACTTTCCCTTTAAAATGTTTTAAGAAATCTACAAACATTTTTAAAAATCTCAACATTTTAAACAATCAAAGACCATTCTAATACATCGTTATTTATGTTTCTTTCAAAATCTGAAAACGTTTTAAGTTTTTTAATTATTTGCTTACATTTGAATCTTTTTAAATTTATATCTGCATTTCATTCTTTGTTTTTTTAAATAAAGCATAGATTTATTTTACTAAGTCAGAAACCTATTTTTCGAAATCTGAATGTAATCATTTCAGCTTGAAATATTTAAAAACCTTATTGTTTGCGAGCTCACCTGATCACACTGTCATGTGCTGTCTTCTATCTCAGAGGAGTAGATCTACAAATAGTAGTGGTAGAACTAATAGAAAAGTAGTAGAACTACAAATAGAAAAAAAAAAAACCTGTTGATGCTCGACGTACACACAGAATCTGCATCTGACTAATCCATGGATTTATCTAGAAGGTTCAAAGTGAGCTCAGCTTGTACCTTCTGATACCTTCTGACATACATCTGGAAAAGAGAAGACCAAACCCAATAAGCTCCTGACGTATACCTGCGTGTGTGTGTGTGTGTGTGTGTGTGTGTGTGTGTGTGTGTGTGTGTGTGTGTGTGTGTGTGTGTATGTGTGTGTGTGTGTGTGTGTATGTGTGTGTGTGTGTGTGTGTATGTGTGTGTGTGTTTTGTGTGTGTGTGTGTGTGTGTGTGTGTGTGTGTGTCTCTGTGTGTGTGTCTGTGTGTGTGTGTGTGTGTGTGTGTGTGTGTGTGTGTGTGTGTGTGTGTGTGTGTGTGTGTGTGTGTGTGTGTCTGGGCGTGTGTGTGTGTGTGTGCGTGTGTGTGAGAGAGATAGTCACCTGCTCCTAGGGTCAGTGTTTCCCACACAGTCCTGTCAACAATGGATAAGAGGAGAGGCTGGCCTTGTGTTCACCTCATCCTATCCTAACACACTGCTCTGTGATTAACAGCCAATCAGCTACCTGGCTGGTAGCTCAACCATGTAACCACACACCATGCCATAGTTAAATGTAACCACACAGCAGCTGGTGTACTGTAGTTCAACCATGTAGCCTATACTGTGGTTAAACAATGTAACCGGCTGTACATGCTGTGGTTAAACCATGAAACCCCTGCTGTAGATACTGGGGTTAAGCCAGCTAACCACAGAGTAACCTCTGCAATGTAGCTGAGCCATATAACTACACAGACACTGCTGGACATGCTGTAGCTGAACCATGTCACCACCCAACCGCACGTATTGTAGCTGAACCATGTAGCCACACAGCTGTGCATACTGTAGTTTCAGTAGCGATGTTGCCATTTTAACGTCCCCGGGCCTCTGCAGCATCTGCTGAAGGCATCAGAAGTGGAGAGTGATGTATCTGGTTGAAGACAAATGGCCGCGTTCAATAAGGAGGTCTGTGTATCCTATCAGAGAAACAGCTCCTGCTCTCAGTCCAGACACTCTGCTCTCACTGGGAGAAAGGGAAGCTTTTCATAATATTGACGTCATGCTCCAAACCGCCCGCAATAAAGAGACTCATTCTTAAAGGGGCATTTAGCAGACGCTTTTGTCCAAAGCGACTTACAATCAGTACATTTGTGGGGTTCGACATGTGGAGGTGGGGATCAAGGGGATCGAACTCCCGACCCTATGGTTAGTGGAAAACCCGCTCTGTCTACCCGCTCTATCCACTGAGCTACACCTCATGCTGAAACTATTCCTCATGAACGACCAGGATTCTTTTGAACATCAATCATGGCAACTAATCACATTTTTACACTCTTTACGCATCAAGTATCACAGTTATCATGCCGTCCTTTATCACAGTGACAGTCTGTCCTTTATCACATCTGCATTACCTTTCTCACATCTAGCTAGGTTAGGGGGGAGAAACACCTCCCCCAGAG
>JAXIVH010000152.1:52500-55000 GCA_036785325.1 Urophycis tenuis
CATAAGACCGCCTTGCCTGTGAGGTTTATGCTGTGTGCCTGGACTGCAGATGAAGTAGCTTCTTGGGATCAATAAAGCTGTGTGAAGTTAACCGAACACACATACCTGTTTCATCACGGATGCATAACAATAAACACTTGCATGTTACTATATATGCACACACAAAACGTGCATGAGTTCCTACAGACACTTATGATATATAATATGATAAATATCATATATATATTATTCTTATGTGTGTGTGTATGTGTCTCTCTCTGTATATACATATATGTGTGTATGGTGTGCGCTTGTGTGCGTCTGTGTTTGTGTGTGTGTGTGTGTGTGTGTGTGTGTGTGTGTGTGTGTGTGTGTGTGTGTGTGTGTATTTGTGTGTGTAATTGTGTGTGTGTGTGTGTGTGTGTGTGTGTGTGTGTGTGTGTGTGTGTGTGTGTGTGTGTGTGTGTGTGTGTGTAATTGTGTGTGTGTGTGTGTGTAGCCATAGATCTGTGTGCGGAGGGGAAGCATGAGTGTGAGCAGGTGTGTGTCAGTGCTCCGGGTGTCTACACCTGCGACTGCAACAGAGGATACAAACTCAACGCTGACAAGAAGACCTGCACGCGTCAGTCAGACACACATCATGGATGCACGGCCATAGACAGTCACACACTTGCATGTTACTACATGTGCACACACAAACATGCACGAGTTCGTACAGACAGGGCACTTACATGCTATTAACATTATTTAATATGACATATAATATGGTAAATAACATATACGGTATATATATATATTATTCTTGTGTGTGTGTATTTATGTATGTGTGTGTGTGTAATTGTGTGTGTGTATTTGTCTATGTGTAATTCTGAGTATGTGTATGTGTGTGTTTGTGTGTATGTGTGTCTGTATAATTGTGTGTGTGTGTGTGTGTGTGTGTGTGTGTGTGTGTGTGTGTGTGTGTGTGAGTGTATTTGTGTGTGTGTGTGTAATTGTGTGTGTAATTGTGTGTGTATTTGTGTGTGTAATTGTGTGTGTGTGTGTGTGTGTGTGTGTGTGTGTGTGTGTGTGTGTGTGTGTGTGTGTGTGTGTGTAGCCATAGATCTGTGTGCGGAGGGAAAGCATGAGTGTGAGCAGGTGTGTGTCAGTGCTCCGGGTGTCTACACCTGCGACTGCAACAGAGGATACAAACTCAACGCTGACAAGAAGACCTGCACGCGTCAGTCAGACACACACACACACACGCACACACACAAGTGTTAACAAAGTGAGATGAATAGTTGATTTGCTGATATCGACCATGTGATGCACTCACAGTACCACTTCACTAGGCTAACATGAGGAGCTAACATGAGGAGCATGTTCACTCATTGAAGGATGAAAGCAGCATTGTGTTTGGTGTAGCCTGTGTTAGTGTATCCTAGCATGTCCTTGAGTACACTAGCATCACCTAGTGTATCCCGGTTGTCCCAGTGTATCTCTTAGCCTGTCATTTTCATAACTTATCCAAGCTTGTCCTAGCATGTCCTAGCACGTAGCAACAAGTGTGCCCTAGCACGTCGCAGCGTATCCCGGTTGGTTGTAGCCTGCGCTAGCGTCTCCTAGCGTCTCCTGTGCTGTGCTGCAGACATGGACCTGTGTAATTCGGTGGAACACGGCTGTGAGTTCCAGTGTGTCAGCACTCCAGGGTCCTTCTACTGCATCTGTCCTGAGGGACAGCTGCTGCAGGACAATGGCAAGAGCTGTGGAAGTACGTATCACACCCATACTACCACTACTACAACTGGGCTGGGACGTTACTGGGGAGTTTTTAGGCAGTACGACCCAGCTGCTGCAAGTTTTCCAACTGCATCTAAAAAAAAGCATCTCTCCCACTGTTGTAATTGAAAAATGTGTAAATGTTTTAATGTATTTAATTAACTACATTTTCAAATGTTTTAACAATGTTTTAATATTTTGCCATTGAAGTTTGTCTTGTATTTTAGTTTGTATATTCATGTTTTATTCCAGAACTTTTTATTCAATCGCTGAGTCCCTTGTACAGTGTGATATAAATAAAATGAATACAATTCTTCTTATTATTTTTACTACTCATTACTGATCTGCAATTTATTTACTGAATACTGCTTACTATTTCAAACCCTCCTGCAGCCTGTAAGTCAGCCCACATCGACCTGGTTCTGCTCATTGATGGCTCCAAGAGTGTTCGGCCCCAGAACTTTGAGCTTGTCAAGAAATTTGTGAACCAGGTCAGAGGATATGGATTTCCATTTAATTTTGATAATAATATCAATTGAATATGATAATAATCACAATATTAAATGGACCTGTCTTTGTGTTGTCTAACCCCTACCTGCTCATTACTGACCTGTCCCTGTACTGTCTAACCCCACCTGCTCATAACTGACCTGTCTCTCTAATGTCTAACCCCTACCTGCTCATTACTGACCTCTCCCTGTAGTGTCTAACCCCACCTGCTCATAACTGACCTGTCTCTGTACTGTCTAACCCCTACCTGCTT
>JAXIVH010000152.1:60000-165000 GCA_036785325.1 Urophycis tenuis
CTTGTAATTTTATTTATTTCAAGACAGGGACAGTGCACAACAAGACATTAATCTTGTACAACAAGAGAATATGCATTGTGCCAGGTTCTAGCAGATTGTTTTTTTTCCACCTGAAGTCCCGGGACAGGTTGATGGAATAGTACATAGAAATTAGTAGTATTCAGAAGTCAGTGATGATCTCATCAGAAGTTTGCAGACCCCCCCTCCGTAGACTGGACCTCCGGGGATGTCAGGAGTTAAGTCAAGAAAAACTGTTGGAGAAGTGATTAGGAATTGTTGTTATTATGAGCAATAATAATAATGTCAATATACATGACAGCAATTGTCATAATAATAGTCATGTGTTCATGCCAGCGTGCAGTGTCAAATATGTACTCCATCAGTATGTTTGTAGACGGACAAGAGGAATACTGTACTAGTGAACAACATGCAGAGAATTGTTAATCATCTCACTTTTTCTGACATGGTAATGAGAACCCATTGCTTGCTTTAATGCTTCATCTCATTGATGAGTCCTGGGCCAAAAGAACCTCCACAGGGGGTTCAGGGCTGTAGGCCCTGGTCAACCTGCTTTAAGGCCCTGTTCTGACATGTTCATCACACAACGCTGTGGTGAGGGCACCCCCCTCGATGTCATCATGTTGTGTTCCTCTCCTTCTGAAGTTCAAACTATAAATAAAAACATCTTACTCACCGGCTGTTATTCGCTTGCCTCTCCCGGCGCCGGTGAAGATCAGGTCCGTGGAGAATGGGCCGGGCCCAGACAGACAGGTTGGTAATGAGAGTGACCTTCACAGCATCTCTACAGGTACATCTCCATCATGCAGCGCTCCTCGTCTACTGCAGGGCACACAGTTATTATGACCACGATGATAACACCGTAGAGAGCATTTGTTGTTGTAGGATAATGATGTGACCTAATGTGTACTGTAGAGAATGGGTCTGAACAAAGTTAGCAAAGTTGAACGCAACATGCTGAGAGTCACTGCTCTTTATTCAATGTGTTTGCATTGGTGTGTTTATTATAATGCTGAACAAGGACCCATTATTAAATATAAATGAATAAATCATGGATTCCTGGTTCTTTTTCTTTTACTCTACTTAACATGTAGGGCGCGGGTTCCCAAACATTTTCATGCCCTACCTGTACAGGTACTATTGGCCCAGAACGCTCCCAATACGCTGTGAAATAAGCAATATATTATCGTTACCCTGTCAGAAACGTGAGATGACAAACGTTTCTTCAACACAATATTCCTCTTTTCAGTCCCTAAACATACACACACACATAAACATACAAACACATGGCCACCATTTGTATATGTTTTTGAAAGAAATGATTACTAAAATGTTTATTGTGGCCAACTGACAGTATGAAAGCTATTGATGTAGCATTCTGAACATGTGAGGGTGCAACACATGAGTACAGCCAGGATACTGCTAGCTAGGCTTCCCAAACGGAAACTTGACTTATCTTTTTGTTTACTTTCCAGCAAAAGCTACACACAAGTGTTTGTGTGTTCTCTAACAAGCTACAGGTGTGTGTTGTTAACGAGCTGCACATGTGCGTTGTTAACGAGCTACCTGGGAGCATTTTGACCTTTACTCATGAAGCCTACTGAGGACCCAGATACCACTTGTGTTTCCCCTCCTCGCTTTTCCCACCCTCTCTGGGGATAAGGGAAAAGGTCACGTCATCCCTTGTGACCTTTGTTGATACCCCAGCCTGTTGCCACAGCCCCACCTCCCCCAGGTAGAGTGTGCCTCAGCAGAGAAAGTATTGATTAAGCTTGGGGGGGGGGGGGGGGGGGGGGATGAATGATGTAATAATGAAATAGTGTGACAATATTCCTCATCATGCATCACTTAGTTAACTTGTACAGAACTTCTGTTTGCAGAGCGCACTGCAAATTCACAGTCAAGCCAAACTTTTTATTGAGTTGATTTAATTTCGATGACGAGGGAAGATCTGATGCCATTATTTTACTGTTTAAAATGCTTTACCTTAATTGCTGAGAATATACTCAAACTCATTTCAAAGTTTCAAGTTTATTGTTACATACCAGATAACAACATACATAATTACCAGCAGTGAAATTCAGCCCGGGTCAACTCAACTTTGCATAATAAATTAAAATAAAACAAAATGGAATATAACACAATAAAAATAAAAAAGGAAGTACATGTGCAATATAAGGCCCAATCTCAATTCTCTATCTTACCCCTTCCCCTTCCCCTTGCCCCTTCCCCTTCCCCTACGTCTTGGCCCTTGAAACAGAGTGTTAAGGGCTAGGGGTAAGAACATGCCCCTATGAATTGAGACAACACTCGTTACGGTTACGTCATCATACATTGACGACAAAATATTGACAATTTTTTTTTTATACACACTGCATGGTGTTTTGTATCTTTTTCAGTTATTACGGTTTTGAATTGCATTGATGTTCAGAAACAATGTCTTTGTTAACAATTATTATTTATCGTCTTTATTTACAATTATTTACAACAATACAACCCTAGGGTAGGGTTAGGTTAGGTATGGAGGTTACAGCAGGCTGTTGGCCAGGGCCGGATTATCCAACCATTCACAACCAGTGGGGGGGGGGGGCCCACATGACACAAGCTTTAAAAATATTTTTCATATATTGTTATATTATTCACTTGAAATAGTTAAAAGGCCATACATTACTCGTTATGAACACTAATGTCATAATAATAATAATAATAATAGTAATAATGATAATGATAAACAAATCAAGGTTACATGACCACTCATTCCCCCCCCCCAAAATCTGTCAGAGTTGAGTTGGTCCAAAATAATGCGCAAAATATAATTTTTTTAACGGCTAACTAGTCAGAAAATGTATTGAAAATGGTCAGACATCGACTGAGTAGTTCTGAAAAAAGGAAGGTGAAGAAAGTGAAAGACTCGAGATGTCTTGCCATGCTTCAAAATGTCCCAGTGATTGAAAGTTTTTTTGTGAGAACAACGTCGGGACAAATTGCTGTCACTAGCAGCGCGGAAGCTAGTGGAGACGGTACCGGAGGGGGTACTGCTAGCGCTAGCGGGGGAGATGGTGCAGCAGCCCTTGGTGCTACTGCTAATGTTAGCCACCAAGGCGTCGGCGATGACCACCAGAGCATGTTTGGCTTGTCTGCTGAGCTGATGTGTACACCGACACGTACTGATGTGTATTGATTTTGAGATTTTGAATAGAGTGCTGTGCTTTTTTAATTGAATTGAGATTTTTTAATTGAGACATTTAAATATATAGGCCTAGTGCTCACTGCTCTGCCTGAATCAGAATGTATGTAGTTGGATACTGTAAGTTAGTAGCCTAAATTACATTTGAGAAATCTCCTTGCAAGTATTGCTTTCTCTTTGCATGATGCATTTTGCTTTTTTGTGGCTTGTCTGCTGGGCTGGTGTACTGAGGTGTATAGATTTTGACATTTTAAAAGAGAGCTGTGCTTTTTTAATTTAATTGAGAATTTTGAATTGAGACATTTTAATATATAGGCCTACTTGGATACTATAGGTTAGTAGTCTAAAATACATTTGAGAAATCCCCTTGCAAGTATTGCTTTCTCTTTGTTACAGCTGTTCTGGTGTTAAAAACAAGTGCACCTTTACTACGGTCCCAGCTGTTATCAATGGCCTGATTGCTTGCTGGGGGCGTGGCTAATTCTACAAATGTTTGTCATTCATGTTTTGTGAGTGTGTGAAAAAGCAAGTAAAAAACCCCAAAAGCAATGGAACTATCTGTCTGTCTTCATTTGAACCAGAGAAGTTTAACTTAGTCACGCAACATTTTGGTGCCGAAACCCGGGAGAGGGGGTAAGAAGTAGAGGTGCACAGCAACCTCACTATCTGTATCTGTTTCTGTATCTGTTCAACCAAAAAATTATCTGTATCTGTATCTGTATTCGGATAGAAAACCGGAAGTGGGTGTGGTTTACACCGGAAGTCTCCTTTATTGTGCCGAATTTGTATTTTCTAACCTAATATTCATTTGCAATGCAATAGTAGTCCCTTCCAAGCATCACATTGATTTAATATTCTGTTATTATTAATTATGACATATACTTTACGACAATAATTGTATGCCAGTCCACACCACTGGGACACGCACAAGCCACCTGCTGCCTAACGTAGGCTACATAATGCAAGGACTGCGCTCGTGCCCTCTCTCACACAGCGGATACTGAATGATAAATCTAAACTTGAGTGTGTTGCTGTTTGTTTAAATAACCATGAAATACTTGGTCAAAATTCCATTAAACTTGACTGATACATGCAGCATATGTCACTTAAAGGAATTAATATTGACTGAAATACATGGTAAAACGTTCGACTGTCATCGCACACTATTTATATTTTCACAACGGAATACAAAACAGGAAAACATACTGTGTAAGTAGTTTATTTGACTTTTAATGAGATAGAGAGATCAGCTATGTGGTGAATGTCAGGCGAAGCTCTAAGTTTCACGTCCACCGCGGTCAGCTCAGCTCAGCTCGCTGTTGTGCGCTGACTCAGTGGGACGACGACATAAGTGATCTCTTTTCAATCATTTGTAATAGGCTAAATGAAACGATTATTTAGTGAAATCAAAGTCCGATGCTGCAAACAGAATAGACATTTTTATCTTGTTGCCAACCTGCCATCCACAATGATATGAACGGATTTTAAGATTTTTTTTCCCGAATAATAACGCGAATATTCGGGTAGAATACAGATATGTTTACATCGCATTATCTGTGCTTTCCGAATAACGTATTCGTATTCGGGTGCATCCCTAGTAAGAAGAGATGAAAAGTCTCAGATGCATGACAATAAAGAAGAAATAAAAGAACAATGGCTGATTGACTGAAAAAGAAAAGAACCACAATCCGGGCGTCCACAACAAGGATAATAAAAAAGGTTGACAATGAACTCAGTAAGGAATCACCGGATCCTGATGTACTTGAGGAGTTCATGGATCAGTTGCTATCAAATGAAGAAAGTTTGTATAAACTTGATAAAGAACTGTGGTGAGGAGACGATGCAGTGGTTTGAAAAGTCTGTTCAGTTCACTGAAGGAAGATACAAGGTGAGCTTACCTTGGAAAAATGAAAATGATAACTTGGCTTCCAATTATGATGTAGCAAAAAGACGTTTTGATCAGCTCATTAAGAAGTTTCAAAATGATGTGCCACTTTTTGATAAATATCAAGAGGTGATTCAAGATTGTGTCAGCCAAGGCATAGTAGAACCAGTGGAGAACATTGTTTCTGACAATCCTGTCTATTATCTGCCACAAAGAGCTGTAATTAATGAGGAGCGTTTAACCACTAAACTTCGAGTAGTCTTTGACGCGTCTTCCCATGCTACGGGCTGTCTATCTTTAAATGACTGCTTAACAGCTGGCCCTAATCTGAATCCTGAGTTACTGAGTATCCTGTTAAAGTTCAGGCTCCATAAAGTGGCATTTATGGCTGAAATTACGAAAGCCTTTTTGCAGATTTCCATCAGAGAGCAAGACCGAGATGTATTAAGATTTCTCTGGACTGACGATGTGCCTAAAAAACATGGAAAACCAAACATCAACATTATGAGAATCACCAGAGTTCCATTTGGAGCTTCACCCAGTCCTTTTCTATTAGCTGCAACCATAAGGCATCATGTGAAAAAATACCAACAAGCATATCCTGTGGTCGCATCAATTCTGGACAAGTGTTTGTATGTGGATGACCTGATTTGCAGTGTACGGAGTGAAGAGGAAGCTATCAGTGTATCAATGCAAGCCAAAACTATCTTGAAAGATGCTCACATGAATCTGAGCAAATAGAGCTCAAACTCTGAGGATCTGAAAACCCTGTGGAAGGAGAAAATGGAAAACACCGTAAGTGGAAATGTTGAACTGAAAACCACTGCGTTAAAAGTTCTTGGATTAACATGGAGAACTGAGCAAGATGACTTCATTTTTTATTTGAGAAACCTGATTGACTTTTTAAAGGATAAGAGTGATACATCAGAGTGAAATGTCTTTTCCAAAAAATGTGGGAACGTGGACTTGAATGGGACAATGAGGTGCCTGAAGATCTGGCAAATCTTTGGCATCAGTGGTGTGAGGAGCTGCCCGACATCACAAATGTTAAAATAGCCAGATGTTATCGTGCAGCGCTTGTGAAGCAGGATGCACATGTGAATCTTGAGGTGCATGTCTTCAGTGATGCCAGTGAAAGTGCTTATTGTGCAGCTGCCTATCTCCGCATCATCCCAGAAGATGGTGAGTGCATAGTAACACTTATAACTTCTAAAAAACAAGAGTAGCTCCACTAAAAAAAGTTACAATACCCGGACTTGAGTTACTTGGCGCGCTCATTGGAGCTAGACTTAGTAACTATGTCAAGTGAAACTGTGGACTGACTCAATGATAACTTGGCATTGGATACAGAGTTATGCAGAACAGTGGAAAGAGTTTAACCTCACCAGCACAGTGGAGTCACTGCAGTGGTAGAGATAATCCTGCAGATGTTGCGACTAGAGGAATCAGTGTGAATCAGTTGAAAGACAATTCATTGTGGTGGACAGGTCCAACCTGGCTCAAACAAAAAGAAATACAATTCTGTGAACCTAAACATGAACCACATGTAAGTGTTGAAGTTGTAAATGAAAGTGTGTCAGTCATGGAAGTTGCAAAATTGACTGGACTTGAAAATACTGTGGAAATGGAATTGCTGGAGTTGAAAAACTATAGTGACCTGAACCGAGTTTCACATCTGACTGCTTGGATTAAAAGATTCATCTACAACGCTAAAGAGAAAACAAAACGTCTTGGACCATTGACAGCTGAGGAAATCTCTGAGGCAGAGCTGTATTGGAATCAGGTAATGCAGAGGAAAAATTTCTTTCAGGAGATTTCCAGGATAAAGACAAGTCAAGGGATTCCCTTACAGTCAAAAATCCAGCCTCTTAACCCTTTTTTGGATGATCAAGGAATATTAAGAGTTGGAGGCAGATTACAGATGGCTCATTTGAAATTTGAACAAAAGCATCCCTGCATTCTTCCCTCTGATGATAAATTCTCAGAGTTGATAGTGAAAAGATGCCAACAACAAGTAATGCATTCTGGGCTGCAAGATACTCTAAATCAAGTGCGTGAGAAAATCTGGATACTGAAAGGAAGACAGATGTCAAAAAGAGCTGTAACACTCTTTGCATAATGGAAATGCTTTGCTTTTTGTTTGTTTTTTTGGCTTGTCTGCTGGGATGATGTGTATTGATTTTGAGAATTTTGAATAGAGACATTTGAATATATAGGCCTAGTGCTCACTGCTCATATGCCTACATGTATGTAGTTGGACAAATGTAGTCCCAATGTAGTCAGTAAATTACATATGAGAAATCCCCTTGATTATGCTTGATATTTTTATTTTTGGTGGGGGAGGGGGGGCCCTGTGAGGTAAAGTGCCCAGTGCACCACATTGTCTTAATACGGGCCTGCTGTTGGCAGCCGCCATGACTCAGGAGGACAGATATCAGCGAGCCATCTATATCACAGCGTTTCTGGGCTATGGGTACCACTGGTGGTGTGTGAAGGTACTGCAGGTGGTGCATGGGATTACCGTTAATATAGATTATTGAAAATACATTTATTAAAAATAACGTTTGGTAAACATAGCATTATGGCTCGTTATTATTTAAAGAGTGTGGAAATACTTCAACCTGTTTGATGTGGATTCACTAACTGCTGATTACCATTATGCAGTGGATGCATCCTGTCACACCGTCCAGCCACTGTCCTCTTATGAAGAAGGGCCAATTTTGAGCAGGGTTTTGTCCTGAATGTTTATAACAAACTAACCCAGAAATGTACAGTATGTACAGTCACAAGTATATAAACCTTATCCATCAACGTTGAAACCATAGACTGTATATAAATATGGACAAACCCTCCGTGACGTCACCCATAGACATTCTTAACAGCGGAGATTAAGCCTAAAATTGAGCTACTGGGCGCCGCCATCATAGACATTTCAGTCTGTGTTCTAAGCCCGCCTACCTCCGGCCAGACCAATCAAAGCCTCGAATCCGTGAAGGTCATGCCGTGATGACAGATGACAGCTGCCAATCAAGTTGACCACGCCCTTAATTATTCATAAAATAAATCCTTCTCTGTGCATTAAAATAATGGATTCTAAAAAAATTCACCCCCCTCACAGTTGTCATGGACTCGAACACTACTGAAAGACACCAAAACCGTTTTTTGAACCAGGCTGTAAACATGTTTATTTTGGCTGTAAAGTTGGACATTTTAACATGGGTGTCTATGGGAGTTGACTCCTTTCTGCAGCCAGCCTCAAGCGGCCAGTCGAGGAACTGCAAGTTTTTGCACTTCTGCATGGGCTTCATTTTTCAGCATGGAATGTTGCCGCTTGGTTGAAACCTTCTATGATTCTTCCCCCCTGGGCACTCCTCAGTGACCCCCACCGTCCTGCTGTATATAAATCTGTAATCGATGCCACCACGTTGTCTTGTATCACATTAGCAGGGGCCATCGTTTTATCTCTGGTAGGTTAGTCTCTCTTCTCCCCACCGTACCCAAACACAGCACACCTTCACAGCACCGTCTTAAACTCATTTAATACATGCACACACTATTGTAGTTTATAGCTGTTTAACGTACAATGTTAAGTTAATGTTTGACCTTATTTCAGGTACTCCTGTTGTACATGCATTTATTTTCTGGATCAGAAATAATTTTCAGTAAGTAGCGTGCTTTATTTATGTGATTTGAAATGCTTTTTTTTCCAATACTTTTTTGTCAGTTAGATATCAACATGCACATTGGGATCGAGAAATGTGCTATATAAATTAGATAATAAATATTAATGTTCACACTAATTGTTTAGCAATCTGAATGCTTATCATAGACATCTTCTCGATATGTATTTGACAAACTGAGGAAATTAGGATTTTGTGTACATTCTTCAACAGACTATTGTTTATTGATGTAAACAAAGATGATGAATCTGTCTTTGTTCAAAGTTAGGAATTGCATTTGAAATCAACACATCACTGCTAAATGACCGTACTGAGTGCTGGTATGGCTGTTCTAGGGATGAATCTCACCTCTGCTAACACAACGCTGGCGGCCTCACAGAGGGACTCCTTCTCCAAGGCTGTGACCAAGAATGTCATCGTGGTGGCTCTGGGACTCGCCATCATTTACATCAACGCCTGCCTGATCCACACCTTCCACAAACACCAGGTCTCCTGTTCCTCTCACCCCCAAATGATGTTTAACTTGTAATCAAATGACTTACTGACTTCTCACTGACTTCTGACTTCTGTCTGACTTCTCAAATGAAATTAATCAAAGTTGCCTTTTCCTTGCTGAACAACCACATTCATGTCTTTAACACCCAGCCGCTATGTTCCTGTGATTATCATCAAACTGGAATGTAAATGCCCAAATTCCTTTAGGCAGCTCTATACATTGTTATGATCCAGATTCAGACCTGTCTTTCTCTATCTCTTTCAGCACCGTTTCCTGTCTGTATTTACTGTAATGTATATCGCCAAGGTTACACAAGATTCAAAGTGTTTATTTTCATGTACAGCAGGGAAAACAAGTTTCTCTGTGCAATGAAATTCTTTCACTGATGCCGGGTAAAGTCATAGACGTTGCACTGGATTCCACACAAATATGGTTATCGTCATACAATACAGATTATACATCTTAATAATACAGACAGTACAGACACGATTAGAGTGATGTGCAAAAACACATTCTGCCCTTAGAGAAATCTTTACATACAGAATTCTGTTTATGTTTCCCTGACATCGTTATTCAGCCTATTGGTCAGGCAGACTGCTGTGACGCGGTCATGATGTTTGTTGTGTTGGGTCACGAGAGGATGGATACCCGACTCGAGCCCGACGGTACCCGACGGGGCCGTGGACAAATATGTCGAAATTATGCTCGGGTTCGGGTCGGGCTCGGTCACATCTGCGCGATTTGAAGTTTTTAATTTACCTGCGCGTTAACTCGCGCATGTTTCACTCATCTGTTTGTTGACATTTTCAAATGCCTTGCAGTTGGTTAATAAAGGTGGACTTTCATAAACTCAGATGTAAATGTGTCATTAGCATGAAAAAAATAGATTTGAACTGTGTCGGGTTTGGTTACTGTTCTGTCGGACACGCGCTGGGCTCGGACAGAAAATTCCGGCCCGATCAGCTCTCTATGGGTCACCCTTCAGGCTGGTAGAAGCACAACCTCTTACCATGAAACCTTTCCCCCATCCTTTTCCGCCCTGTGCTCTCAGATCTTCAACACCAATCCCCGCTACATCCTCTTCATCTACATGGTCATCAACGACACAGTCCAGCTGATCCTCACCATCGTCCTCTTCCTCCTCAGCTACACCCTCTATCGCATCAACGTGTCCCTGTGCTGCTTCATCATGCTGCTGGCTCTCTTCACCACCGAAAACGCACCTCTCTACCTCTCCTGCATGGCGCTGGAGTGTTACGTGGCGGTGTGTTTCCCGCTGCAGCACGCCCGCATCTGCACCGTGCGGAGAACTTACCTCTCCATCGGCCTGATCTGGGCCACCAGCACGGCCTCCGTCCTCCCGGACCTGTTTTCCGCCCTGGCCCTCGAGCCCATAGCGTTCTTCAGCACCGAGGTCTTCTGTCTGAGGGAGACGATCTTCCGTAACCACCACATCCTCCTGAAGAGGAACGTCTACTACGTGCTGTTGCTGGTGGTCATCTGGCTGACCCTGCTCTACACGTACTTCCGCATCCTGTTCACTGCCCGGGCCGCCAGCACGGATGCCAAGAAGGCCCGGAACACCATCCTGCTGCACGGGTTCCAGCTGTTGATGTGCATGTTGATCTACGCGGATCCGTTGCTTAAAACGCTTCTGAACTACTGGTTCCCCAACAGTTTGGCGGACACTTTGTTCGCGTGCTACATCATTATCAACATTTTGCCCCGCTCCATCAATCCCATGATATATGGCCTCCGAGACAAGACCTTCAGGATGCACCTGAAGAAACACCTAATTTGCAGATTGACGTTGAAACCCTTATAAACTGTCAACTGTGGTGGGATTCTGGGCTCTGTAGTTAGGTGGGGCCAGGGCCCTGTCCTGTGTGCACTACCCTCAGACCCATGTATTAGGTTTAAAATACAATCCTTTTTAATGAAAAATGTTCAATGGTGTTATCCACCATTGTGTTCAGTAAGATGCAGGATAAGGACATATGAACACACATTGATTTTGACCTTTCCCATTGCATGTCAAACGCCTTGCTAAGTAGAGAGACAGCATGCATGGGTTTGACAGCACTGGTTGGTTTTATTAACCTCAGCAGTTTGTAAATGCAATGACCATTTGGTGGACACATAAACGTCATTTTCTTTACATTTACATTTTCTACTTCTGAAAAACCTTGCTGTTTCATGCTCCACCCCTAAAGTACTACTTTTTCAATACTTAGTTCTAAGAAAAGAACATCTTCCCAGGAGACATTTTCTGTCACAAACAGCCAAAGGCCTACGATAACTAAGGTGATTATCTCCACGGCAGCCTCCCATTCCTGAGCAGTGAACTTTAAGAGCACCTCTCCAAAGACACACTTAATAAACCCCTGTGTATTTGTATCTGGGGTTGTGCATGAGAGAGAGACAGAGAGAGAGAGAGAGAGCGAGAGAGAGAGAGAGAGAGAGAGAGAGAGAGAGAGAGAGAGAGAGAGAGAGAGCAAGAGAGAGAGAGAGAGCGAGAGAGAGAGAGAATGTATGCGCATCATGTACATGTGCAACATGCACATCTACACACACGTGCATTCTCTAACGAGCTACATGTGTTCTCTAACGAGCTACACCCGTGTGTGTTCTTAACGAGCTACCGGGGAATTTTTGACCTTTACTTATGAAGCCTATTGGTGAGTAAAGGTACCCAGGTGTACCCATGTTTCATCTCCTGGACTCGCTCTGGGAAAGGTTAGGGGAAAGGTCACGTAGTCCCTCGTTCCCCATCAAGTGAACTTGCTGTGGGTGATGTTAGAACAATAATAACCATCATAATCATTTACTATATTTGTACAGCACTTTTGTTGCCAAAGTGTGCAGGCAAAGTAAGAGTAAAGTTTAACATACTGAATGGCCTATATATGCTAGTTATGGTCTTCTAAGACTCACCAAATTCATCATCTTTCACAGTCCTTGTACTATGTATCAGATTTGTATTTTTCTTTTTTTTCTCCCTTTTTTTCACCTTGAATGTGTAATGTCAATTCTCATCCTCAAACCTCAAGAAAAAACTGTTCAGCATATTTGTATTTGTCAACTGATCTGGGATCTACCACTACTTGTAGTATGAATGAGATGTATGTAAGGTATTATATGTAGTTCACTCTCTTTGTGTCTGTCATGGCCCCCTAGCATTAGCTTTAGGTAGCTTCTTTGGGGACCAGTTCACATGCATTGACAGTACTTTACTGTCTCTAATGTTTACGTATCATGTATATGAATAAATATCAATCAGTCAATATATAAAAAAAATAGCATACAAAATATTGATTATGACAGGATAATAAATACATCAGCAACCTAAACCAGGCCTGGAATCATCATTTAATGGCAAGGCCACATAGGCTTTGGTGTCACCAGTCTCTGGAGGGCACAAAGACCACACACCAGGGCAGCAGGCCCCATCAGTAAAACAACCTGTTGTCACAGCCCCACCCTCCCAGGTAGAGCGTGCCTCAGCAGAGAAAGTATTGATTAAACTTGAAGGGGGGGGGAATGATGTAATTATGATGAAATAGTGACAATATTCCTCGTCATGCATAATTTAGTTAACTTGTACAGAAGAACTTTGTTTGTACAGAACTAGTTTGCAGGACACACTGCACATTCACAGTCAAGGCTAACTTTTTATTGAGCACCTGTTGATCTGGTGGACAGTGTGTGTCCACGCCCACGCCAACTATGGTCAAACCATATCATGTATGTTCATAATCAATGATGAGGGAAGATCTGATGCCATTATTTTACTGTTTAAAATGATTTCCCTTAACTGCTGAGAAAACTCATAACATTCACTCATTTCAAGGTTTCAAGTTTATTGTCACACAACCAGGGGTGAAAGTAAGTGGTACGGCGTACCACTAAAAGATTTGGAGGAGGTACGCCGTACTGGAAAGAAAACTATACTGTCTCTGAAAAAAAAAGCACTTTCAGCATGACAACACACCTGCTAATGTCACATTACCAGAAGCAACAAGTTTTCCCCAAAATACTTTGCATATAACTTATTCTGAACTGTCTCTGAATTGTGTCTGAACCTTCCGTGCAGTGTTTCACTCGACAGACATCGAGCGGGGTAGCACGCGTAGACAGACAGACGTTTGTTGCAAAGTCTCCCAAATAAATACAACATATTCAGAAAAATATGTTGGTGTTTCAATATTCTGTTTTTATGTGTGCAGTGTTTCGCTGGCCAGACAACGAGTGAGCTACAGCACGCGTGTACTGCTTAACCAGATCTTGCGCCAACGTGCACAGCTGGTAATCAAAGTGTTTTAGCAGACAGACGTTTGTTGCAAAGTCTCCCAAATGAAAAAGCAGACTGTGAGAGGGGGTTCAGCACAGTGAGCATTATAAAATAGCAACAAACTGACAACAGGAAATGCAGAAGACCTCCTCTTCATCAACACAGTGGGACCACCGTGCAAGCAGTGGGATCCTTTTCCTTATGTAAAGACTTGGCTGGGCAAAGGAAGGAGAGCTGCTCACTCATCAAGCGGCATGGCTCGCCGTCAAACAGATGAAGAGAGCTACTTCAAGCCTCTGTGGAATTTATTTTGTTTTAAGTGTTTAACTTTCACTGTTCCACCACTGTTCTGTGTCCAAAATGAAAAGTCAAGATAGTTTTCAACTGTTGAAAATGTATTAAAATGATTGTTGTTTGTTTACAATTTATTTGTAATCAAAAACCGATAAAGGGGGATAAAAGAGTGATATACGAGTAGTCCTAGTGAATGCTTGATAAGTAGACTATAATAAATAATTAAGTGTATTTTTCGGTGCACACTATGGGTCAATATGATAGTACCGGCAAGAAATAAAAACTACTTTCACCCCTGCACATACCAGATAACAACGTACATCATTTCACCAGCTGTGAAATTCTTGCAGCCCGGGTGAACTCAACTTTGCATAATAAAATAAAATATAATAAAATAGAATACAATAAAAATAAAAAAGGAAGTATATGTGCAATATAAATAACAACAAATCAAATCAGATAAGTAGCACCTAAAATAAGTGGCAGAGTAAAATTGGTGCGGTAGATATAACTTTGATCTAACTTCTACATCTAACTTCTTTCTGAGCCATTCAGGATGAACCATCCTCACAACGATGAGGTTAAGCTAGGTTAAGGTTAGGTTACAGTAGCCAGGCTGTTGGCAGCCGCCATGACTCAGGAGGGTAGATATCAACGAGCCAACTACATCACAGCGTTTCTGGGCTATGGGTACCACTGGTGGTGTGTGGGGGTACTGCAGGTGGTGTGTGGAATTACCATTAATATAGATTATTGAAAATACATCTATCTATAAAGCAAGAAACGTCTGTCACTGTGTCTGTGGCTCACATATCGCGCTGATTGTTTGTCAGATCGACCTAACATTTTGGATGTCGGTTGAGCGTGGCACGATGTTGTGCATCCTCTGAATTTTCACGCTACGGCCATGGACATTAGCGACGGACGGGCACAAACTATGGACGGGCGAGGAATGGCACAAACTTGGAGATCTTTTCAACTGTGGATGTTCATATTTGTAGCCTCACTCAGTCTGGATGTAGCTGTAGCCTACGCTGGCTGTCCTACAGCTGTCATTGTGCATGACTATTTTTCATATAATCAGGTTGTTGCAGAGACAGACCCACCTCTTCATTGTGTATTTTTGAGCTGGGTTGCGCATCACGGCTAGGCTACGCTCTGACAAGATGTCTTCCTCCAGTCCTGTTAGCATAGTAAAAATGCTTAAAGCTAAACAATCTTTAGCATAATATTCCAATAGCAGCAGGATGTAGGCGACCAAAAGTTTAAAAAGTCTGCCATTCAAAATGGGTAGGCTACATATTATAACCAGTTTAAGTAGGCTTTGGTGAATTTGAAAGCAGATGAGCAAAGCATCGGCTTGGTAAAGACAGCTACACAGCTGTCAGCAGTAGCTTTTCTGCCGGTTCCACATGTTGAATCGGCGCAAAAATTACAGTATGGCCGACGTCGAGTTGGTGTGTAGGTGCGCTGGCGGTAGCTTTTGCGCCGACTCAACATGTGTTTAGGCTATGTTTCGTGAATGAGCCTTTTTAACATTTTATTCTTCACAGGCTATGGCAAGCCATTGAAGCCACATAGGCCTATGTATAATTTCAGATAGGCCTACATACATGAAAAATCTACTTAAGCTCCCCCTTTATATAGGAATACATGCTTCCTACGGGTCCTGCAGTAGTATATTATCAATAAAGTTTGGTAAAAAAAAAAAGTATTATGGCTCGTTATTATTTAAAGAGTGTGGAAATACTTCAACCTGTTTGATGTGGATTCACTGCCTTCTGTCAGAGCATGAAGAAGGCCCAATTTTGTGCATCCAAGGGTTTTGTCCTGAATGTTTTTAACAAACTAACCCAGAAATGTACAGTATGTACAGTCACAAGTATATAAACCTTATCCCTCAACGTTGAAACCTTCTATGATTCTTCCCCCCTGGGCACTCCTCAGTGACCCCCACCGTCCTGCTGTATATAAATCTGTAATCGATGCCACCACGTTGTCTTGTATCACATTAGCAGGGGCCATCGTTTTATCTCTGGTAGGTTAGTCTCTCTTCTCCCCACCGTACCCAAACACAGCACACCTTCACAGCACCGTCTTAAACTCATTTAATACATGCACACACTATTGTAGTTTATAGCTGTTTAACGTACAATGTTAAGTTAATGTTTGACCTTATTTTAGGTAGTCCTGCTGTATATGCATTTATTTTCTGGATGAGAAATAATTTTAAGTAAGTAGCGTGCTTTATTTATGTGATTTGAAATGCTTTTTTTTCCAATACTTTTTTGTCAGTTAGATATCAACATGCACATTGGGATCGAGAAATGTGCTATATAAATTAGATAATAAATATTAATGTTCACACTAATTGTTTAGGAATCTGAATGCTTATCATAGACATCTTCTCGATATGTATTTGACAAACCGAGGAAATTAGGATTTTGTGTACACTCTTCAACAGACTATTGTTTATTGATGTAAACAAAGATGATGAATCTGTCTTTGTTCAAAGTTAGGAATTGCATTTGAAATCAACACATCACTGCTAAATGACCGTACTGAGTGCTGGTATGGCTGTTCTAGGGATGAATCTCACCTCTGCTAACACAACGCTGGCGGCCTCACAGAGGGACTCCTTCTCCAAGGCTGTGACCAAGAATGTCATCGTGGTGGCTCTGGGACTCGCCATCATTTACATCAACGCCTGCCTGATCCACACCTTCCACAAACACCAGGTCTCCTGTTCCTCTCACCCCCAAATGATGTTTAACTTGTAATCAAATGACTTACTGACTTCTCACTGACTTCTGACTTCTGTCTGACTTCTCAAATGAAATTAATCAAAGTTGCCTTTTCCTTGCTGAACAACCACATTCATGTCTTTAACACCCAGCCGCTATGTTCCTGTGATTATCCGGGGTCAAACTGAAATGTAAATCCCCAAATTATTTTAGGCGGCTCTATACATTGTTATGATCCAGATTCAGACCTGTCTTTCTCTGTCTCTTTTAGCACCGTTTCCTGTCAGTCTTTTCTGTAACTAGTGCAGTGGCTGTAGGGCGTATGTATTCTTATAGAAAAGTGGGGGCTGAAGTAGATTTTTCATGTATGTAGGCCTATCTGGAATTACATGTAGGCATATGTGGCTTCAGTGGCTTGCCATAGCCTGTGAAGAATAAAATGTTAAAAAGGCTTGCCATATGGAATTCAGTCGTTCATCGACGAAATGTAGCCTAAACACATGTTGAGTCGGTGCAAAAGCTAACACCGGCGCCACCGACACACCAACTCGACGTCGGCCATACTGTAGCTTTTGCGCCGATTCAACATGTGGAACCCGCAGAAAAGCTACCACAGAGGGCACCCAACGGCCCACGTCGGGTTGGTGTGTCGCCGCCTGTACCAAGCGTAGAGCGTAGCATAGCCGTGATACACAACTCAGCTCAAGAATACACAATGAAGAGGTGGGTCTGTCTCTGCAACAACCTGATTTTATAAAAAAAATAGTAGGACATCCAGCGTAGGCTACGGCTACATCCAGGGTGAGTGAGGCTACAAATGTGAACATCCACAGTTGAAAATGTGTGTTTTTCCAAGTTTGTGCTATTCCTCGCCCGTCCATTGCTTATGTGGATGGCCGTAGCGTGAATTCAGCTTTTTAAAATTACTCAAAAAAACATCAAAATCAAGGATGCACACTATCGTGCCATGCTCTAACCATATCCAAAATTTTAGGTCGATCTGACAAATAGTTGCGATATGCGAACCACAGACACACAGACACAGTGACAGACATTTCTTGCTTTATAGATAGATGCCTTTTTTCAAGGTTACACAAGGCCATAGTGATTGCACTTGGTTCCACACAAATATGGTTATAGTCATACAATACAGATAATACATCTTAATAATACCGACAATACAAACACGATTAGAGTGACGTGCAGAACACATTCAGCCTGAGAGAAATCTTTCCATGCAGAATTCTGTTTCTTTTTCCCTGACATCGTTATTAAGCCTTTTGGTCAGGCAGACTGCTGTGAATCGGTCATGACATTTGTTGTGTTGGGTCACCCTTCAGGCTGGTAGAAGCACAACCTCTGACCATGAAATCTTTTCCCCATCCTTTTCCGCCCTGTGCTCTCAGATCTTCAACACCAATCCCCGCTACATCCTTTTTATCTACATGGTCATCAATGACACAGTCCAGCTGATCCTCACCATCCTCCTCTTCCTCCTCAGCTACACCCTCTATCGCATCAACGTGTCCCTGTGCTGCTTAATCATGCTGCTGGCTCTCTTCACCACCGAAAACGCACCTCTCTACCTCTCCTGCATGGCGCTGGAGTGTTACGTGGCAGTGTGTTTCCCGCTGCAGCACGCCCGCATCTGCACCGTGCGGAGAACTTACCTCTCCATCGGCCTGATCTGGGCCACCAGCACAGTCTCCGTCCTCCCGGACCTGTTTTCCGCCCTGGCCCTCGAGCCCATAGCATTCTTCAGCACCAAGGTCTTCTGTGTAAGGAAGACGGTCTTCCGCAACCACCACATCCTCCTGAAGAGGAACGTCTCCTACGTGCTGTTGCTGGTGGTCATCTGGCTGACCCTGCTCTACACGTACTTCCGCATCCTGTTCACTGCCCGGGCCGCCAGCACGGATGCCAAGAAGGCCCGGAACACCATCCTGCTGCACGGGTTCCAGCTGTTGATGTGCATGATGGTATACACGGATCCTTTGCTGAAAGCGCTTCTGAACTACTGGTTCCCCAACAGTTTGACAGACACTTTGTTTGCGTGCTACATCATTATCAACATTTTGCCCCGCTCCATCAGTCCCATGTTGTATGGCCTCCGAGACAAGACCTTCAGGATGTACCTGAAGAAACACCTAATTTGCAGATTGACGTTGAAACCCTTATAAACTGTCAACTGTGGTGGGATTCTAGACTCTGTAGTTAGGTGGTGCCAGGGCCCTGTCCTGTGTGCACTACCCTCTAGAACCATGTCTCAAATACAATCCTTTTTAATGAAAAATGTTCAATGGTGTTCGCCTTAACAAGCTAATGACAAGCTACCTGGAATTTTGACCTTTACTCATGAAGCCTATTCATGAGTAAAGGTACCCAGGTACCCAGGTGTACCCATGTTTCACCTCCTGGACTCGCTCTGGGAAAGGTTAGGGGAAAGGTCACGTAGTCCCTCGTTCCCCATCAAGTGAACTTGCTGTGGGTGATGTTAGAACAATAATAACCATCATAATCATTTACTATTTGTACAGCACTTTTGTTGCCAAAGTGTGCGGGCAAAGTAAAAGTAAAGTTTAACATACTGAATATAGCAATACAAAATATTAATTATGACATGATAATAAATACATCAGCAACCTAAACCAGGTCTGGAATAGTAATTTTAGGGGCAAGGCCACATAGGCTTTGGTGTCACCAGTCTCTGGAGGGCACAAAGACCACACACCAGGGCAGCAGGCCCCATCAGTAAACCACAACGGCTTTGAGTCCTTGTATAACGAGGCAAGGCAAAGATTCTGAGGTACTTTCATTTCAGATACCCAAAAGGTTGTTTGCATCTCCTAAGCGGTGGTCTGCTGGGGAGGTAGAGGCACTCAGAGGGACAGGAAACTGGACCGGAGGATCCTCCTGCCCTGGACTGGGGGTTGCTAGCCAAGCAGAGCTACAACCCGACACCTCTCACCCCATTCATGGCGCTGTGGGAGCCTTCGATCGTTACCATTACCATGGCTGTGATGCAAAACCTCACATTGTTTGTGTTACCTTTGTCTTCAACTATATTACACACGTATAACACAAAGTCACCCACAAGAAATGACATGCTTCAATCAATACTGGTAATGTGGGGCCAGGATCCTGCCCTGTGTGCGCTGCCCTCTAAATCCAGCAAATCTGTTTGGGGTTATAAAACATTTTAAGTGGGACATTTCTAATAGTGTTCTACAATTGAGGTCGTGGAGTCAGGTAATCAATAAGTCCGGTCAGACTGGGCATACATGTCTATAGTGACTGGTGTGTAGTGACACCCACCTTGTGAACGTGGATTGACCCCACCAATTGTATATCAAAGGCCTTGCTAAGCAGAGACATTGACACTTCCCTTGCCTTGGTAGCACTGGCTGGTCTTATACCTACCTCATCACTTCAGGTCAGAAATGCATTGACCATTTTCTACAGACTTTCTATTAAGTGGTGATTTTATTGAATTGTAATTTTGTAAATGTCTTTCTGTTTTTATGTTGTGTAAACATACATACATTTAACACTGTGCCAGTAAAGCTTGTTTAATACTTATTACTAAGATTCAAGATTCAAGATTCAAGTATCTTTATTGTCAAATGTGCTACATGGCAGGCATAAGAGCCTTGTCTTACGACTACTACTCCAGAGCATCCTTCTACAGTTGAAGATTGGTTTGAAGAAGATAGCATGGCAGAGGGGGGGGTTCTCACGATGGGCACACACACACACACATACACACACACACAGTGCAAGCCCCTGAGTGCTGCCTCCTGGTATATATGAGATCACAGTGCGAACCGTGGACCTAAATCTGAAGACCAAACCAGCTCTGGGTCTGAACCTCTCCTCTCTCTGGTTGACACCAGCTTGTGAGGTCTGTTTCTTCTGGGGGTCTTCAGAATCCTGCAGCCACCTCACAATAACATTCACGAGGTAAGTGTCGGATGGACGTGATTCGATGAAGACAAATAGGAGTCATTTACATTTAAATGGGAATTAAACCAAGTGGTGGCTACAAAAACAAATTGGCTACAAAAACAAATTATTTCTGCTTTTTGTGCCCTCCATGTTTTAAACAATACATGAAGGCAATGTTGATTACTGCAAATTAGTAAAGAAATATTGTTATTACTTTTGGGTCTGAATGCACATGGGCATGCTGAGGGTACACCAGGTGAGAACCACTGATCTAAAACACATTTTATTATGTAAGTTGAAATCCCAGGCGACAGGGACACAGCTTAAAGGTTCTTACTCTGCAGCAGTGTAGGCTGTAAGCACGGTAAGGTTTTTGAGCGGGCCTCGCTTTGTGAGGGTGGGCAGGGTGAGGGAGGGGTGAGGGAGGGGTGAGGGAGGGGTGAGGAGCACAGTGGGGGGTTTTTTTCAAAATGTAGACAAGAGCTAATTTGAAATCTTAAATCTTGCACATTGTACCATAATATCATTTTAACTTTAAACAAATAGTTAATTCCTCGCTTTTCTCTGTCAAAATTATGTTGAGTGTCATTACATATTGTAGGCCTATGTACAATAAACACAAGCTTGTGAGTCTGGTAGTGAGGCTAAGGGTTTGATCACCACGAGTCAAAAAGTTAAAGTCCTGATGATGTTTATTTTACATAAAAATCATCAGGATGTTTACATGTTTTACATTCTGTAGATGAAAGGGTCGAACTTTCACCATAACGCAGCTCCTCGTGCCTCGAAGTTTTCTTGACTGTTTCAAGTCAGGTATCTGTTTCAGGTTAGTATAATATTGATATGGCTATAACAGCGTGTGTGTTTGTGTCTGTGTGTATGTGTGTTGTTGCAAGTGTGTGGAACCGCCATGCTGCGTGATGAATCTGTCATCTAACAACATCACTGTGGAGACTGCATCGCGTTCTCGCGAAGCTCTCTACATTTCCGCAGCCAAGAATGTCATTGTGGTAGCGCTCTGCATCTCCATCAACTACATCAACAGCACCCTGGTTCACACCTTCTCCAAACACCAGGTACCCTGGTCCACACCTTCTCCAACACTAGGTAACCTATGTCCAGACTTTCTCCAAACACCAGTTACCCTATGTCCACATCTGCTCCAGTATGTATCATACAAATACTGTATATATATATATATATATATATATATATCTGCCTATCAGAAGGCATCCTAGAGCAAGATGCCCTACCTGCTCTGTAATGATAGGAATCTGAATTCTGTGTAAGTCACTTTGGATAGATTATTAACAACATTGTGGGTTATGGTCCAGATCTTCAATATGAATCCTCGCTACATCCTCTTCATCCACCTCGTGCTGAACGACATGGTGCAGCTGACTGTCTCCGTGCTCCTCTTCGTCTTAAGCTACGTCTTCTTCACCATCAACATGTGTATCTGCTGCTCCCTTGTGAGCCTCGCTGCCCTCACCACCCAGAACACACCCCTTAACCTGGTGTGCATGGCGATGGAGTGCTATGTGGCTGTGTGTCTGCCACTACATCACGCTCAGCTCTGCACCCTCAGGAGGACCTATGCCCTGATCGGCCTCATCTGGTTGGTCAGCTCCACGTCCATCATCCCTGACATCCTGATCATACTCAGCACTGAACCCCTGGAGTACTTCTACTCACGAGTGTTCTGCGTGCGAGATACCGTCTTCCCCAAACTCATTGAGAAGTACCACATGTACCATATTGTGTTCCTGGTGCTGGTGTGGCTCATCCTGGTCTACATCTATGTGAAGATCCTGATAGCAGCTAAAGGGGCCAACGTTCACGCCAAGAAGGCCAGGGACACCATCCTGCTGCACGGCTTCCAGCTGCTGCTCTGCATGCTGACCTACATCGCTCCAGTGCTGAAGCGTAATCTGTTGCTCTGGTTCCCCAGACATTATGCCAATGCGCTGTTTGTCTGTTACATTATCATCCAGATGTTTCCCAGGTTCCTCAGTCCCATTGTCTACGGCCTGCGAGACCAGACCTTCAGACGGTACCTGACGAGAAACCTGCTGTGTAGCGAGAGCAAAAGTGTCAAGCCTCAGCACTCCCTCAAATAGGTCTTCAGAGCGTTGATGTGATTGGTTTCTGTTAAAATAAAAAAGATTGGTGGAGAAGTTGTGGTATTTTCTAGAAAAGGTTAAATTATTGAAAGATACCTTGATTTTGTTGTTTGTTAAAACATTAGAATTTACAATAATTCCTGTTTGAGGTTTACTGAGTTAACACAAAGGCTTGAGAAATTGATTGTTCACTTGACAAAGTGAACAATCTGTAATGGATCAAGGGAAATTCACATTATATTAGTATGTTATATTGACAGACAGACAGACAGACAGACAGACGTACTTTATTGATCCCTGAGGGAAATTGTCTTCGTGACAAAACTCCAGTAGAAAAAAAGAAAAAAAAAGAGGACACTACGTATAGTAGAGTGTTATATTGCACTCTGTTATGGCCGTTTCTGTTTAATTTATGTTAGAAGGCAAGTAGCATTTATTTATTACCTCACATTTACTCGTATACAATGAAATGGAAACAATGGAGCAATTTGGATACGCCCACCTGTGTGTGGCCACCGGGAGGTATGTTTAGGGCACGCCCCGGTGCGTTTTTTGTGAATGGAGTTTGGAAGCCAAATGCCGGGTGGCGTGTAGTATTTGATTTTTAAGATTTTTGACCAGACTTAGTTGTAAGGACTTAAGAAAAGTCCTTACAAGTATTTTCCATTTATCATGAATCAACAAGTCACAATAAATAAATTCATTAACCTTTTTTGGAAACAACGTGTCGGAAGTGTGTGTAAAACAAAGAATCACAAGTCACGCTACCCACGGCCTTACTGGAACTACAAAGTATAAGTTGGAATACAAAGAAAGAAAAAGGCCGTTACACACTCTTTGTTGAGGCCATAATCCTCCACAGCAAATCCTGGAGATGAGATGAAATGAGAAAGAGAAGATCCAATTCCATAATACTACTATTTCTGGATTTGAAACTCTGTCATAATAATGGGATTTAACAATGAAGCGTATTTACAAACACACACACACACACTGATCTGACCCTTTTCTGAACCAACCAACTTAAAGTTAGCATAGGCAATTTGGTGAAACCAGCCAGAGTAAGACTCTGTGTATCCAACCAAATAAAATGGCCTACTCTACCTTTAATGTTAAACACTTCCATCAGCAGCTCCAGCTTGACAGTGATGAAATATTCCTTTAACATTGCAAACACCAAAACACTCTCAAACTGACATGCATTACTTATATCCTAATTTCAACTTCTGTATTTTATCTTTTGCCTGACCTCACTATGTTCTACGCTGCAAAGTTTTCACTGTCTATATGATTGGATGTCAAAGACACCATGTCAAAGACAAATGGAACATTCACATTTCTGATAACTGATTATCCTTTAGTCATAACATGCACTATCATCCCAAAGCCAACCCTGCACATTTGGAGCACAACCTATTTTAAGGTCCACTATGCAACTTTGGCCATTACTACATTTTTTTTTGGAGGGGGGGTCTTTATGACACTGTCGTAAACTGTAGTTGACGACACCCCCTCTTCTACGCTAGCCATGAGCATTTGTTTTCAAAGAAGCCGGCAACCGACGGGAACCACCTTCAGCTCAACACAGGTAAAACCAAGGAGCTGGTGGTGGACTTCAGACGCAGGAAGAGTCCCCCTTTACCGGTTTCCATAAAGGGGGAAGAGGTGGAGATGGTGGATACCTGCAAGTTCCTTGGGGTGCACCTAAACAACAAACTGGACTGGTCTGACAATACCGAGGCCCTCTACAGGAAGGGACAGAGCAGGCTGTTCTTCCTGAGGAGGCTCAGATCCTTCAATGTGTGCACTAGGCTGCTACGGATGTTCTGCCAGTCGGTGGTAGCCAGTGTCACCTTCTTCGCCGTCGTGTGCTGGGGAGGAGGCATCGGGAGCGGTGGGGCCAGTAAGCTGAACAAGCTGGCGAGGAGGGCGAGCTCCGTGGTGGGGATGAAGCTGGACTGTGTGGAGGCGGTGACAGAGAGGAGGATGAGGGGAAAGCTGCAGGCGATCCTGGACAACCCCTCTCACCCTCTCTACGCCGAGCTGAGGCAACTCAGGACGTTCAGCCAGCACGTTCAGCCATAGGCTCACTCAGCCACGTGCTTCAAAGCGCTTGGGGGGCTCTTTCATCCCATCAGCTATCAGGCTCTACAATACCTCAACCACCCGCTCCCAACGTCTCGGAAGCGCCAGCACCACCAGATAACGGATTTGTATACCACACCACACACCCCAGACTGTTTTTCTAGCCATTTTCATCTTATGTCTGTTCATCTCATTGATAACCACTGTCCATCTGTCATCTTTCATTGCATGCACCAGGCTGCTACGGATGGTCTACCAGCCTGCGGTGGCCTGTGTCACCTTCTTCACTGCCGTGTGCTGGGGAGGAAGCATTGGGAGCGGTGGTGCCAGGAAGCTGTACAAGCCAGGGAGGCGGCGAGCTCTGCAGTGGGGATGAAGCTGGACTGTGTGGAGGCGGCGACAGTGAGGAGGACGAGGGGAAAGCTGCTAGTGACCCGGAACTACCCTCTCAGCCTCACTATGCTGAACTGAAGCAACTGAAGCAACTCAGGAACAAGTTCAGCCACATGCTCACTCAGCCAAGTGCCTCAAAGTGCTTGGGCGCTCCCTCATCCCACCAACCATCAGGCTCAGGAAGCTCCAACACCACCAGACAAAAGACAAATGGAATGGACTGAACTTCACATTCACATAATAATGATCTTGCGAGGAAGGCCTGTTCCACTTCTCAGCCTCCTGGAGACGATAGCCGTCTGGATGTTGGAGATGTAGGAGTACAGTTTTTCGCTCCTTTACTGTACGTACACTCCAGGTCTTTGACCTTTTGTTGTACGTTTGTACCTGGTGACAGGACGAGCCATTAGCATTGATCATTTTCCCAACGCTTACAAACAAAAGTAAGGTGTTCTCTTTACACAAGTAAAAACATAACAACTACACCTTGTGTCCTTCCTGATTAAATGTCTGTCACTCCTGCCCTGGACTGGGGGTTGCTAGCCAAGCAGAGCTACAACCCGACACCTCTCACCCCATTCATGGCGCTGTGGGAGCCTTCGATCGTTACCATTACCATGGCTGTGATGCAAAACCTCACATTGTTTGTGTTACCTTTGTCTTCAACTATATTACACACGTATAACACAAAGTCACCGACAAGAAATGACATGCTTCAATCAATACTGGTAATGTGGGGCCAGGATCCTGCCCTGTGTGCGCTGCCCTCTAAATCCAGCAAATCTGTTTGGGGTTATAAATCATTTTAAGTGGGACATTTCTAATAGTGTTCTACAATTGAGGTCGTGGAGTCAGGTAATCAATAAGTCCGGTCAGACTGGGCATACATGTCTATAGTGACTGGTGTGTAGTGACACCCACCTTGTGAACGTGGATTGACCCCACCAATTGTATATCAAAGGCCTTGCTAAGCAGAGACATTGACACTTCCCTGGCCTCGGTAGCACTGGCTGGTCTTATACCTACCTCATCACTTCAGGTCAGAAATGCATTGACCATTTTCTACAGACTTTCTATTAAGTGGTGATTTCATTGAATTGTAATTTTGTAAATGTCTTTCTGTTTTTATGTTGTGTAAACAAACATACATTTAACACTGTGCCAGTAAAGCTTGTTTAATACTTATTACTAAGATTCAAGATTCAAGATTCAAGTATCTTTATTGTCAAATGTGCTACATGGCAGGCATAAGAGCCTTGTCTTACGACTACTACTCCAGAGCATCCTTCTACAGTTGAAGATTGGTTTGAAGAAGATAGCATGGCAGAGGGGGGGGGGTTCTCACGATGGGCTGCTGTTGTATTAGTTTATTTACAGTAGTTAATATTAGTTAATATATTTATTCAAGATTCAAGTAAACTTTATTGTCAGTTTTCATGAGTGTACAGGACATACACAAAAACCGAAATGCCGTTTCCCTCGATCCCCGGTGCTAGACAAGCATGCAAATATAAATATAAATATATAAAAATATAAGTACCAATATAAAAGTATAAGTACCAAGGCCTTGTCAGACGTTTCTGTCCAAAGGTAATTTGAAGTGAGGCTACACAGAGCTATACTGTTGAGTGGCCTAATAGTAGATAATAGATGGTGAGATGGTGGATAGAAGGTCTTGTCTCTGTTTTATCTTCATCACTTCATGACTCAGTACACCTTGGTCCAATATTTTCTGGTTACTTGCATGTTTTATTTTGGGGGCGCTGAGTCGTTAGCATGGAGGAACAGCTGTGGAGCTACCACACCGCCATCATCGAGAACCTGACGGTGGTTCTCCTTGGGCTCTTCATAAACAACATCAACGGCAGCATGGTGCACACCTTCCACAGAGAGGGGGTGACCGCTGTGAGAATGCCTTCAACAAGACCGGAGAACATACCTTTTCACATATATAACCTCTAACTCCCAAACAGTCACATTGTGATGTGATGATAGCCAAACTTGTAGCTACATTTCTGAAATGAAAAAAAAAACTTGAATGCTGAATCTGTTCTGTGTCTGCTTTCTTACGAATGCCTTACTTGTTCACGTTTTGTTAAAGATCAGATTGTACAACGTCACTATTCTCTCCAGTCATATGTCGCAGTTCTGCTATTAACGTTTGTAAACATCTCCTTAGGTCCTCAGAGAAAACCCCTGTTACACGCTCTTCATCCACCTGGTGATCAACGACATGATCCAGCTCTTCGTCACCATCTCTCTCTTTGTGTGCATCTACATCTTCTTTGCCATCAACGTGTCGGTGTGCTGTCTGCTGATCATGGTCACCGTGTTCATTTACATTTACATTTACGGCATTTAGCAGACGCTTTTATCCAAAGCAACTTACAAAAAGTACATTTGTCAGAAGATGTGAAACATTTCATTGCTGTTATACAGTAAGTAACACGTTTCAAGCTATTTAATTGCTAGGTTGCTAGTATACAAGATCTCTGGCTAAGTGTATAACATACAAGAGCAGAGTTTTTGGGGGAAGGGGGCGTTGGTAAAGGATCGATGTTATGCAGGGTTCAGGTGAACTCTGACAAGTTAGTCTTGAGTCTCTTTCGGAAAATGGGGAGTGACTCCGCAGTCCTGACATTGGCAGGGAGATCGTTCCACCACTGTGGTGCCAAAACGGAGAAGAGTTGTGATTTCGCCGTCTAACCTTTTCCTCATTTTAGTGATGGAGGTACCAGTCGACCAGCTGAGGTAGTTGAGCGGAGTGCTCGAGCTCGAGCAGCTTTGTTGGCCAGTAGCATCATCTTGAATTTGATGCGAGCCACTACAGGGAGCCAGTGGAGGTCATGGAAGAGGGTGGTCACGTGGGAGAATTTGTGCCAGTTGAACACGAGGCGTGCTGCAGCGTTCTGGATCCGCTGCAAAGGTTTTATCACGGTTGCAGGAGTCCTGCTAAGAGCGAGGTGCAGTAGCCGAGGCGGGATATGGCAAGTGCTTGGGTCAGGAGCTGTGTCACTTTCCTTGTGAGGAATGGCGGGATCCTGCAGATGTTGAAGAGAGCAAATCTACAGGATCGGGTCACAGCAGTGATGTTTGCAGTGCAGGACAGTTAGTTGTCGAGAATTACGCAAAGGTTCCACGCAGTCGGTGAGGCACATACTTTAATGCCCTCGACCGAGACCAGTAGGTCCCTGTGAGGGCAGTCTTTCCCCGGTATGAAGTCTTTGGGTGTTCACCACCCAGAAAACAACCCTCAACCTGGCAGTCACGGCGCTGGAGTGCTACGTGGCTGTCTCCTTCCCGCTCCGCCACGCTGTCCACACACCGACCTCTTCATACACCGCGCCGCTGCGCTTGTTCCTGTCACGCATCTTCTGTGTTCGGGACGGGGTCGCCACAGCCTGGCCAAGCGCGACGCCACCCACATCTCCTTCTTGGTCGTTAGCAGGCCTCATGACATTCATGGTAAACACCAACATTAAGACAAACACATTGTTTTATTATTCAAGCGCTAGTAGCAATTTGTACTTTTTTTTAAGACCTGCACATATGGCTGTTTCTTTGAGGTACACTGTACTTCTGTGTTGTTGAAAATGCCTTGTGTGTGACTTGTCTCAATCTTTGCAGGTGCTTCTCAATGGGCTCTAGAATGAATACATCATTGTATTAAAAATATATTGTTACATGTCTGTACATTGTTTGAATCAGGCTAGGCATGAAAAAAAAGTCTATGGGCAATGAAACATTTGCCATAGAGCCACCCAAATGTCTCTGAATAATTCACTCTGTATATATACTATAGTGTACACATATATAATGCATATCTTTATCATACAAATATACGGTATCATATACTCTACGATACTCCTTTGTTCTCTTTTAATATGTAGAAATGTCTCATTCTCCTGTAAGATCCCCCAAATAAACTTTGTGCAGGAAGTCCATGAGAACCCACCTGGGAGAGGAAAGGACAAATCACCAGGGCAACATCCCAATCAGAAGAAGAAGAATTACTCTTTTGATCCCGTGAGGGAAATTTGGTCTCTGCATTTAACCCAATCGTGAATTAGTGGAAATACACTCAGCACACAGTGATAGTGAGACACACAGTGATGTGAAGCACACTAATACCGAGGCAGTGAGCTGCCAACAGCGGCGCTCTGGGAGCAGTGAGGGGTTAGGTGCCTTGCTCACAGGCACTTCAGCCGTTCGTACTGGTCGGGGTTCGAACCAGCAACCGGTTACAAGTCCGAAGCCCTAACCAGTAGGCCGCGGCTGCCCCAAATGGGCAACCCCACATGGGCTAGGAGTCTGGCTTTACTTCCTGAATCACAGTGATATCCGTAACTTTTAATTAACCTCTATGATAATGAGCTGTTCTCTACAATATCATCTCACTAATATTAACATTATTACATGGTGAATGCAATAATAGCGAATGCGTAAAACACACCAAATCACTGGGTCGTGTTTGTGTCATGTTTTTAGAAAAAGACATGCTCACAGACATACATTTACATTTATATTTAGGGCATTTAGCAGACGCTTTTATCCAAAGCGACTTACAAAAAGTTTATTTGTCAGGAGAAGGTTAAACATTTTATTGCTGTAAATACAGCAAGAATGTAAGAACGTTACCAGAACAAGTTTCAAGCATTTCAATTGCTAGGTTAACCATTGCTAGTATGCAACATCTCTGGCTAAGTGCCAAGTTACAAAGAACAATTATAAAGTGCCAAGACGTACAACATACAAGAGCACACACACACACACACACACACACACACACACACACACACACACACACACACACACACACACACCTTATTTCATTTTATTCCATCCAACTACTCTGCCATTAAGTTATTTATTTATTGCTGTTTATTGCATTGCAGTTTATCTTTATTCTTATTTTTCTGTTTATGTTGTTTCTTTCATTCCTTTTATTTTATCTTATATAGCAAAGTTGAGCACACCCAAGTAACAAAAATTTCACTGCTGGTAATGATGTACATTGTTATCTACCATGTGACAATAAACTTGCAACTTGAAACTTGAACACGTACACACAATCAATACTGGTAATGTGGGGCCAGGATCCTGCCCTGTGTGCGCTGCCCTCTAAATCCAGCAAATCTGTTTGGGGTTATAAAACATTTTAAGTGGGACATTTCTAATAGTGTTCTACAATTGAGGTCGTGGAGTCAGGTAATCAATAAGTCCGGTCAGACTGGGCATACATGTCTATAGTGACTGGTGTGTAGTGACACCCACCTTGTGAACGTGGATTGACCCCACCAATTGTATATCAAAGGCCTTGCTAAGCAGAGACATTGACTCTTCCCTTGCCTTGGTAGCACTGGCTGGTCTTATACCTACCTCATCACTTCAGGTCAGAAATGCATTGACCATTTTCTACAGACTTTCTATTAAGTGGTGATTTTATTGAATTGTAATTTTGTAAATGTCTTTCTGTTTTTATGTTGTGTAAACATACATACATTTAACACTGTGCCAGTAAAGCTTGTTTAATACTTATTGCTAAGAGCCTTGTCTTACGACTACTACTCCAGAGCATCCTTCTACAGTTGAAGATTGGTTTGAAGAAGATAGCATGGCAGAGGGGGGGGTTTCACGATGGGCACACACACACACACATACACACACACACAGTGCAAGCCCCTGAGTGCTGCCTCCTGGTATATATGAGATCACAGTGCGAACCGTGGACCTAAATCTGAAGACCACACCAGCTCTGGGTCTGAACCTCTCCTCTCTCTGGTTGACACCAGCTTGTGAGGTCTGTTTCTTCTGGGGGTCTTCAGAATCCTGCAGCCACCTCACAATAACATTCACGAGGTAAGTGTCGGATGGACGTGATTCGATGAAGACAAATAGGAGTCATTTACATTTAAATGGGAATTAAACCAAGTGGTGGCTACAAAAACAAATTGGCTACAAAAACAAATTATTTCTGCTTTTTGTGCCCTCCATGTTTTAAACAATACATGAAGGCAATGTTGATTACTGCAAATTAGTAAAGAAATATTGTTATTACTTTTGGGTCTGAATGCACATGGGCATGCTGAGGGTACACCAGGTGAGAACCACTGATCTAAAACACATTTTATTATGTAAGTTGAAATCCCAGGCGACAGGGACACAGCTTAAAGGTTCTTACTCTGCAGCAGTGTAGGCTGTAAGCACGGTAAGGTTTTTGAGCGGGCCTCGCTTTGTGAGGGTGGGCAGGGTGAGGGAGGGGTGAGGGAGGGGTGAGGGAGGGGTGAGGAGCACAGTGGGGTTTTTTTTTCAAAATGTAGACAAGAGCTAATTTGAAATCTTAAATCTTGCACATTGTACCATAATATCATTTTAACTTTAAACAAATAGTTAATTCCTCGCTTTTCTCTGTCAAAATTATGTTGAGTGTCATTACATATTGTAGGCCTATGTACAATAAACACAAGCTTGTGAGTCTGGTAGTGAGGCTAAGGGTTTGATCACCACGAGTCAAAAAGTTAAAGTCCTGATGATGTTTATTTTACATAAAAATCATCAGGATGTTTACATGTTTTACATTCTGTAGATGAAAGGGTCGAACTTTCACCATAACGCAGCTCCTCGTGCCTCGAAGTTTTCTTGACTGTTTCAAGTCAGGTATCTGTTTCAGGTTAGTATAATATTGATATGGCTATAACAGCGTGTGTTTTTGTGTCTGTGTGTATGTGTGTTGTTGCAAGTGTGTGGAACCGCCATGCTGTGTGATGAATCTGTCATCTAACAACATCACTGTGGAGACTGCATCGCGTTCTCGCGAAGCTCTCTACATTTCCGCAGCCAAGAATGTCATTGTGGTGGCGCTCTGCATCTCCATCAACTACATCAACAGCACCCTGGTTCACACCTTCTCCAAACACCAGGTACCCTGGTCCACACCTTCTCCAACACTAGGTAACCTATGTCCAGACTTTCTCCAAACACCAGTTACCCTATGTCCACATCTGCTCCAGTATGTATCATACAAATACTGTATATATATATATATATATATATATATATATATATATATATATATATATATATATATATATATATATATATATATATATATCTGCCTATCAGAAGGCATCCTAGAGCAAGATGCCCTACCTGCTCTGTAATGATAGGAATCTGAATTCTGTGTAAGTCACTTTGGATAGATTATTAACAACATTGTGGGTTATGGTCCAGATCTTCAATATGAATCCTCGCTACATCCTCTTCATCCACCTCGTGCTGAACGACATGGTGCAGCTGACTGTCTCCGTGCTCCTCTTCGTCTTAAGCTACGTCTTCTTCACCATCAACATGTGTATCTGCTGCTCCCTTGTGAGCCTCGCTGCCCTCACCACCCAGAACACACCCCTTAACCTGGTGTGCATGGCGATGGAGTGCTATGTGGCTGTGTGTCTGCCACTACGCCACGCTCAGCTCTGCACCCTCAGGAGGACCTACGCCCTGATCGGCCTCATCTGGTTGGTCAGCTCCACGTCCATCATCCCTGACATCCTGATCATACTCAGCACTGAACCCCTGGAGTACTTCTACTCACGAGTGTTCTGCGTGCGAGATACCGTCTTCCCCAAACTCATTGAGAAGTACCACATGTACCATATTGTGTTCCTGGTGCTGGTGTGGCTCATCCTGGTCTACATCTATGTGAAGATCCTGATAGCAGCTAAAGGGGCCAACGTTCACGCCAAGAAGGCCAGGGACACCATCCTGCTGCACGGCTTCCAGCTGCTGCTCTGCATGCTGACCTACATCGCTCCAGTGCTGAAGCGTAATCTGTTGCTCTGGTTCCCCAGACATTATGCCAATGCGCTGTTTGTCTGTTACATTATCATCCAGATGTTTCCCAGGTTCCTCAGTCCCATTGTCTACGGCCTGCGAGACCAGACCTTCAGACGGTACCTGACGAGAAACCTGCTGTGTAGCGAGAGCAAAAGTGTCAAGCCTCAGCACTCCCTCAAATAGGTCTTCAGAGCGTTGATGTGATTGGTTTCTGTTAAAATAAAAAAGATTGGTGGAGAAGTTGTGTTATTTTCTAGAAAAGGTTAAATTACTGAAAGATACCTTGATTTTGTTGTTTGTTAAAACATTAGAATTTACAATAATTCCTGTTTGAGGTTTACTGAGTTAACACAAAGGCTTGAGAAATTGATTGTTCACTTGACAAAGTGAACAATCTGTAATGGATCAAGGGAAATTCACATTATATTAGTATGTTATATTGCACTCTGTTATGGCCGTTTCTGTTTAATTTATGTTAGAAGGCAAGTAGCATTTATTTATTTATTACCTCACATTTACTCGTATACAATGAAATGGAAACAATGGAGCAATTTGGATACGCCTACCTGTGTGTGGCCACCGGGAGGTATGTTTAGGGCACGCCCCGGTGCGTTTTTTGTGAATGGAGTTTGGAAGCCAAATGCCGGCTGGCGTGTAGTATTTGATTTTTAAGATTTTTGACCAGACTTAGTTGTAAGGACTTAAGAAAAGTTTGGTTTATTTTCCATTTATCATGAATCAACAAGTCACAATAAATAAATTCATTAACCTTTTTTGGAAACAACGTGTCGGAAGTGTGTGTAAAACAAAGAATCACAAGTCACGCTACCCACGGCCTTACTGGAACTACAAAGTATAAGTTGGAATACAAAGAAAGAAAAAGGCCGTTACACACTCTTTGTTGAGGCCATAATCCTCCACAGCAAATCCTGGAGATGAGATGAAATGAGAAAGAGAAGATCCAATTCCATAATACTACTATTTCTGGATTTGAAACTCTGTCATAATAATGGGATTTAACAATGAAGCGTATTTACAAACACACACGCACACACTGATCTGACCCTTTTCTGAACCAACCAACTTAAAGTTAGCATAGGCAATTTGGTGAAACCAGCCAGAGTAAGACTCTGTGTATCCAACCAAATAAAATGGCCTACTCTACCTTTAATGTTAAACACTTCCATCAGCAGCTCCAGCTTGACAGTGATGAAATATTCCTTTAACATTGCAAACACCAAAACACTCTCAAACTGACATGCATTACTTATATCCTAATTTCAACTTCTGTATTTTATCTTTTGCCTGACCTCACTATGTTCTACGCTGTAAAGTTTTCACTGTCTATATGATTGAATGTCAAAGACACCATGTCAAAGACAAATGAAACATTCACATTTCTGATAACTGCTTATCCTTTAGTCATAACATGCACTATCATCCCTAAGCCAAACCTGCACATTTGGAGCACAACCTATTTTAAGGTCCACTATGCAACTTTGGCCATTACTACATTTTTCTTTGGAGGGGGGGGTCTTTATGACACTGTCGTAAACTGTAGTTGATGACACCCCCTCTTCTACGCTAGCCATGAGCATTTGTTTTCAAAGAAGCCGGCAACCGACGGGAACCACCTTCAGCTCAACACAGGGAAAACCAAGGAGCTGGTGGTGGACTTCAGACGCAGGAAGAGTCCCCCTTTACTGGTTTCCATAAAGGGGGAAGAGGTGGAGATGGTGGATGCCTGCAAGTTCCTTGGGGTGCACCTAAACAACAAACTGGACTGGTCTGACAATACCGAGGCCCTCTACTGGAAGGGACAGAGCAGGCTGTTCTTCCTGAGGAGGCTCAGATCCTTCAATGTGTGCACTAGGCTGCTACGGATGTTCTACCAGTCGGTGGTAGCCAGTGTCACCTTCTTCGCCGTCGTGTGCTGGGGAGGAGGCATCGGGAGCGGTGGGGCCAGTAAGCTGAACAAGCTGGTGAGGAGGGCGAGCTCCGTGGTGGGGATGAAGCTGGACTGTGTGGAGGCGGTGACAGAGAGGAGGATGAGGGGAAAGCTGCAGGCGATCCTGGACAACCCCTCTTACCCTCTCTACGCCGAGCTGAGGCAACTCAGGAGCACGTTCAGCCATAGGCTCACTCAGCCACGTGCTTCAAAGCGCTTGGGGCGCTCTTTCATCCCATCAGCTATCAGGCTCTACAATACCTCAACCACCCGCTCCCAACGTCTCGGAAGCGCCAGCACCACCAGATAACGGATTTGTATACCACACCACACACCCAGACTGTTTTTCTAGCCATTTTCATCTTATGTCTGTTCATCTCATTGATAACCACTGTCCATCTGTCATCTTTCATTGCATGCACCAGGCTGCTACGGATGGTCTACCAGCCTACGGTGGCCTGTGTCACCTTCTTCACTGCCGTGTGCTGGGGAGGAAGCATTGGGAGCGGTGGTGCCAGGAAGCTGTACAAGCCAGGGAGGACGGCGAGCTCTGCAGTGGGGATGAAGCTGGACTGTGTGGAGGCGGTGACAGTGAGGAGGACGAGGGGAAAGCTGCTGGTGACCCGGAACTACCCTCTCAGCCTCACTATGCCAGACTGAAGCAACTGAAGCAACTCAGGAACAAGTTCAGCCACATGCTCACTCAGCCAAGTGCCTCAAAGTGCTTGGGCGCTCCCTCATCCCACCAACCATCAGGCTCAGGAAGCTCCAACACCACCAGACAAAAGACAAATGGAATGGACTGAACTTCACATTCACATACACCACACCACACACCTTGGACTGTGTCCTAGCCGTTGTTATTCCAGGTCTATTCATATGTTGTACCTGGAATACCTGTATAAATTTGCACATCTTGCACCTTGCACTTTCCGCATATTTGCACTATCTATCTACTTTGCATTTTTGCACCATAAACAGCTATCGAGGACACTAGTATGCAAACAGGTTCTCATTCGTCACCGACCTGACTTAAGAGCTCGTATTTAATCTAATTTATTGTTTATTGTGTATTGACTTTAGCCAGGCTCTTACTGCACATCTATCCCCTGTACTGCTGGTCACTGTGAATTTCTCCTAAGGGGGATTAATAAAGGAATATCTTATCTTATCTTATCTTAAATGCGTGGAGCCATGACCGAGGTAGGTGTTCAATTTGTTCATGAAGAGTAGATAAGGTTATTGATTTGTTTTATCTTTTGTTGAACAGAACGATCAGTGTAAAGCCTGGTTTATACTTCTGCGTAGGGATCGCGTCGTGATCACGCAATGGCCACGCCGTTGCTCGGACGCCGTCATGAGCCCGTGATACTTCTGCGGAGGGATTGCGTTGGGTTTACGTCTCAAAATGCAATTCATTGCCGCACCGGTAGAGGGACCAGACCATTCTGGTCATTACATACAGATTACTAGCGAGTTAAAAAAAGTTTAGAGTAGAAATGAAGGCAAAAGTTTTATACGTTTTTTATCAACAGATATGACTATATGATACGATTGCTTTATATAATATACAGCTATGTAGTTTATTATGGATTACTTTCTAAATGTCTTGATCTAACGTGACATAACCGTTCTAATTCGCTAGTAATCCGTATGTAATGCAGGGGTGCAAACTCATCAGGGGTAAAAAAGGTGACAAGATACCGACCCCCTAGGGGGGTCCGGGGGCATGCTCCCCCAGGAAAAACAAAAAAAAAAACTGTAAAGGTGAATTTACAGTCAATTTTAGCATGAGACTAGGGTCCAGATTTACTTAGGTTTGCACAGCTTTTGCTCATGCTAAACCTGCCAATCTGTCTCTCTGTGTTTGGTTTTGAAACATGTGAGGAGGGTCTTCAAAAACAAACAGAGGGGCAGATCGCTCAGCCTGTGCAGGTATAGCATGAGCAAAAGCTGTGCAAACCTTAGTGAATCTGTCCCTAGATGTCCATCAGATGAACCTTGCAAAAAAGTGAGGCAATTGTTGAGGCATCCCAAAGGTACCAGCTCAGGCTCAGTCTTATTCAAGCAGGAAAAGTGGTCTAGGATCTTTTTTTTTCAGTGTGAGCGTAGGGTAAAGGCCGGCGCACACCTTTACGATGTCATCGTTTCATCGTTTGTCGGGTGATCGGCATAACAATTCGGACCGTATTTGACACGCTCGCTCGTCCACCACACACACTTGCGAACCTACGATTTTTCTGACCGAATGTTATAATATGACCGAAATAGGAAGCCACAAATCACGTGACTTTCAAACTGAAAATGGTGATTGATTTCCCCCGGCTTGCAACGTGACTAAGTGCGCTATTCCCATTGGCTGTTTAAATAATCCTGCGCGATGACATCGGAAGAGAGACCGCACACACATACGATTGTATTTGGCACGAGGAAAATCCGTACGGAAATATCAAAAATGTTTGATTTGATCCGATGAAACGACAAACGACAAAATCGTTTGTCGGCTGCTACCGCACACCTTTACGATTCCCATGCGAAGTTATCGGGCCGACAAAATCGTACACGAATCGTAAAGGTGTGCGCCGGCCTTCACCCTACTTAGTGGGGCAGATAAGCTGAACAATTGTGCATTTTGTGATAAAAGCGTGAAATTTGGTACACATACAGCCAAAGACATTCTGAAAAAATTAGATATGGCGCCATCATGAATTTTCAACATGGCGGCCCTGGCAGCCATTTTCCAAAATGGCCACCGGTGTAAGCGTTTTCAGACCAATTTTCTTATTATTATGGGACATAATATGATTTTGATGATTTTGTTAACAAAATTTTGTCATTATACATCGTTTGGGAAGTTTCTACAAGAAAAAAATATTTAGAATCAATAAAAATTAAAGGTGGTAGCCATGATTAGCATGAAATTTGTAATAGCAATAACAGTACGTATATTGCATAGGATTTGGATGATTTCCATATTGAATCATACATTTTCTGATGCAGTAGGCTTAGATACAATCTAAATCCATATCTAATATATATATAAAAATACTTTTGATCTATTTTCCCCTATTGATATCCTGTTCTACATAAAGAAATAGCTAGTCCCTCAGCTGTAGAAGCCGTCAGGAAGGTGAAGCTGACAGGAGAGCAACAATTTAAAGCTTTCAGTGTCAGGTGCCTAATTGAAAGAATGCAGCCAGTGGATAGCCCAATAGCACGGAACAAAATTGTAGGATTTGGTAATGCAGCTGTGAGGAGAGTATCAAAAACCAAGCAGCAATTGGTCTCTCTGAAACAAGATATGCAGCTCTTTTCGAGGTTGTACATTACTTGTCAGAGCAGAGATGGAAATCTGGAGGACTTTTTTCGACATGAGAACCAGGCGTGTCCCCCAGCACTTTCAGATGGGCTAGGTCTCCACCAGGGTGCGAAGAGTGATCTTCTGTCATGTCTTGAAGATGTTCAAAGTGCATGCACTGACAATCCCAATGTTACCTGCATAGTTATTGATGGGGCAGCCGCTGTCCAGATGTTAAAGCCAAATGCTGTGAAGACCTTCAATGAATATGCCAATGACATTTGTATTCCCTATATGTCAAGAAAACTTGAAAAAGTGACCAGGCTTGATCTGGTGTGGGATCGCTACTTGTCTGACTCTTTGAAGGCAGCAACAAGAGCAAAGCGTGGTAATGGGGTACAAAGACGTGTGGTAGGTGCTGCAGCCATTCCCAGGAATTGGCAAAGTTTTCTTAGAGTAGACAGCAATAAGACTGAGATGTTCAGCTTCCTCTCAGATGCTCTACTCAGATGGCTTGATGTTGTGCAAGAGGGTAAAAAGCTTGTTGTCGCAGGTGATGTAACAGTCCTCAGCAAACCACCCCTAGCTGATCTGTCCTCAATTTCTCCATGCACACACGAGGAAGCTGATACCCGCATGTTATTACATGTGGCTCATGCAGCACAAAATGGTCAAGCGAAAATTATGATCCAAACAGTTGATACCGATGTTGTGGTTTTGGCAGTGGCAGCAGCACAAGGTCTTAAGCCAACGGATGAGCTTTGGTTGGCATTTGGTACTGGAAAATGTTTTCGATACCTAGCAGCCCATGAAATCTCAGGTGGACTTGGGCCTGAGAAGGCACGTGCTCTTCCTCTGTTCCATGCATTGACTGCTGGGCATGGGAAAAAGACTGCATGGGCTGTGTGGGCTGTCTTTCCAGAACTTAGAAATGCCCTTTTAGAGCTATGTTCTGCCCCAAATGATATTCCACAGGAGGTAATGGCCACAGTGGAAAGGTTCATCATCCTGCTCTACGACCGAACCAGCACATCCACAGACATAGACCATGCTTGGAGGAAATTGTTTGCGAAGCGGCACAATGTGCAGTCAATACCCCCAACAAAGGCTGCCCTGAAGGAGCATGTTAAGCGGGCAGTCTACCAGGGAGGTCATGTTTGGGGTCAGATGTTGGTGTCTACACTAGAACTTCCTTCACCCTGTAAATGGGGCTGGTCAAAGAAATCCGAAGGTCATTATGAACCATACTGGACATGCCTACCAGATGCAGGGCAGTCTAGTTATGAACTTATCTCTTGCAAATGTAAGAAAGGCTGTGTTAAAAAGTGCAAGTGCAAAAAAGCTCCCTTAGACTGTTTGATATGCAATTTCTCGTAAATTTGGCCTATTTTTCCGTATAAAAGAGAGAGAAACTTTTTACAAGGCTTAAATGTTAGAGTTACCATCTAAATTCAGCAACACCAAAAAAGTGACGAGCCTCTATATCATATATCTATGCAACTTTATTGCAATTACTAACTTTAAACCAGCAACGGCTACCGTTTTGAAAAATAACAACTGTCTAGAAATTTGCTTTTTTTTCTTTTTTTTCTTTTTTTCATTTTCAAAGAGACAGGTGCATCGCCTCGCGATCCACCCCCCACCCCCCCCCCCCAAAAAAAAAAAATATTGCGGATCTACACGAATCACACAAATGACCCATTTGGGATTCAAAACGGCGAATTTCGCCGAAAGGTGACAAGTTTGCACCCCTGGTAATGACCATTCTGATCATTACAAACGGACACACACACACACACACACACAAACATATAAATATATATATATATATATATATATATATATATATATATATATATATATATATATATATATGTTGTCACCAATCAGTCAAAGCATTTATCAAGGCTGTGTTTTGTACCGTGGCGGTGTTTACGAGTGGAAACCGGAAAAGCGATCTCCAGCCAATGTAGCTCGCGGACCAATCACAGCCAAAGCCAACGCGTTGGGACCGTTGGGACGGCGTCGCCTCGACGCGCGTCTAGGATTTTGGGAGGTGCACGTTGAGGACGTAAAGGGTCCGCAAAGGGTCCGCAAAGGGTCCGCCGTGGGTCCGCCGTCCCAACGCGTCGCGTCGACGCGGAAGTATTAACGAAGCATAACTAGGCCTTAAGAGTGTTGGCCAACATAATACAAAACAATAGCATGAACAATTTGTGTAGCAATCGTACATTTATTTATCTGCTCAAGTATGTGTAGTAATCTAAGTTGTAATTTATTCAAAAAAGGTAGGCCTTTTTAGGTCTTTATGACACTGTCGTAAACTGTAGTTGATGACACCCCCACTTCTACGCTAGCAAAAAAAGGCCTACCAAAAAAGGTAGGCCTTTTTACATCAGGTCATTGTATGATATTGCAGGAATCAACTTCAACCGCATCGTCCGACTTCACACCTGAAGTTATAGACACAAAACCTTGGGGGGGGGGGGGATTACCTGTGGATTACCTTTGGATGTACACACCACCCCTTTTTTATATAACAGATGTTTGCACCACCTTTGTTTCAGTTGCTCAATAATAAAGACTTATTTTGGATATTGAAAAAAATGCAAATGATAGTGCTTCATTGTTTGTTTTTTGCCTAACGGCTATTGTGTAGCATCATCTTGAGGGTTCTCTTGATTAAAGTTTCCTTGTGACACTATCCACACGTTCAGATGTGGGTGGTGGCTGTACTGGGGCAAGCAGGCAGAGCCGTCTTGGGTCATCAGGCCTCATTATGATCTTGCGAGGAAGGCCTGTTCCACTTCTCAGCCTCCTGGAGACGATAGCCGTCTGGATGTTGGAGATGTAGGAGTACAGTTTTTCGCTCCTTTACTGTACGTACACTCCAGGTCTTTGACCTTTTGTTGTACGTTTGTACCTGGTGACAGGACGAGCCATTAGCATTGATCATTTTCCCAACGCTTACAAACAAAAGTAAGGTGTTCTCTTTACACAAGTAAAAACATAACAACTACACCTTGTGTCCGTCCTGATTACGTGCTGGCTGGTGTTGGTTATGCTTGTTGTAATCTATTGCTGGCAAGCAGGGTCTGTGTTTTGTACACAAATGGTGTAGACGACATGCGCTAAGCCGCATACATTGGAATATGGTTCTGAAAACTTTCTCTGTCCGATGTGGTCCTGTGTGGTTGGATGGGAAGGAGACAATGACAATAACCCTGCTGTTAGAAGACTACACAGAAATGCTTGAATACATACACTGCCCAGCCCAAAAAACGTCGCCAGGATTTCACTTAGCAAATAGGGGGTGCTGCAGTTGGTCAGGTCTAGGTTCAGCATCATTACATGTTCAAAGAATAAGGTCAGCTGACTACCAGAACTATTGATTGACAAGGTTATTCAAATTGATTGATTATTTCTTCCCTGATGGCACAGGCATATTCCAAGATCACCATGCCAGGGTTCATCGGACACACATTGTGAAATCGAGGTTGAATGGTGAAAGAGTCCAGACCTTAACCCTATTAAGAATCTTTGGGATGTGCTGGAGAGTGGTCTGACTCTTCACTCCTCAGTCCATCATCAATACAAGATTGTATAGATCATGGGAGAGTCAGAACACTGTTTAACACATCCGTAAGATTCTCAATGGGGTTAAGGTCTGGACTCTGTGGTCAATTCATGTGTGCAAATTATGTCTCATGTTCAACCATGTTTTCACAATGTGAGCACAAAGAATCCAAGCATCACCTTGGAAGAAAATATCTCCATATCACCTTGGAAGAAAATATCCATTGGCTATATGTATATATATATATATAATATTTTGTTAATTTATTTTATTTTACGAAAGCATCTGGCCCTCACAATGTCTGCCGAGAAAAATTCTGGCCCTCGGACAAATGTACTTGATGACCCCTTCTCTAGAGGCTCATGCTCGCAACAACCGATTCACAGTCTTCATTTTGATCTCTCAGATCATGCCATTCCTGAAACGCTTGCCCAATGATTATTTGTGTCTGGCCTCTCTGTTTGTCACTCGCCCTTTTTGGCTTCTTCTGTTCCTCCGATGGATGGGTTCCTGTGTCTCTTTTTAGTCGGCTGATCCATGATGAATATAACAATCCCTTTGCCACTTGTGTTTATATCTAGTCAGTTCTGTGTTTGTGGATGTGTAGAGTTCATTACTTCACGAGACCCGAGACTACCGCGACAGTTTGCCACTGGGCCGGGGGCACAGACTTGCATTGTCACTTTTTCAGCCCAGAAGCGCTAGGGGGGGTCAAAACACCCACCAATCAACCCATAATGTGTTAGAGAACCATCACAACGACTCGTAACCAGCAATTTTATGGTCAAAAAAGCTCAAAGAAGTTGCATAGTTCCTCTTTAAAGATTGTGTTCGTTGCTTCATTTTGCATTAATTACATGACTTACTTACATTTTGAATTCATTAACATGTTTGTGTTTTAATCACATGCTTGGTATACAATTTGGAGGGACATGCCCCCTGCCGTGTCCCCTGATACGATGGGATCCAGTGAACTCTAAAAACATACACCCACAAACATACGCAAGAACAAATTGAATATGAATTGACCCTGCCCATCGTATATAAAATGGCTTGCTCAGCAGAACTGGCCTTGGTAGCAGTGGTTTGTTTTAAATCTACCTCATTACTTCAGCTCGGAAATGCATTGACAATTTTCTTGACATGTAAATGCACATTTTATTTAATTACAATTTTCTGTACATATAATTATATGTTTTTTCTCTGAAATTGTGTTTCAATCTATGTAAGTAAGACTTGTTGAATACTTAGTACTAAGAGCTTTGTCTTACTACTACTGAAGATCCCCCTTCTGCTAAGTGAGGATTTTTTGGGAGAAAATTTGTATGGCAGAGGAGGAGTTCTCACAGTGAGCTGTTGGTCTTGTTTTGTATTAGGTAATTTTATTAGTTGTCAGATACTTCTGCCCAAAGTAAATTCTCAGTCCTGGACTTGTGGTGTCCTTCACCATCTTGTATCCAGCTCACAAGACCATTCACCAAGGTAAGAGCTGTTTCTACGCATTAACAGCTAAAGATAGAAGGAATTATGATTAATAATAATATAAATAATAATCCGTCTGTATGTTTGAAACCCGATTGGAATCCATTGACTGGAGAAGAGGGGAGTTGGCCCAGGTGTGTGTTGAGACTAGCAGGTGTTTTTAATCAGGATGCCACAGGTGTGTTGTGACTGGTGGCTCTTTAAACAGGTGTGTGTTCCAACCAGAGGATCAATGTTTGCTCTTGTGCTGAAGCCAACATTGATCCCTATCCTCTTGTGTTATGGGGGTGATGACAAAACAGCAGTTTGCTATTGACTATCATCATTATTACATTAATGATATGATGAAATCATAAATGAATTGCTGAGACATTGTCGTTATATATATTCCATGTGTCTGTTTGGCATCTGGTTATAAAATGCTAATGCAAACATCCCTTTGTAGCCAATAATTGTTTAAAATCCTATTTTAAAACAATGACACCACAAAAAAGAGTCAATGTCTTGACAGTGAATTTCAAGGTGCACGTCAACCAAATTATGTGTGTGTAGTTCACATACATATCTTACAAGTTAAACCCTTAGGGGTAAATCTGCTAATACAGATAGTGTTATAAATATTGCTATATCATCTATGGCAGTCGATGGTTGCCTGATAAAATACTTTGACAACCAGATGTCGCCAGTCGATTTCCAGCTGCAGCTCTTGAGGGCTATTATAGAGGTCCTTCTCTGAATGAAGATAATAGGTAGGGCACATATTCTCTGTGGAAGCACAGACTGTGGTTGAAGATAAACCTTGAAAAATATTATGTTGGTAGCAGTGGAACTGTCAGGGTTTTTTTTAAAGATTGTTTTATTCAAACCTATTTAGTTGATTATTAAAAATCCCCCTGGTTTGGAAACCAGCTTGGCCCTTTTTTTGTAGGTTACAAAGCTCAATCAACTTGCACTGTTGGCAATGTAAATGAATGTAACATCTGATTACAGTTAATATAATATTTATAACAGGTGTGTGTATTCTAACAGTTGTTTGTGTGTTTTTGGAGGTGTGTGTGTGTGGTGCGTGTGTGTTCTAACATGTATGTCTGTTGTTACAGGTGTGTGAAACCGCCATGCTACTTGATGAATCTGTCATCTAACAACATCACCGTGGGGACAGCATCGCGTACTCGCGATACTGTCTACATATCCGCAGCCAAGAATGTCATTGTGGTGGCGCTCTGCATCTCCATCAACTACATCAATGGCACCCTGGTCCATACATTCACTAAACATCAGGTACTCTGGTCCACACCTTCTCCAAACACCAGATACCCTATGTCCTCACCTTCTCCAACACTTGCTAACCTATATCCAGACTTTCTCCAACCACCAGGTACCCTATTCCCCTCCTTCTCCAGTATTTGTCATACAAATGTATACATATCTGACTATCAGTAGGCATCCTAGAGCAAGATGCCAAATCTGCTCTTAATGACAGGAATCTGACATCTGTGTAAGTTTCTTTGGATAGAGTATAATAACATTATAGGTTATGTTCCAGATCTTCAATATGAACCCTCGCTACATCCTCTTCATCCACCTTGTGCTGAACGACATGGTGCAGCTGACCATCTCTGTGCTGCTCTTCGTCATCAGCTACGTCTTCTTCACCATCAACATGTGTATCTGCTGCTCCCTTTTGACTGTCGCTGCCATCACCACCCTGAACACACCCCTTAACCTGGTGTGCATGGCGATGGAGTGCTATGTGGCTGTGTGTCTGCCACTACGCCACGCTCAGCTCTGCACCCTCAGGAGGACCTACGCCCTGATCGGCCTCATCTGGTTGGTCAGCTCCACGTCCATCATCCCTGACATCCTGATCATACTCACCACTGAACCCCTGGAGTACTTCTACTCACGAGTGTTCTGCATGCGGGATAACGTCTTCCCCAAACTCATCGAGAAGAACAACATGTACCATTTTGTGTTCCTGGTACTGGTGTGGCTCATCCTGGTCTACATCTATGTGAAGATCCTGATAGCAGCTAAAGGGGCCAACGTTCACGCCAAGAAGGCCAGGGACACCATCCTGCTGCACGGCTTCCAGCTGCTGCTCTGCATGCTGACCTACATCGCTCCAGTGCTGAAGCGTAATCTGTTGCTCTGGTTCCCCAGACAATATGCCAACGCGCTGTTTGTCTGTTACATTATCATCCAGATGTTTCCCAGGTTCCTCAGTCCCATTGTCTACGGCCTGCGAGACCAGACCTTCAGACGGTACCTGACGAGAAACCTGCTGTGTAGCGAGAGCAAAAGTGTCAAGCCTCAGCACTCCCTCAAATAGGTCTTCAGAGCGTTGATGTGATTGCTTTCAGTTAAAAGAAAAATGATTTGTGGTGAGCTTGTGGCATTTTCTAGAAAAGGTTAAATTACTGAAAGGTACCTTGCTTTTTTTGTTTCTTAAAACATTAGAAATTATAATAATTCCTCTTTGAGGTTTACTGAGTTAAAGCAAAGGCTAGAGAGAGGAATGCATTGTTCATTCAAAGTTTCACAACTTGACACAAATAAAGTTATTTATATTAAGTTATTATAGCAATTATTTAATACACAAAGTGAACAATCTGTAATGGATCATGGGAAATGCACATGGTTATATTAGTATTATTGAAAAAAAAATCTACTCTTTGTTGAGGCCATAATCCTCCACAGCAAATCCTGGAGATGAGATGAAATGAGAAAGAGAAGATCCAATTCCATAATACTACTATTTCTAATATAAAACTCTGTCATAGTAATGGGTTTTTAACAATCAAGTGTATTTACAAACACAAACACACATACTGATCTGATGTGGACAATATAATACTACACCCTTTTCTGAACGAACCAACTTAAAGTTACGGAAGGCAAATCGGTGAAACCAGCTAGAGTGAGACTTTGACTATCCAACCAAAATACGTGGCTTACTCTACCTTGAATGTTAAATACTTCCATCAGTAGCTCCAGCCTGACAGTGATGAAATATTCCTTTAGCATTGCAAACACCATAACACTCTTAAACTGACAGGCATTCCTTATATCCTAATTTTAATTTCTGTATTTTATCTTTTGCCGGACCTCACTATATATGTATATATGTATATGTTGTAAATATTTTGCTGTCTATATGAATGGTATGACACCATGTTAAAGACATATGTAAAATGAAACATTCACATTTCTGATAACTGCTTATCCTTTAGTCATAACACGCACTATCATACCAAAGCCAAACCTAAGATAAGATAAGATAAGATATTCCTTTATTAATCCCCCTTAGGAAAAATTCACAGTGACCAGCAGTACAAGGGGATAGATGAGTGCAATAACAACCTGACTATATTCAATAAACAATAAATAGATGTAACCTGTACATTTGGAGCACAACCTATTTAAAGATTGTTTTCTGTGCTTCTTTTTGCATTCATTACATGTTGTATTTATACATTTCATTTTACATGTTTGTGTATGAATCACATGCTTGGTATACAATTTGGAGGGACATGCCCCCCTGCCTCCCCTCTGCTCCAGCTGACCAAAGGAAACCAGGTGGATTGACCTGAACAACAGGTCTGTAGGGATACGATGGGATCCAGTGAACTCTAAAAACATACACCCACAAACATACGCAAGAACAAATTGAATATGAATTGACCCTGCCCATCGTATATAAAATGGCTTGCTCAGCAGAACTGGCCTTGGTAGCAGTGGTTTGTTTTAAATCTACCTCATTACTTCAGCTCGGAAATGCATTGACAATTTTCTTGACATGTAAATGCACATTTTATTTAATTACAATTTTCTGGACATATAATTTTATGTTTTTTTTCTGAAATTGTGTTTCAATCTATGTAAGTAAGACTTTTTGAGTATTAAGTACTAAGAGCCTTGTCTTACTACTACTGAAGATCCCCCTTCTGCTAAGGGAGGATTGTTTTGGAGAAGAGTTGTATGGCAGAGGAGGGGTTCTCACAGTGAGCTGTTGGTCTTTTTTTGTATTAGGTAATTTTATTAGTTGACAGATACTTCTGCCCAAAGTAAATTCTCAGTCCTGGACTTGTGGTGTCCTTCACCATCTTGCATCCAGCTCACAAGACCATTCACCAAGGTAAGAGCTGTTTCTGTGCATTAACAGCTAAACATAGAAGGAACTCTTTAAACAGGTGTGTGTTCGAACCAGAGGATCAATGTTTGCTCTTGTGCTGAAGCCAACATTGATCCCTATCCTCTTTTGTTATGGGGGTGATGACAAAACAGCAGTTTGCCATTGACTATCAACATTATTACATTAATGATATGATGAAATCATAAATGAATTGCTGAGACATTGTCGTTATATATGATCCATGTGTCTGTTTGGCATCCGGTTATAAAATGTTAATGCAAACATCCCTTTGTAGCCAATAATTGTTTAAAATCCTATTTTAAAACAATGACACCACAAAAAAGATGCAGAGTCAATGTCTTGACAGTGAATTTCAAGATGCACGTGAACCAAATTATGTGTGTGTAATTCACATAAATATCTTACAAGTTAAACCCTTAGGGGTAAATCTGCTAATAAATATGTTATAAATAGTGTGTGTGAATAGAGTGTTATAAATATTGCTATATCATCTATGGCAGTCTATGGCTGCCACATAAAATACTTTGACAACCAGATCGTCGCCAGTCGATTTCCAGCTGCAGCTCTTGAGGGCTATTATAGAGGCCCTTCTCTGAATGAAGATAGTAGGTAGGGCACATATTCTCTGTGGAAGCACAGACTGTGGTTGAAGATAAACCTTGAAAAATATTATGTTGGTAGCAGTGGAACTGTCAGGGTTTTTTTTAAAGATTGCTTTATTTAAACCTATTTAGTTGATTATTAAAAATCCCCCTGGTTTGGAAACCAGCTTGGCCCTTTTTTTGTGGGTTACAAAGCTCAATCAACTTGCACTGTTGGCAATGTAAATTAATGTAACATCTGATTACAGTTAATATAATATTTATAACAGGTGTGTGTATTCTAACAATTGTTAGAGGTGTGTGTGTGTGTGTGTGTGTGTGTGTGTGTGTGGTGCGTGTGTGTTCTAACATGTATGTCTGTTGTTACAGGTGTGTGAAACCGCCATGCTACTTGATGAATCTGTCATCTAACAACATCACCGTGGGGACAGCATTGCGTACTCGCGATACTGTCTACATATCCGCAGCCAAGAATGTCATTGTGGTGGCGCTCTGCATCTCCATCAACTACATCAATGGCACCCTGGTCCATACATTCACTAAACATCAGGTACTCTGGTCCACACCTTCTCCAAACACCAGATACCCCATGTCCTCACCTTCTCCAACACTTGCTAACCTATATCCAGACTTTCTCCAACCACCAGGAACCCTATTCCCCTCCTTCTCCAGTATTTGTCATACAAATGTATACATATCTGCCTATAAGTAGGCATTCTAGAGCAAGATGCCAAACCTCCTCTTAATGACAGGAATCTGACATCTGTGTAAGTTTCTTTGGATAGAGTATAATAACATTATAGGTTATGTTCCAGATCTTCAATATGAACCCTCGCTACATCCTCTTCATCCACCTTGTGCTGAACGACATGGTGCAGCTGACCATCTCTGTGCTGCTCTTCGTCATCAGCTACGTCTTCTTCACCATCAACATGTGTATCTGCTGCTCCATTATGACTGTCGCTGCCATCACCACCCTGAACACACCCCTTAACCTGGTGTGCATGGCGATGGAGTGCTATGTGGCTGTGTGTCTGCCACTACGCCACGCTCAGCTCTGCACCCTCAGGAGGACCTATGCCCTGATCGGCCTCATCTGGTTGGTCAGCTCCACGTCCATCATCCCTGACATCCTGATCATACTCACCACTGAACCCCTGGAGTACTTCTACTCACGAGTGTTCTGCATGCGAGATACCGTCTTCCCCAAACTCATCGAGAAGAACAACATGTACCATTTTGTGTTCCTGGTACTGGTGTGGCTCATCCTGGTCTACATCTATGTGAAGATCCTGATAGCAGCTAAAGGGGCCAACGTTCACGCCAAGAAAGCCAGGGACACCATCCTGCTGCACGGCTTCCAGCTGCTGCTCTGCATGCTGACCTACATCGCTCCTGTGCTGAAGCGTAATCTGTTGCTCTGGTTCCCCAGACATTATGCCAACGCGCTGTTTGTCTGTTACATCATAATCCAGATGTTTCCCAGGTTCCTCAGTCCCATTGTCTACGGCCTGCGAGACCAGACCTTCAGACGGTACCTGATGAGAAACCTGCTGTGTAGCGAGAGCAAAAGTGTCAAGCCTCAGCACTCCCTGAAATAGGTCTTCAGAGCGTCGATGTAATTGCTTTCAGTTAAAAGAAAAATGTTTTGTGGTGATGTCGTATGTGGACTGGGGCATGTTGGTGTTCTAGTTGTACTATGTGGGAGAATTTGTGTAGGGGGATGCATCAAATGAATGGTGTGTAGCGGTGATTTGTGTAATTGTTGACTGGCCGTAAGGACTAATGCACGCGGCTAGCGGATTGGATGATTGGGACAGCAGCGGGAAAAACATTCCTTTTTATACGGGACATCTCGGACGGCAGAGGGCTGAACTTCCCAGATGGCTCAGGAAGAGTGACGTCATCGCGCTGCGACGGCAGGAGGAGCGACGACAACGACAAACCCGGCTCCTGAAGCTCCACCGTTCGATCGGGAAGCGGCGGCCGACGCGAACCCGGAAGCAGCACCCCGGGAGGAGAACGAACGAGAGGGTACTACGGAGCCATCGTCGGGCGAAGGAAACCGGCTACGGCGAGCCAGTGGATCACCGTCTCTGTGGGAACGGACTGTATAGCGCGTTGAACACTGGTTGGTGATACCGCGAATTATAGCCAGACTGTTTTGGTTATTTTGGCCGGCGTGGCGGGACGGCCGCCGACCAAAATTTTAGTGAACTCATCTTGCCTCTGGTCGAGCAGCACACCCGCTCAGGAGGGTGGGCATGGACTTTGCACCCCCCTCTTATTGGTGTTTGGTTGTGGGTGTAGCATTGGAGGGAGTGTACGTGAAGCTAGGAATGTACTGAAAAGCGTGTTATTATTGTGTGTATTATGATTTGATTTCTGACGTTGCTTGTCCACTGTTGTGGACCGATTTGTAGTGCCAGTCTTGAGGCTGGGTTATTGGGATTTGATATCTCCTGTGTGGTGTCAGTACTCCTTTTCCTTTTCTTTGGTTTTGTTTATTTTCGGTTTATTAGGGGTTGATTTTCTGGATATTTCTGTCTGTTTCATGTATGCTGCTCCAAATGCCTGATGGTGGTTTGTGGAAATATTCTTTCCACTCTTCTGTGCAAACCTGGGATGGGATCAGTGTAGGTGGGTGTGGCCCATTTTACTGAGCTGTTAAGTGCTGTCCATGTTGCTAACGTGTGTGGCTGCCGACCCTTTAATAAAATTATTTGTAAATTGTACTCAGCCTGGTGTTGTGTGTTCCAGAGGGGATTGAACCCGCGTGTTAGGAAGTTGCCTCGGACGACAGTGAGCTTGTGGCGTTTTCTAGAAAAGGTTAAATTACTGAAAGGTACCTTGCTTTTTTTGTTTCTTAAAACATTAGAAATTATTATAATTCCTCTTTGAGGTTTACTGAGTTAAAGCAAAGGCTAGAGAGAGGAATGCATTGTTCATTCAAAGTTTCACAACTTGACACAAATAAAGTTATTTATATTAAGTTATTATAGCAATTATTTAATACACAAAGTGAACAATCTGTAATGGATCATGGGAAATGCACATGGTTATATTAGTATTATTGAAAAAATAATCTACTCTTTGTTGAGGCCATAATCCTCCACAGCACATCCTGGAGATGAGATGAAATGAGAAAGAGAAGATCCAATTCCATAATACTACTATTTCTAATATAAAACTCTGTCATAGTAATGGGTTTTTAACAATCAAGTGTATTTACAAACACAAACACACATACTGATCTGATGTGGACAATATAATACTACACCCTTTTCTGAACGAACCAACTTAAAGTTACGGAAGGCAATTGGTGAAACCAGCCAGAGTGAGACTTTGAGTATCCAACCAAAATATGTGGCTTACTCTACCTTGAATGTTAAATACTTCCATCAGTAGCTCCAGCCTGACAGTGATGAAATATTCCTTTAGCATTGCAAACACCATAACACTCTTAAACTGACATGCATTCCTTATGTCCTAATTTCAATTTCTGTATTTTATCTTTTGCCGGACCTCACTATATTCTATGTTGTAAATATTTCGCTGTCTATATGAATATGAATGAAGACATATGTAAAATGAAACATTCACATTTCTGATAACTGCTTATCCTTTAGTCATAACACGCACTATCATACCAAAGCCAAACCTAAGATAAGATAAGATAAGATAAGATATTCCTTTATTAATCCCACTTAGGAAAAATTCACAGTGACCAGCAGTACAAGGAGATAGATGAGTGCAATAACAACCTGACTATATTCAATAAACAATAAATAGATGTACCTAACCTGTACATTTGGAGCACAACCTATTTAAAGATTGTGTTCTGTGCTTCTTTTTGCATTCATTACATGTTGTATTTATACATTTCATTTACATGTTTGTGTTTTAATCACATTCTTGGTATACAATTTGGAGGGACATGCCCCCCTGCCTCCCCTCTGCTCCAGCTGACCAAAGGAAACCAGGTGGATTGACCTGAACAACAGGTGTGTAGGGATACGATGGGATCCAGTGAACTCTAAAAACATACACCCACAAACATACGCAAGACCAAATTGAATATGAATTGACCCTGCCCATCGTATATAAAATGGCTTGCTCAGCAGAACTGGCCTTGGTAGCAGTGGGTTGTTTTAAATCTACCTCATTACTTCAGCTCGGAAATGTATTGACAATTTTCCCGACATGTAAATGCACATTTTATTTAATTACAATTTTCTGTACATGTCATTTTAGGTTTTTCTGAAATTGTGTTTCAGTCTATGCAAGTAAGACTTGTTGAATACTTAGTACTAAGAGCTTTGTCTTATTACTCCTGAAGATGCTCCTACTGCTAAGGGAGGATTGTTTGGGAGAAGAGTTGTATGGCAGAGGAGGGGTTCTCACTATGAGCTGTTGGTGTAGTTTTGTATTAGTTTATTGTATTATTTGACAAGTACTTCTGTCCAAAGTAGATTCTAAGTCTTGAACTCGTGCTGTCCTTCACCATCCTGCATCCAGCTCACAAGACCATTCACCAAGGTAAGGGCTGTTTGTGCGCATCAACAGCTAAACATAGAAGGTATTATTACTTATAATAATAATAATAATAACAATAATCTCACACACATAGATCAAATCTTTTACTCATTTATATGATGTTTATACAAATGAGTCAATAAAACCCTATTTATTATATTTTAGTAAGTATTGTGAATATAAATTGCCTACATACACACGTAGGCTATGTTGTTTCTTTTATATTAAAACCTGTGGCGTCATCTATGATTATGTTTACACCACTGGTTTCTGCATGGTTTCCGCATGTCACACCATAACTATACGACACGTTCGCTTCATTTCATCAATGGTTCGTGCTCGTCTGTTATGATGGCTGCGGCTACAGTGAAGGAAAAGTTCAGAGTTCATTTTACCGTTCAGACCACTATAACGTGGCATGAAGTTCTGGCAGAACTGTGCCCAGACCTTTACCCATCCTTTCTCCCCTCGAGTCTTACAGTGACCGTGTCGACTGATGTCAAGGAGACAGCTAAACTTTTACGGGTTGGAGACCCCATCAATGATGTCATGATCTGCTGATTTGTTTAAATTCATACCTACGTAATCTATATGACAAAAAAATTACTTTTGTTCACTTTAAAAAAAAAAAAAAAAAAAAAATAGACCTACCTACCAACCCTTTTATTTATTTATTTTGGTTGTTACTGCAAACTAAAACATTTTTAAGCATGGCCTAATAACATGTGTGTGTGTGTGTGTGTGTGTGTGTGTGTTTACAGGTGTGTGGAACCGCCATGCTGCCTGATGAATCTGTCATTTAACAACGTCACTGTGGGGACTGCATCGCGTTCTCGCGATGCTCTCTACATATCCACAATCAAGAATGTCCTCGTGGTGGCGCTCTGCATCTCCATCAACTACATCAACAGCACCCTGGTTCACACCTTCTCCAAACACCAGGTACCTCTGGTCCACACCTCCAAACAACAGTGGCGGAGTAAAAAAACTGTGCTGCTTAGAGAAATACCCTCAGAATGTGTATATCTACTGTATGTATCTAGACACCGCGCAGATGCAGTGTTGGAAGTCAGTGTGAAATGGCGACACTGAGCGAAGACAGAGAGAGGTAGTGCATGCGGTGTGCTGCCCAAGGTTTTGGATGGCAGTATTGGCCTGACTCTGCAGCTCACAGGCCAACAGTAAGATGCAATTTTCACCGGTTTTCCAAACGATCGGGGCAATTGAATTTTTCACCACAATTGCCATTTTTCATACTTTTCATTTGTATTATACATAAATGAAACAAAAACTCACAATTCTAAATGGTAAATCAGTTAATTGAGAAATCCAGCAAATTATGGATGTTCCCAGAGCCATGTTTGGTGAATTGGTCAACAGATTCTAAGCTTGTTTACATGCACACAATCTCCAGAAAATGTATGTATGTATAAACAGAAAGCCTGCTCGGAAACTTCTCGGAAAATCTCTGCACACACAGATTTCCAACTTTATCGGCAAGTATCAATGAACTACTACGCAGAGTTCTATGCATCTGACTCCAGGTCAGAACCCCACAAGGTTCAATAGGGTTCCTAAAACCCAGGAACCAGAGGCCCAGACCTGCCTTCATCCTTTGGCCTCTAACATTCAGACTAAGAAGACAGTGATCCCCCCTTCCCAGCATTCTCCCGTATGTTTCCCATGTCTCCTGCTGTCCTCCTGTTTCCACATAGTGTCTTAAAGCTAAAAAATGTTGGCAGTAACATTAACGGTTTGAAGGCAGGTAGCGAACACTTCATGTTCACATTCCCCTCTGATACAGCAGGTGACACAGTATGTAGAACATTATCTGTAACATCTATAGATTGATGGACAGATAGATGATAATAACGTTATGGGTTATGTTCCAGATCTTCTATATGAACCCTCGCTACATCCTCTTCATCCACCTTGTGCTGAACGACATGGTGCAGCTGACCGTCTCCGTGCTGTTCTTCGTCTTGCACTACATCTTCTTCACCATCAACATGTGTATGTGCTACGTCCTCTTGACCATTGCTGCCATCGCCACACAGAACACACCCCTTAACCTGGTGTGCATGGCGATGGAGTGCTATGTGGCTGTGTGTCTGCCACTACGCCACGCTCAGCTCTGCACCCTCAGTAGGACCTACACCCTGATCGGCCTCATCTGGTTGGTCAGCTCCACGTCCATCATCCCTGATGTCCTGATCACACTCGCCACTGAACCCCTGGAGTACTTCTACTTACGAGTGTTCTGCCTGCGGGATAACGTCTTCCCCAAACTCATTGAGAAGTACCAAATGTACAATATTGTGTTCCTGGTGCTGGTGTGGCTCATCCTGGTCTACATCTATGTGAAGATCCTGATAGCAGCTAAAGGGGCCAATGCTCACGCCAAGAAGGCCAGGGACACCATCCTGCTGCACGGCTTCCAGCTGCTGCTCTGCATGCTGACCTACATCGCTCCAGTGCTGAAGCGTAATCTGTTGCTCTGGTTCCCCAGACATTATGGCACCACGCTGTTTGTCTGTTACATCATCATCCAGATATTTCCCAGGTTCGTCAGTCCCATTGTCTACGGCCTGCGAGACCAGACTTTCAGACGGTACCTGACGAGAAACCTGCTGTTTAGAGAAAACAACAGTGTCAAGCCTCAGCACTCCCTCAAATAGGTCTTCAGAGCGTTGATGTGATTGGTTTCAGGTAAAATAAAAAATATTGATGGAGAAGTTGTGGTATTTTCTTAGGAAAGGTTAAATTACTGAAAGGTACCTTGCTTTTTGTGTTTCTTAAAACAATAAAAATCACAATAATGACAATGTACAATAAGTCCTATTTGAGGTTTACTGAAGAGTTATGGCAAACACTAGAGACAGAAATGTTTTGACCATTCAAAGTTTCACAATTTAACACCAATAAAGTTATTTATATCAAGATGTATTATAGCAATTATGTAATACCTAAACTGACCCATCTGTAATGGATCATGGGAAATGCACAGGGTAATATTAGTATTATTGAGAAAGACTCTTTGTTGAGGCCATAGTCCTCCACAGCAAATCCTGGACATGATGGGATGAGATGAGAATGAGAAGATTCAATATAATAATACTGCTATTTCTCGATTTGAAATTATGTCATAGCAATAGGTTCTAACAATTAAGCGTATTTCCAAACACTAACACATACACTGATCTGATGTGTGCAAGATAATACTACACCCTTTTCTGAACCATCCTTTTTTAAGTTAGGGTAGGCAACTTGGTGAAACCAGCCAGAGTAAGACTTGAGTATCCAACCAAAAAAAATGGCCAACTCTACCTTTAATGTTAAATAATTCAATCAGTAACTCAAGTCTGACAGTGATGAAATATTCCTTTATCATTGCAAATGCCAAAACACTCACTATATTATATTCTACGTTGTACATTTTTCACTCTCTATATGAATAGTATGGATGTCAAAGACACCATGTCAAAGACAAATGAAATATTCACATTTCTGATAACTGCTTATCCTTTAGTCATAACATGCACTATCATCCCAAAGCCAAACCTGCACATTTGGAGCACAACCTATTTTAAGGTCCACTATGCAACTTTGGCCATTACTGCATTTTTCTTTGGGGGGGGGGGGGGGGGGGGGGGGAGTAGGTCTTTATGACAGTGTCGTAAACTGTAGTTGACGACACCCCCTCTTCTACGCTAGCCATGAGCATTTGTTTTCAAAGAAGCCGGCAAATGCGTGGAGCCATGACCAAGGTAGGTGTTCAATTTGTTCATGAAGAGTAGATAAGGTTATTGATTTGTTTTATCTTTTGTTGAACAGAACGATCAGTGTAAGAGTGTTGGCCAACATAATACATAACAATAGCATGAACAATTTGTGTAGCAATCGTACATTTATGTATCTGCTCAAGTACGTGTAGTAATCTAAGTTGTAATTTATTCAAAAAAGGTAGGCCTTTTTAGGTCTTTATGACACTGTCGTAAATTGTAGTTGATGACACCCCCACTTCTACGCTAGCAAAAAAGGCCTACCAAAAAAGGTAGGCCTTTTTACATCAGGTCTGATATTGCAGGAATCAACTTCAACCGCATCGTCCGACTTCACACCTGAAGTTATAGACATGAAACCTTGGGGGGGGGGGGGGGGGGGGGGGGGGGGGATTACCTGTGGATTACCTTTGGATGTGCACACCACCCCTTTTTTTATATAACAGATGTTTGCACCACCTTTGTTTCAGTTGTTCAATAATAAAGACTTATTTTGTGGTAAGGGTTGAAAAAAATGCAAATGATAGTGCTTCATTGTTTGGTTTTTGCCTAACGGCTATTGTGTAGCATCATCTTGAGGGTTCTCTTGATTAAAGTTTCCTTGTGACACTATCCACACGTTCCGATGTGGGTGGTGGCTGTACTGGGGCAAGCAGGCAGAGCCGTCTTGGGTCATCAGGCTTCATAATGATCTTGCGAGGAAGGCCTGTTCCACTTCTCAGCCTCCTGGAGACGATAGCCGTCTGGATGTTGGAGATGTAGGAGTACAGTTTTTCGCTCCTTTACTGTACCTCAGTGGCGAACCGTGAGCACTACAGCTGGGCCTTCACCTCAGTCATCACCGCTGAGAAAATAAATCTTCATGGAAAAAAGTAACAGTACGATGAATTGAAAGGGTTAAACAAATGCAATCCGACTTTAATTAACGATGACGAGGACGTGAACAAATGGACCATAACATCGATAACATTCTCCGCAACAAGAAACATCTCAAAATTAAATAAACATACATAAACATATTCTAAAGCCAAAATCTGGAAATATAAAATGAAGTCACCCAGAGTGTCACCCCATGACGTTGCTGACACGGACACCGAGGCTCATTTCATCACCCCAAAGGTTTTCAAACTGACCGTCGCTTGCAGGTGTGCCGCAGAACCTTGAGCATGTCGGTGGGCTGACTTTGTCAGATTTGTAAGGCTGACAAATTCAGCGCTTTTTCAGTTGTAAAAAGCAAACAACTCCACCAGGCATTTCAAGACCGAAAATGATCAGCGATATCCATGGATGGCGGGCTATCGCTGATCATTTTCGGTCTTGAAATGCCTTTCCACTTTCTTAACCTTTTTTTTTTAATTGGTCTTCCGTTTTTTTTATTATTTATAGTTTTTCTGTGAAAGGACGCCTTGAAAAAGGCCATCCGATCAAGCTAGCCACAACGTAATTCTCCTCTGACGCCATTTAACTTTCAATCGCAATCTCTCAACCACTTTCACCACTCTGCCAAGTTTTACCTATGTGACAGTGGTGAGAACGGTTGAGACTCAGCCACTATGTGATAGGTTGGGACTTCGTGAAGGCCTAAGGTCTTATTTTTTTGTCCCGCCCACTTGAAATCGAACCGTGATTGGTCAATCTGCCCCTCACTCTCCAGACCAAAACACATAGCTAGGCCTTCTGCAGGAATTGTGAAGTCCTAACCAATTAATGAGCCAGCTAAACGGGCCTTGATAGAGACGGACGATTCTGATTGGATAACATGTTTTAGGGACCGTAACCATTTCATTGCAGATGTGAGAGATGAGAGAAAATTTATTAAATGTATTGTATTAAATTAAATAAGATATAAATTAAAAATAAAATTAAAAATAATAAAATAAAATAAAAATAATAATTATTATTTCTTATTTAATATGTTTTGGTCCAGAATTTGTTAGGCCTTCTCTGAAGGCGTAGAAGGCCCTGAGGGTTCCCCACTGCTGTACCTACACTCCAGGTCTTTGACCTTTTGTTGTACGTTTGTACCTGGTGACAGGACGAGCCATTAGCATTGATCATTTTCCCAACGCTTACAAACAAAAGTAAGGTGTTCTCTTTACACAAGTAAAAACATAACAACTACACCTTGTGTCCTTCCTGATTACGTGCTGGCTGGTGTTGGTTATGCTTGTTGTAATCTATTACCGGCAAGCAGGGTCTGTGTTTTGTACACAAATGGTGTAGACGACATGCGCTTAGCCGCATAAATTGGAATATGGTTCTGAAAACTTTCTCTGTCCGATGTGGTCCTGTGTGGTTGGATGGGAAGGAGACAATGAGAATAACCCTGCGTTTAGAAGGCCCAAAAAACGTGCAAATAGGGGGTGCTGCAGTTGGTCAGGTCTAGTTTCAGCAACATTACGTGTTCAAAGAATAAGGTCAGCTGACTACCAGAACTATTGATTGACAAGGTTATTAAAATCAATTGATTATTTCTTCCCTGATGGCACAGGCATATTCCAAGATCACCATGCCAGGGTTCATCGGACACACATTGTGAAATCGAGGTTGAATGGTGAAAGAGTCCAGACCTTAACCCTATTAAGAATCTTTGGGATGTGCTGGAGAGTGGTCTGACTCTTCACTCCTCACTCCATCATCAATACAAGATTGTATAGATCATGGGAGAGTCAGAACACTGTTTAACACATCCGTAAGATTCTCAATGGGGTTAAGGTCTGGACTCTGTGGTCAATTTATGTGTGCAAATTATGTCTCAAGTTCAACCATGTTTTCACAATGTGAGCATAAAGAATCCAAGCATTATCACCTTGGAAGAAAATATCCATTGATGGAACAACCTGGTCATTCACTCCAATATTTAGGTAGTCACCTCATTATTTGAGCACATGATGTTGCTGAACGTAGACCTGACCAAATGCACCAAACCCTTACCTAGTTGCGTAGTGAATTCAAGGTGACTTTTGTTAAGGAAGTGCATCTAAAAAGAAGGCTCATACCATTAAAAATGTAGATGCTCACCTGAAGTTTAGAAACGTCTTCACCTAGTTCAACTCTTGTCCAGCACGGTTGCATTCAGTGTCTTGTGAGATGTTGAACTTGTAATCACAACACACCACACATTGTGAGTAAAATTACTGCATCCATATTGACCCAATTCTGCTCTTATATAATTGTTTTTTAATGACCTTGCATGATCCAGGGCTTATATTGCTGTGTTCCCCTAGAGCAGTGAATGTCAACTGGCGGATCGCGGGCCCGCCAGAGCTCTCCATCCGGCCCCCAGAATATTTCTAAATTCAGGAATAGCATAGAGAAGAGGAAAAAGTATCGCTAAAATATCCCTTTCGCCCCCTAGTGGCTTGCTGCCATACATGTAATGTGAGTCTGTTAACACTGGCTATATGTATATATATATATAATATTTTGTTAATTTATTTTATTTTACGAAAGCATCTGGCCCTCACAATGTCTGCCGAGAAAAATTCTGGCCCTCGGACAAATGTAGTTGATGACCCCTTCTCTAGAGGCTCATGCTCGCAACAACCGATTCACAGTCTTCATTTTGATCTCTCAGATCATGCCATTCCTGAAACGCTTGCCCAATGTTTATTTGTGTCTGGCCTCTCTGTTTGTCACTCGCCCTTTTTGGCTTCTTCTGTTCCTCCGATGGATGGGTTCCTGTGTCTCTTTTTAGTCGGCTGATCCATGATGAATATAACAATCCCTTTGCCACTTGTGTTTATATCTAGTCGGTTCTGTGTTTGTGGATGTGTAGGGCTGTAAAGCAGTTCATTACTTCACGAGACCCGAGACTACCGCGACAGTTTGCCACTGGGCCGGGGGCACAGACTTGCATTTTCACTTTTTCAGGCCAGAAGCGCTAGGGGGGGTCAAAACACCCACCAATCAACCCATAAAGTGTTAGAGAACCATCACAACGACTCTTAACCAGCAATTTTATGGTCAAAAAAGCTCAAAGAAGTTGCATAGTTCCTCTTTAAAGATTGTGTTCTTTGCTTCATTTTGCATTAATTACATGACTTACTTACATTTTGAATTCATTAACATGTTTGTGTTTTAAACACATGCTTGGTATACAATTTGGAGGGACATGCCCCCTGCCATGTCCCCTGATACGATGGGATCCAGTGAACTCTAAAAACATACACCCACAAACATACACAAGACCAAATTGAATATGAATTGACCCTGCCCATCGTATATAAAATGGCTTGCTCAGCAGAACTGGCCTTGGTAGCAGTGGTTTGTTTTAAATCTACCTCATTACTTCAGCTGGGAAATGCATTGACAATTTTCTTGACATGTAAATGCACATTTTATTCAATTACAATTTTCTGTACATATAATTTTATGTTTTTTTTCTGAAATTGTGTTTCAATCTATGTAAGTAAGACTTTTTGAGTACTAAGTACTAAGCCTTGTCTTACTACTACTGAAGATCCCCCTTCTGCTAAGGGAGGATTGTTTGGGAGAAAAGTTGTATGGCAGAGGAGGAGTTCTCACTATGAGCTGTTGGTGTAGTTTTGTATTAGTTAATTGTATTATTTGACAAATACTTCTGTCCAAAGTAGATTCTAAGTCTTTAACTCGTGCTGTCCTTCACCATCCTGCATCCAGCTCACAAGACCATTCACCAAGGTAAGGGCTAGTGATGGGAATTCCGGCTCTTTGAGGAGAGCCGGCTCTTTTGGCTCGGCACACTAAAAAGAGCCGGCTCTTTCGGCTCCCAAGTCGCTCCTCAGATTTTTTGTAACTTAAATTAATTTATTACCAAATTATGTTTAAAATGAATAACTAATGTAAAAAAACATAAAATATAACATGTGTATAGTATGTATATGGCTTTATTAATAAACTCAATATAACTTAACATATACATAAATAAATTTTAAAATAAAAAAGACCCATTGTGAAAAAACAACTTGTGAAAAAACACAAAATCAACTAAACATCCCTCAACAAAATATAAATTAACTCTTGCGCTCCTCTCTCTCTCTCGTCTCTCTCCCTCCTGTGCTTGTGTCTGTAACCCCTCCCCTCCCCCCTCCTGCTCAGTGTAGTCACATGACGCTGCCACAGCCACACATGTTGACCAATGCTTGTGTCTGTAATCCCTCCCCTCCCCCCTCCTGCTCAGTGTAGTCACATAGACACTGCCACAGCCACACATGTTGACCAATGCGGCTTTAAAAGACAATAAAAAAAAATAATAATAATCGCGACAATTAAAAATAATAATAATAATCGCTCTCGATCGGGAGCCGGCTCTCTTGACCGCGAGCCGGCTCCCGTCGTTCACTTCAAAGAGCCGGCTCTAATCCGGCTCTCGTTCGCGACCGACCCATCACTAGTAAGGGCTGTTTGTGCGCATTAACAGCTAAACATAGAAGGAATTATGACTTATTAATCATAATAAACATAATAATCTGTACAAAAAGAGTGTAGAGTAGCCATATAAATCAGAAATACCAATACTAATCAATAATAATCATAACCTCATACACATAGACCAAATCTTTTACTCATTTGTATGTTTATTGCCATGAATACTCAATAATTATAAATCTTTAATATTAATGTTCAAATTATATAATGAGGTAAACAAAAATATTGATAGCAAAAAACTTTCGTAACCTAAAAATGTTTTCAAGTGTTTTCTATTTGTTTAAATAGGACATAATATCTTAACTTAATTCCTTCCTTTTTATTGAGCAAAATTATGTTGAGTATTACTTTACATTTTATGCTTCATACACAACCAGACTGGCCAGAAGCATTTGGTTGATGTTAAACCTTCAGAAATATTATGTTGGTAGTAGTGTACTGGAACTTTCAGGGTTTTTTAAAGATTGTTTAAGTTGACTATTAAAAATTGTGGAAACTGGCTTGGCCCTTTTTTTGTTTAAGATCCCCAAATCTTATGTGACACAATATGCCAGACATATCATACAGACATAATGGGGATAGGTTGGTGTAAATTATGTTATAAAGCATAACTTACATGATTTAGGATTATTACTCAAGTCAGAGATTTCTCTGGAAGACACAACCCTCACATAACTCCACTTTACTTAGGTCGTGTTCCAGTATTGTGGCTAAAACAAATAGTCTGTACTCTTGTTTTCAGGTTACAAAGCTCAATCAACTTCAACTGTTGGCAAGGTAAATTAATGCAACATCTGATTCCAATTAATATAATATTTCTAACAGGTGTGTGTATTCTAACAGTTGTGTGTTGTTGCAGGTGTGTATGTGTGCGTGTGTGTTCTAACATGTTTGTGTGTGTTGTTGCAGGTGTGTATGTGTGCGTGTGTGTTCTAACATGTTTGTGTGTGTTGTTCCAGGTGTGTGGAACCGCCATGCTGCCTGATGAATCTCTCATCTAACAACGTCACTGTGGGGACTGCATCGCGTTCTCGCGAAGCTGTCTACCTATCCATAGTCAAGAATGTCATCGTGTTTGCGCTCTTCATCTCCATCAACTACATCAACAGCAACCTGGTCCACACCTTCTCTAAACACCAGGTACCCCATTTCCATCCCTTCACCAAACACCAGGATCTGCACGGCTTGATCTCGGAATATCTCTGTGAACAGTTTAAATTTCAAAGACAGTGATCCCCCTCTTCCCAGCATTCTCCCGTATGTTTCCCATGTCTCCTGCTGTCCTCTTGTTTCCACATTGTGCCTTAAAGCTAAAAAAAAAATGTTGGCAGTAACAATGATAGCATGAAGGCAGGTAGCAAACACATGAAGGGTTAGCTACATTCCCCTCCGATAAAGCAGGTGGCAGTATGTAGAACATTATCTGTAACATCTATAGATTGATTGATAGATAGATGAGAATAATGTTATGGGTTATGTTCCAGATCTTCTATATGAACCCTCGCTACATCCTCTTCATCCACCTTGTGCTGAACGACATGGTGCAGCTGACCGTCGCCATGCTGCTCTTCATCTCGACCTACATCTTCTTCACCATCAACGTGTGCATCTGCTGCATCCTCGTGGCCATTGCTACCTTCGCCACCCACAACACACCCCTTAACCTGGTGTGCATGGCGATGGAGTGCTATGTGGCTGTGTGTCTGCCACTACGCCACGCTCAGCTCTGCACCCTCAGGAGAACCTACGCCCTGATCGGCCTCATCTGGTTGGTCAGCTCCACGTCCATCATCCCTGATGTCCTGATCACAATCGCCACTGAACCCCTGGAGTACTTCAACTCACGAGTGCTCTGCGAGCGGGATAACGTCTTCCCCAAATTCATTGAGAAGAAGCACATGTACAATAATGTGTTTGTGGTGCTTATGTGGCTCATCCTGGTCTACATCTACATAAAGATCCTGGTAGCAGCTAAAGGGGCCAACGGCAAGAAGGCCAGGGACACCATCCTGCTGCACGGCTTCCAGCTGCTTCTATGCATGTTGACCTACATCTCTCCTGTACTCAAGCATAATCTGTTCCTCTGGTTCCCCAAACATTACCTCAACACTCTGTTTGTCTGTTACATCATCATCCATATATTCCCCAGGTTCCTCAGTCCCATTATTTACGGCCTGAGAGACCAGAACTTCAAACAGCACCTGAAGAGAAACCTGCTCTGTAGAGAGAGCAAGAGAGTCACGCCTCAGCACTCCCTCAAATAGGTCTTCAGAGCATTGATGGAAAGGTCAAGTTACTGGAAATGGTGAAGTTACTGAAAATTCATTGAAAAATCATTATCATCAAGTATCATTAAAGTACAACATGAAAAATGACTGACATTTTTGTTTGAGTTTTACTGAATAATTATAGACAAGGCTAGAGACGAGAATTGTAGACCATTCACAAATTCACGACTAAACAATAGATGAGCAATTACTTAATACCTAAACTGAACCATCTGTAATGCATCATAAGAAGTAGGCACAAATTATTGAGACAATAAGATAAGAGACAATCCAATATGATACTACTATTTTAATAAGTTCTCATTCTGAACATCAAGAAATGGCATGACCACATACTTTTAAATTATATAGTATCTAACAATGAGAGAGAGAGGACCTTTCGGTCTTTATTTGTCATTCTCATTATTTTTTTTGAACAAAATTCGTTCTCTGCATTTGACCCATCCTTTGGTATATAGGAGCAGTGTGCTGCTATGTTCAGCGCCCGGGGAGCAAGGTGGGGTTCAGTGTCTTACTCAAGGACACTTTGACATGCAGACAGTTTGGAAGTGGGGATCGAGGGGTAGTGTAGTGGTAGATGACCCGCTCTGTCCACCCACTCTACCCACTGAGCTACTGCCGCCCCATGAATGAATGGGGGAATTAATCATATTCTACACACACACACACACACACACACACACACACACACACACACACCTTATTTCATTTTATTCCATCCAACTACTCTGCCATTAAGTTATTTATTTATTGCTGTTTATTGCATTGCAGTTTATCTTTATTCTTATTTTTCTGTTTATGTTGTTTCTTTCATTCCTTTTATTTTATCTTATATAGCAAAGTTGAGCACACCCAAGTAACAAAAATTTCACTGCTGGTAATGATGTACATTGTTATCTACCATGTGACAATAAACTTGCAACTTGAAACTTGAACACGTACACACAATCAATACTGGTAATGTGGGGCCAGGATCCTGCCCTGTGTGCGCTGCCCTCTAAATCCAGCAAATCTGTTTGGGGTTATAAAACATTTTAAGTGGGACATTTCTAATAGTGTTCTACAATTGAGGTCGTGGAGTCAGGTAATCAATAAGTCCGGTCAGACTGGGCATACATGTCTATAGTGACTGGTTTGTAGTGACACCCACCTTGTGAACGTGGATTGACCCCACCAATTGTATATCAAAGGCCTTGCTAAGCAGAGACATTGACACTTCCCTTGCCTTGGTAGCACTGGCTGGTCTTATACCTACCTCATCACTTCAGGTCAGAAATGCATTGACCATTTTCTACAGACTTTCTATTAAGTGGTGATTTTATTGAATTGTAATTTTTTAAATGTCTTTCTGTTTTTATGTTGTGTAAACATACATACATTTAACACTGTGCCAGTAAAGCTTGTTTAATACTTATTGCTAAGAGCCTTGTCTTACGACTACTACTCCAGAGCATCCTTCTACAGTTGAAGATTGGTTTGAAGAAGATAGCATGGCAGAGGGGGGGTTCTCACGATGGGCTGCTGTTGTATTAGTTTATTTACAGTAGTTAATATTAGTTAATATATTTATTCAAGATTCAAGTAAACTTTATTGTCAGTTTTCATGAGTGTACAGGACATACACAAAAACCGAAATGCCGTTTCCCTCGATCCCCGGTGCTAGACAAGCATGCAAATGTAGCGGGTAGTACGTAGTGCCCAGCTTTAGTTATTTAGCTGATCAGGCGACACAGGTGGTGATCACCTTCAAATGTTGGATGGAGTGGGCCAGCAAACAATAGTTTGTGTGAGGTGAAGCTGTGATACAGAAGCGGTCCTTATCAGCGGTGCAGAACAATGTGAGTCCGTTTTCAAGCGCTAAACTATTTGTTTATACTGCTTACACGGGAGTTCATACAGCGACTAAACTACCCACACTGGGGGTGAGATGTGAGTTCACGATCTGCTTCTCACCATAGATATAAATTCTATTAAGCTACTTCTAGCGTTAACTCTTCCCTGTGCGCTATTGTTCATATGCAGACGCTACACAGATAACTTTGTTGGTGCAGGAGAGTGCCAGCAGCCACTAGTCAAGCCACGCTGGTTCTAATGTAAGTTTATTTGTCTTTTGTCTTGCAACCATAGCCTGTATAAGAGACCTGACTCCTTGTTTGCTATTGTGTTATAGTTAGACAAGGCAGGGTGTCTACAGCATACGATATGGATAGTCAGCGGGCGTGAGCGTTTCTCAAGAATTCAGGTATGAGTCGCTAAAATGTAAGATATAACATTACACATCAATCGAAAAGTGGTTATTTTTCGTTATGTATCACCATTTTATTGTGAGACAGATGTATGACAGATGTCATAAGCGATTGTGAACGGTTTGTGCTGATATGCTTATACGTGAATGCTAATACGGGAACGAACGCTTGTATCGTCATTTCCGGTAAGTGCAAAACGGGAGTGCTTCATTTGAGACGGTACTTCTTAAACAGAATTCACGCACTACATCAGTAAGTACATAGTGCACACAGTGCACGTACGGAAGTGTACTCGTGGAAGTACGTGGATTGAGACACACTCCAGGTGAGAACCACTGATCTAAAACACATTTTATTATGTAAGTTGAAATCCCAGGCGACAGGGATACAGCTTAATGGTTCTTACTCTGCAGCAGTGTAGGATGTAAGCACGGTAAGGTTTTTGAGCGGGCCTCGCTTTGTGAGGGTGGGCAGGGTGAGGGAGGGGTGAGGGAGGGGTGAGGGAGGGGTGAGGAGCACAGTGGGGTTTTTTTTTCAAAATGTAGACAAGAGCTAATTTGAAATCTTAAATCTTGCACATTGTACCATAATATCATTTTAACTTTAAACAAATAGTTAATTCCTCGCTTTTCTCTGTCAAAATTATGTTGAGTGTCATTACATATTGTAGGCCTGTGTACAATAAACACAAGTTTGTGAGTCTGGTAGTGAGGCTAAGGGTTTGATCACCACGAGTCAAAAAGTTAAAGTCCTGATGATGTTTATTTTACATAAAAATCATCAGGATGTTTACATGTTTTACATTCTGTAGATGAAAGGGTCGAACTTTCACCATAACGCAGCTCCTCGTGCCTCAAAGTTTTCTTGACTGTTTCAAGTCAGGTATCTGTTTCAGGTTAGTATAATATTGATATGGCTCTAACAGCGTGTGTGTTTGTGTCTGTGTGTATGTGTGTTGTTGCAAGTGTGTGGAACCGCCATGCTGCGTGATGAATCTGTCATCTAACAACATCACTGTGGAGACTGCATCGCATTCTTGCGAAGCTCTCTACATTTCCGCAGCCAAGAATGTAATTGTGGTGGCGCTCTGCATCTCCATCAACTACAATCCAGATGTTTCCCAGGTTCCTCAGTCCCATTGTCTACGGCCTGCGAGACCAGACCTTCAGACAGTACCTGACGAGAAACCTGCTGTGTAGCGAGAGCAAAAGTGTCAAGCCTCAGCACTCCCTCAAATAGGTCTTCAGAGCGTTGATGTGATTGGTTTCTGTTAAAATAAAAAAGATTTGTGGAGAAGTTGTGGTATTTTCTAGAAAAGGTTAAATTACTGAAAGATACCTTGCTTTTGTTGTTTGAGGTTTACTGAGTTAACACAAAGGCTTGAGACACAACCATTGCATTGACCATTCAAAGTTTCACAACTTGACACAAATAAAGTGATTTATATTAAGTTATTATAGCAATTATTTAATACACAAAGTGAACAATCTGTAATGGATCAAGGGAAATGCACATTATATTAGTATGTTATATTGCACTCTGTTATGGCCATTTCTGTTTAATTTATGTTAGAAGGCAAGTAGCATTTATTTATTTATTACCTCACATTTACTCGTATACAATGAAATGGAAACAATGGAGCAATTTGGATACGCCCACCTGTGTGTGGCCACCGGGAGGTATGTTTAGGGCACGCCCCGGTGCGTTTTTTGTGAATGGAGTTTGGAAGCCAAATGCCGGGTGGCGTGTAGTATTTGATTTTTAAGATTTTTGACCACCAAAGACTTAGTTGTAAGGACTTGAGAAAAGTTTTGTTTATTTTCCATTTATCATGAATCAACAAGTCACAATAAATGAATTCGTTAACCTTTTTTGGAAACAACGTGTCGGAAGTGTGTGTAAAACAAAGAATCACAAGTCACGCTACCCACGGCCTTACTGGAACTACAAAGTATAAGTTGGAATACAAAGAAAGAAAAAAGGCCGTTACACACTCTTTGTTGAGGCCATAATCCTCCACAGCAAATCCTGGAGATGAGATGAAATGAGAAAGAGAAGATCCAATTCCATAATACTACTATTTCTGGATTTGAAACTCTGTCATAGTAATGGGATTTAACAATGAAGCGTATTTACAAACACACACACACACTGATCTGACCCTTTTCTGAACCAACCAACTTAAAGTTAGCATAGGCAATTTGGTGAAACCAGCCAGAGTAAGACTTTGTGTATCCAACCAAATAAAATGGCCTACTCTAGCTTTAATGTTAAACACTTCCATCAGCAGCTCCAGCTTGACAGTGATGAAATATTCCTTTAACATTGCAAACACCAAAACACTCTCAAACTGATATGCATTACTTATATCCTAATTTCAACTTCTGTATTTTATCTTTTGCCTGACCTCACTATGTTCTACGCTGTAAAGTTTTCACTGTCTATATGATTAGTATGGATGTCAAAGACACCATGTCAAAGACAAATGAAACATTCACATTTCTGATAACTGCTTATCCTTTAGTCATAACATGCACTATCATCCCAAAGCCAAACCTGCACATTTGGAGCACAACCTATTTTAAGGTCCACTATGCAACTTTGGCCATTACTGCATTTTTCTTTGGGGGGGGGGGGGGGAGTAGGTCTTTATGACAGTGTCGTAAACTGTAGTTGACGACACCCCCTCTTCTACGCTAGCCATGAGCATTTGTTTTCAAAGAAGCCGGCAAATGTGTGGAGTCATGACCGAGGTAGGTGTTCAATTTGTTCATGAAGAGTAGATAAAGTTATTGATTTGTTTTATCTTTTGTTGAACAGAACGATCAGTGTAAGAGTGTTGGCCAACATAATACAAAACAATAGCATGAACAATTTGTGTAGCAATCGTACATTTATGTATCTGCTCAAGTACGTGTAGTAATCTAAGTTGTAATTTATTCAAAAAAGGTAGGCCTTTTTAGGTCTTTATGACACTGTCGTAAACTGTAGTTGATGACAGCCCCACTTCTACGCTAGCAAAAAAGGCTTACCAAAAAAGGTAGGCCTTTTTACATCAGGTCATTGTATGATATTGCAGGAATCAACTTCAACCGCATCGTCCGACTTCACACCTGAAGTTATAGACACAAAACCTTGGGGGGGCGGGGGGGGGGGGGGGGGGGGGGGGGCGGGGGGGGATTACCTGTGGATTACCTTTGGATGTACACACCACCCCTTTTTTATATAACAGATGTTTGCACCACCTTTGTTTCAGTTGCTCAATAATAAAGACTTATTTTGGATATTGAAAAAAATGCAAATGATAGTGCTTCATTGTTTGTTTTTTGCCTAACGGCTATTGTGTAGCATCATCTTGAGGGTTCTCTTGATTAAAGTTTCCTTGTGACACTATCCACACGTTCCGATGTGGGTGGTGGCTGTACTGGGGCAAGCAGGCAGAGCCGTCTTGGGTCATCAGGCCTCATAATGATCTTGCGAGGAAGGCCTGTTCCACTTCTCAGCCTCCTGGAGACGATAGCCGTCTGGATGTTGGAGATGTAGGAGTACAGTTTTTCGCTCCTTTACTGTACGTACACTCCAGGTCTTTGACCTTTTGTTGTACGTTTGTACCTGGTGACAGGACGAGCCATTAGCATTGATCATTTTCCCAACGCTTATAAACAAAAGTAAGGTGTTCTCTTTACACAAGTAAAAACATAACAACTACACCTTGTGTCCTTCCTGATTACGTGCTGGCTGGTGTTGGTTATGCTTGTTGTAATCTATTGCCGGCAAGCAGGGTCTGTGTTTTGTACACAAATGGTGTATACGACATGCGCTTAGCCGCATACATTGGAATATGGTTCTGAAAACTTTCTCTGTCCGATGTGGTCCTGTGTGGTTGGATGGGAAGGAGACAATGACAATAACACTGCTGTTAGAAGACTACACAGAAATGCTTGAATACATACACTGCCCGGCCCAAAAAACGTCGCCAGGATTTCACTTAGCAAATAGGGGGTGCTGCAGTTGGTCAGGTCTAGGTTCAGCAACATTACGTGTTCAAAGAATAAGGTCAGCTGACTACCAGAACATATTGATTGACAAGGTTATTCAAATCGATTGATTATTTCTTCCCTGATGGCACAGGCATATTCCAAGATCACCATGCCATCGGACACACATTGTGAAATCGAGGTTGAATGGTGAAAGAGTCCAGACCTTAACCCTATTAAGAATCTTTGGAATGTGCTGGAGAGTGGTCTGACTTTCACTCCTCATTCAATCATCAATACAAGATTGTATAGATCATGGGAGAGTCAGAACACTGTTTAACACATCCGTTAGATTCTCAATGGGGTTAAGGTCTGGACTCTGTGGTCAATTCATGTGTGCAAATTATGTCTCATGTTCAACCAGGTTTTCACAATGTGAGCACAAAGAATCCAAGCATTATCACCTTGGAAGAAAATATCCATTGGCTATATGTATATATATATAATATTTTGTTAATTTATTTTATTTTACGAAAGCATCTGGCCCTCACAATGTCTGCCGAGAAAAATTCTGGCCCTCGGACAAATGTAGTTGATGACCCCTTCTCTAGAGGCTCATGCTCGCAACAACCGATTCGCAGTCTTCATTTTGATCTCTCAGATCATGCCATTCCTGAAACGCTTGCCCAATGTTTATTTTTGTCTGGCCTCTCTGTTTGTCACTCGCCCTTTTTGGCTTCTTCTGTTCCTCCGATGGATGGGTTCCTGTGTCTCTTTTTAGTCGGCTGATCCATGATGAATATAACAATCCCTTTGCTACTTGTGTTTATATCTAGTCAGTTCTGTGTTTGTGAATGTGTAGGGCTGTAAAGCAGTTCATTACTTCACGAGACCCGAGACTACTGTGACAGTTTGCCACTGGGCCGGGGGCACAGACTTGCATTTTCACTTTTTCAGCCCAGAAGCGCTAGGGGGGGTCAAAACACCCACCAATCAACCCATAAAGTGTTAGAGAACCATCACAACGACTCTTAACCAGCAATTTTATGGTCAAAAAAGCTCAAAGAAGTTGCATAGTTCCTCTTTAAAGATTGTGTTCGTTGCTTCATTTTGCATTAATTACATGACTTACTTACATTTTGAATTCATTAACATGTTTGTGTTTTAATCACATGCTTGGTATACAATTTGGAGGGACATGCCCCCTGCCGTGTCCCCTGATACGATGGGATCCAGTGAACTCTAAAAACATACACCCACAAACATACGCAAGAACAAATTGAATATGAATTGATCCTGCCCATCGTATATAAAATGGCTTGCTCAGCAGAACTGGCCTTGGTAGCAGTGGTTTGTTTTAAATCTACCTCATTACTTCAGCTCGGAAATCCATTGACAATTTTCCCGACATGTAAATGCACATTTTATTTAATTACAATTTTCTGTACATGTCATTTTAGGTTTTTCTGAAATTGTGTTTCAGTCTATGCAAGTAAGACTTGTTGAATACTTAGTACTAAGAGCTTTGTCTTACTACTACTGAAGATCCCCCTTCTGCTAACTGAGGATTTTTTGGGAGAAAATTTGTATGGCAGAGGAGGGGTTCTCACAGTGAGCTGTTGGTCTTGTTTTGTATTAGGTAATTTTATTAGTTGTCAGATACTTCTGCCCAAAGTAAATTCTCAGTCCTGGACTTGTGGTGTCCTTCACCATCTTGCATCCAGCTCACAAGACCATTCACCAAGGTAAGAGCTGTTTCTCTGCATTAACAGCTAAACATAGAAGGAATTATGATTAATAATAATATAAATAATAATCCGTCTGTATGTTTTAAACCCGATTGGAATCCATTGACTGGAGAAGAGGGGAGTTGGCCCAGGTGTGTGTTGAGACTAGCAGGTGTTTTTAATCAGGATGCCACAGGTGTGTTGTGACTGGTGGCTCTTTAAACAGGTGTGTGTTCCAACCAGAGGATCAATGTTTGCTCTTGTGCTGAAGCCAACATTGATCCCTATCCTCTTTTGTTATGGGGGTGATGACAAAACAGCAGTTTGCCATTGACTATCAACATTATTACATTAATGATATGATGAAATCATAAATGAATTGCTGAGACATTGTCGTTATATATGATCCATGTGTCTGTTTGGCATCCGGTTATAAAATGCTAATGCAAACATCCCTTTGTAGCCAATAATTGTTTAAAATCCTATTTTAAAACAATGACACAACAAAAAAGATGCAGTCAATGTCTTGACAGTGAATTTCAAGATGCACGTCAACCAAATTATGTGTGTGTAATTCACATACATATCTTACAAGTTAAACCCTTAGGGGTAAATCTGCTAATACAAATAGTGTTATAAATATTGCTATATCATCTATGGCAGTCGATGGCTGCCTGATAAAATACTTTGACAACCAGATCGTCGCCAGTCGATTTCCAGCTGCAGCTCTTGAGGGCTATTATAGAGGTCCTTCTCTGAATGAAGATAATAGGTAGGCCACATATTCTCTGTGGAAGCACAGACTGTGGTTGAAGATAAACCTTGAAAAATATTATGTTGGTAGCAGTGGAACTGTCAGGGTTTTTTTTTAAAGATTGTTTTATTCAAACCTATTTAGTTGATTATTAAAAATCCCCCTGCTTGGCCCTTTTTTTGTAGGTTACAAAGCTCAATCAACTTGCACTGTTGGCAATGTAAATGAATGTAACATCTGATTACAGTTAATATAATATTTATAACAGGTGTGTGTATTCTAACAGTTGTTTGTGTGTTTTTGGAGGTGTGTGTGTGTGGTGCGTGTGTGTTCTAACATGTATGTCTGTTGTTACAGGTGTGTGAAACCGCCATGCTACTTGATGAATCTGTCATCTAACAACATCACTGTGGGGACAGCATCGCGTACTCGCGATACTGTCTACATATCCGCAGCCAAGAATGTCATTGTGGTGGCGCTCTGCATCTCCATCAACTACATCAATGGCACCCTGGTCCATACATTCACTAAACATCAGGTACTCTGGTCCACACCTTCTCCAAACACCAGATACCCCATGTCCTCACCTTCTCCAACACTTGCTAACCTATATCCAGACTTTCCCCTCCTTCTCCAGTATTTGTCATACAAATGTATACATATCTGCCTATAAGTAGGCATCCTAGAGCAAGATGCCAAACCTGCTCTTAATGACAGGAATCTGACATCTGTGTAAGTTTCTTTGGATAGAGTATAATAACATTATAGGTTATGTTCCAGATCTTCAATATGAGCCCTCGCTACATCCTCTTCATCCACCTTGTGCTGAACGACATGGTGCAGCTGACCATCTCTGTGCTGCTCTTCGTCATCAGCTACGTCTTCTTCACCATCAACATGTGCATCTGCTGCATCCTCGTGGCCATTGCTACCTTCGCCACCCACAACACACCCCTTAACCTGGTGTGCATGGCGATGGAGTGCTATGTGGCTGTGTGTCTGCCACTACGCTACGCTCAGCTCTGCACCCTCAGGAGGACCTACGCCCTGATCGGCCTCATCTGGTTGGTCAGCTCCACGTCCATCATCCCTGACATCCTGATCATACTCACCACTGAACCCCTGGAGTACTTCTACTCACGAGTGTTCTGCATGCGGGATAACGTCTTCCCCAAACTCATCGAGAAGAACAACATGTACCATTTTGTGTTCCTGGTACTGGTGTGGCTCATCCTGGTCTACATATATGTGAAGATCCTGATAGCAGCTAAAGGGGCCAACGTTCACGCCAAGAAAGCCAGGGACACCATCCTGCTGCACGGCTTCCAGCTGCTGCTCTGCATGCTGACCTACATCGCTCCAGTGCTGAGGCATAATCTGTTGCTCTGGTTCCCCAGACAATATGCCAACGCGCTGTTTGTCTGTTACATTATCATCCAGATGTTTCCCAGGTTCCTCAGTCCCATTGTCTACGGCCTGCGAGACCAGACCTTCAGACGGTACCTGACGAGAAACCTGCTGTGTAGCGAGAGCAAAAGTGTCAAGCCTCAGCACTCCCTCAAATAGGTCTTCAGAGCGTTGATGTGATTGCTTTCAGTTAAAAGAAAAATGATTTGTGGTGAGCTTGTGGCATTTTCTAGAAAAGGTTAAATTACTGAAAGGTACCTTGCTTTTTTTGTTTCTTAAAACATTAGAAATTATAATAATTCCTCTTTGAGGTTTACTGAGTTAAAGCAAAGGCTAGAGAGAGGAATGCATTGTTCATTCAACGTTTCACAACTTGACACAAATAAAGTTATTTATATTAAGTTATTATAGCAATTATTTAATACACAAGTGAACAATCTGTAATGGATCATGGGAAATGCACATGGTTATATTAGTATTACTGAAAAAATAATCTACTCTTTGTTGAGGCCATAATCCTCCACAGCAAATCCTGGAGATGAGATGAAATGAGAAAGAGAAGATCCAATTCCATAATACTACTATTTCTAATATAAAACTCTGTCATAGTAATGGGTTTTTAACATTTAAGCGTATTTACAAACCCAACACACATACTGATCTGATGTGGACAATATAATACTCCACCCTTTTCTGAACGAACCAACTTAAAGTTGGGGAAGGCAATTTGGTGAAACCAGCCAGAGTCAGACTTTGACTATCCAACCAAAATACGTGGCTTACTCTACCTTTAATGTTAAATACTTCCATCAGTAGCTCCAGCCTGACAGTGATGAAATATTCCTTTAGCATTACAAACAACATAACACTCTCAAACTGACATGCATTCCTTATATCCTAATTTCAATTTCTGTATTTTATCTTTTGCTGGACCTCACTATATTCTATGTTGTAAATGTTTCGCTGTCTATATGAATGGTATGACACCATGTTAAAGACATATGTGAAATGAAACATTCACATTTCTGATAACTGCTTATCCTTTAGTCATAACACACATTAACACGCCTCATACCAAAGCCAAGCCTGAACATTTGGAGCACAACCTATTCAAAGATTGTGTTCTGTGCTTCTTTTTGCATTTATTACATGATGTATTTATACATTTCATTAACATGTTTGTGTTTTAATCACATGCTTGGTATACAATTTGGAGGGACATGCCCCCCTGCCTCCCCTCTGCTCCAGCTGACCAAAGGAAACCAGGTGGATTGACCTGAACCACAGGTGTGTAGGGATACGATGGGATCCAGTGAACTCTAAAAACATACACCCACAAACATATGCAAGAACAAATTGAATATGAATTGACCCTGCCCATCGTATATAAAATGGCTTGCTCAGCAGAACTGGCTTTGGTAGCAGTGGTTTGTTTTAAATCTACCTCATTACTTCAGCTCGGAAATCCATTGACAATTTTCCCGACATGTAAATGCACATTTTATTTAATTACAATTTTCTGTACATGTCATTTTAGGTTTTTCTGAAATTGTGTTTCAGTCTATGCGAGTAAGACTTGTTGAATACTTAGTACTAAGAGCTTTGTCTTATTACTCCTGAAGATGCTCCTTCTGCTAAGGGAGGATTGTTTGGGAGAAAAGTTGTATGGCAGAGGAGGGGTTCTCACTATGAGCTGTTGGTGTAGTTTTGTATTAGTTAATTGTATTATTTGACAAATACTTCTGTCCAAAGTAGATTCTAAGTCTTGAACACGTGCTGTTCTTCACCATCCTGCATCCAGTTCACAAGACCATTCACCAAGGTAAGGGCTAGTGATGGGAATTCCGGCTCTTTGAGGAGAGCCGGCTCTTTTGGCTCGGCACACTAAAAAGAGCCGGCTCTTTCGGCTCCCAAGTCGCTCCTCAGATTTATTGTAACTTAAATTAATTTATTACCAAATTATGTTTAAAATGAATAACTAATGTAAAAAAAAACATAAATATAACATGTGTATAGTATGTATATGGCTTTATTAATAAACTTAATATAACTTAACATATACATAAATAAATTTTTAAATAAAAAAGACCCATTTTAACTTGTGAAAAAACACAAAATCAACTAAACATCCCTCAACAAAATATAAATTAACTCTTGCGCTCCTCTCGCTCTCGTCTCTCTCCCTCCTGTGCTTGTGTCTGTAATCCCTCCCCTCCCCCCTCCTGCTCAGTGTAGTCACATAGATGTGCCAAAGCCACACATGTTGACCAATGCGCCTTTAAAAGACAATTAAAAAAAATAATAATAATCGCGACAATTAAAAATAATAATAATAATCGCTCTCGATCGGGAACCGGCTCTCTCGACCGCGAGCCGGCTCCCGTCGTTCACTTCAAAGAGCCGGCTCTAATCCGGCTCTCGTTCGCGACCGACCCATCACTAGTCAGGGCTGTTTGTGCGCATTAACAGCTAAACATAGAAGGAATTATGACTTATTAATCATAATAAACATAATAATCTGTACAAAAAGAGTGTAGAGTAGCCATAGAAATCAGAAATACCAATACTAATCAATAATAATAATAACCTCATACACATAGATCAAATCTTTTACTCATTTGTATGTTTATTGCCATGAATACTCTTACAATAATTATAAATCTGTAATATTAATGTTCAAATTATATAATGAGGTAAACAAAAATATTGATAGCAAAAACATTTCGTAACCTAAAATGTTTTCAAGTGTTTTCTATTTGTTTAAATAGGACATAATATCTTAACTTAATTCCTTCCTTTTTATTGAGCAAAATTATGTTGAGTATTACTTTGTATTTTATGCTTCATACACAACCAGACTGGCCAGAAGCATGTGGTTGATGTTAAACCTTCAGAAATATTATGTTGGTAGTAGTGTACTGGAACTTTCAGGGTTTTTTAAAGATTATTAAAAATTGTGGAAACTGGCTTGGCCCTTTTTTTGTTTAAGATCCCCAAACCTTATGTGACACAATATGCCAGACATCATATCATACAGACATAATGGGGATAGGTTGGTGTAAATTATGTTATAAAGCATAACTTACATGATTTAGGATTATTACTCAAGTCAGAGATTTCTCTGGAAGACACAACCCTCACATAACTCCGCTTTACTTAGGTCGTGTTCCAGTATTGTGGCTAAAACAGATAGTCTGTACTCTTGTTTTCAGGTTACAAAGCTCAATCAACTTCAACTGTTGGCAAGGTAAATTAATGCAACATCTGATTCCAATTAATGTAATATTTCTAACAGGTGTGTGTATTCTAACAGTTGTGTGTTGTTGCAGGTGTGTATGTGTGCGTGTGTGTTCTAACATGTTTGTGTGTGTTGTTCCAGGTGTGTGGAACCGCCATGCTGCCTGATGAATCTCTCATCTAACAACGTCACTGTGGGGACTGCATCGCGTTCTCGCGAAGCTGTCTACCTATCCATAGTCAAGAATGTCATCGTGTTTGCGCTCTTCATCTCCATCAACTACATCAACAGCAACCTGGTCCACACCTTCTCTAAACACCAGGTACCCCATTTCCATCCCTTCACCAAACACCAGGATCTGCACGGCTTGATCTCGGAATATCTCTGTGAACAGTTTAAATTTCAAAGACAGTGATCCCCCTCTTCCCAGCATTCTCCCATATGTTTTCCATGTCTCCTGCTATCCTCTTGTTTCCACATTGTGCCTTAAAGCTAAAAAAAAAAATGTTGGCAGTAACAATGATAGCATGAAGGCAGGTAGCAAACACTTGAAGGGTTAGCTACATTCCCCTCCGATAAAGCAGGTGGCAGTATGTAGAACATTATCTGTAACATCTATAGATTGATTGATAGATAGATGAGAATAATGTTATGGGTTATGTTCCAGATCTTCTATATGAACCCTCGCTACATCCTCTTCATCCACCTTGTGCTGAACGACATGGTGCAGCTGACCGTCGCCATGCTGCTCTTCATCTCGACCTACATCTTCCTCACCATCAACGTGTGCATCTGCTGCATCCTCGTGGCCATTGCTACCTTCGCCACCCACAACACACCCCTTAACCTGGTGTGCATGGCGATTGAGTGCTATGTGGCTGTGTGTCTGCCACTACGCCACGCTCAGCTCTGCACCCTCAGGAGGACCTACGCCCTGATCGGCCTCATCTGGTTGGTCAGCTCCACGTCCATCATCCCTGATGTCCTGATCACAATCGCCACTGAACCCCTGGAGTACTTCAACTCACGAGTGTTCTGCCTGCGGGATAACGTCTTCCCCAAATTCATTGAGAAGAAGCACATGTACGATAATGTGTTCCTGGTACTGGTGTGGCTCATCCTGGTCTACATCTACATAAAGATCCTGGTAGCAGCTAAAGGGGCCAACGGCAAGAAGGCCAGGAACACCATCCTGCTGCACGGCTTCCAGCTGCTTCTATGCATGTTGACCTACATCTATCCTGTACTCAAGCATAATCTGTTCCTCTGGTTCCCCAAACATTACCTCAACACTCTGTTTGTCTGTTACATCATCATCCATTCATTCCCCAGGTTCCTCAGTCCCATCATTTATGGCCTGAGAGACCAGAACTTCAAACAGCACCTGAAGAGAAACCTGCTCTGTAGAGAGAGCAAGAGAGTCACGCCTCAGCACTCCCTCAAATAGGTCTTCAGAGCGTTGATGGAAATGTCAAGTTACTGGAAAGGGTGAAGTTACTGAAAATTAATTGAAGTATCATTATCATCAAGTATCATTAAAGTACAACATGAAAAATGACTGACATTTTTGTTTGAGTTTTACTGAATAATTATAGACAAGGCTAGAGACGAGAATTGTAGACCATTCACAAATTCACGACTAAACAATAGATTAGAAATTACTTAAAGGGATATTCCGCCATTTTTGGAAATAAGCTCATTTTCCACCTTCCCTCGAGCAAAACAATCGATCTTTACCCTTTTCCCGTTCATCCAGCCGTTCTGTGAGTCTGGGGGTACAACTTTTAGCTGTAGCTTAGCATAGATCATTGAATCGGATTAGACCATTAGCATCTCGCCCGCTTAAAAGTGACTACGATTTCCGGAATTTTTCCATTTAAAACTTGTCTCTTCTCAAGTTTGAAAGTGCAATAAGACCAACGGAAAATGAAACGTGGCGATTTTCTAGGCTGATTTTACCCGGAACTATATTCTCTTTCTGGCGTAATAATCAAGGAAAGTTGCAAAGGTACCATGGGCGTAGTGATATGACGCAGCGCCTCAATAGTCCCTGTAGGCTTCTTCCGGCAATACAACCAACGTGATTACCGGGACTATACTTTGAGGCGCGTCATATCACTGCACCCATGGTAGCTTTGCAACTTTCCTTGATTATTACGCCAGAAAGAGAATATAGTTCCGGGTAAAATCAGCCTAGAAAATCGCCACGTTTAATTTTCCGTTGGTCTTATTGCACTTGAAAAGAGAGAAGAGACAAGTTTTAAATGGAAAAATTCCGGAAATCGTAGTCACTTTTAAGCGGGCGAGATGCTAATGGTCTAATCCGATTCAATGATCTATGCTAAGCTACAGCTAAAAGTTGTACCCCCAGACTCACAGAACGGCTGGATGAACGGGAAAAGGGTAAAGATCGATTGTTTTGCTCGAGGGAAGGTGGAAAATGAGCTTATTTCCAAAAATGGCGGAATATCCCTTTAATACCTAAACTGAACCATCTGTAATGCATCATAAGAAATAGGCACAAATTATTGAGACAATAAGATAAGAGACAATCCAATATGATACTACTATTTTAATAAGTTCTCATTCTGAACATCAAGAAATGGCATGACCACATACTTTTAAATTATATAGTATCTAACAATGAGAGAGAGAGGACCTTTCGGTCTTTATTTGTCATTCTCATTTTTTTTTTTTTAACGAAATTCGTTCTCTGCATTTGACCCATCCTTTGGTATATAGGAGCAGTGTGCTGCTATGTTCAGCGCCTGGGGAGCAAGGTGGGGTTCAGTGTCTTACTCAAGGACACTTCGACATGCAGATAGTTTGGAAGTTGGGATCGAGGGGTAGTGTAGTGGTAGACGACCCGCTCTGTCCACCCACTCTACCCACTGAGCTACTGCCGCCCCATGAATGAATGGGGGAATGAATCATATTCTACACACACACACACACCTTATTTCATTTTATTCCATCCAACTACTCTGCCATTAAGTTATTTATTTATTGCTGTTTATTGCATTGCAGTTTATCTTTATTCTTATTTTTCTGTTTATGTTGTTTCTTTCATTCCTTTTATTTTATCTTATATATCATATTTATATATATATATATTTTATCTTATATAGCAAAGTTGAGCACACCCAACAACACAACACACAAGAATTTCACTGCTGGTAATGATGTACATTGTTATCTACCATGTGACAATAAACTTGCAACTTGAAACTTGAACACGTACACACACACACACACACACACACACAAGTCTGTACACATGGTAAACCCCCAGTCCCAAGAGGGCGTGAGCATGCCAAAGTTCTCTGAACCAACCTACTTAAACTCTTCTCGGAGTGCTGGCCACCAAATTCTGGTCCGGCTGTCCCTGGCTTCGGTGCGTATGCTACTTTATGTCTAAATTCTAGATATTTGATGGTATATTTTTTATAAAAAATAAAACAAATTTAAACTTTCAAAGTTTTATATATATATTGATAATTTGCAGGTTTTTCTTTTCCTTTTCAAGATTCAAGATTCAAGTATCTTTATTGTCAAATGTGCTACATGGCAGGCATATAGCACAGATGAAATTGCAGTCCTCTCAGACCTGCGGTGCAAAATAAACAAATGGACAAACAAAGTAGACAAACAGACATCGTACAGACAAAACATAGAAACACAGAAAGTACAAGAAAAAAGTGAGGTAGTGCGTTGAAAAATAGTGCAATAATATATTTAAAAACAGTAAAAGACATTAAAAGACATTCTAAAGTGTCATAGTCAGAATTTACAGTTTGTGAGTGGTGGTGAGAGGGTGATGGTCTGAGGTGGGTGCAGGGTTAAGAGTCTGTGGCAGGGGGGCAGAGGAGGGGGGGGGGGGGGGGGGGCAGGGGCAGAGCAGGGAGGGAGTTGAGCCTCCGGACAGCCTGGTGAAAGAAGCTGTCCTTGAGCCTGCTGGTTCTGGCCCGGAGACTCCGCAGTCTCCCCCCCGAAGGCAGGAGACTGAAGATACTGTGGGATGGGTGGGTGGGGTCACCAGCAATCCTGATGGCTTTGCTGGTGAGGCGGGTGGTGTAAATGTTCAAAATGGGGGGGAGAGAGACACCGATGATCCTCTCAGCTGCTCTCACTATGCGCTGCAGTTTCTTGCGGCAGTGTCTCACTTAATACAATGGCAAAAATATTGAAATATAAAACAAAAAGGGTTTACCAAAATGTTATTTATTTAAAGGCATACTCATTTTGACTGAAAGCAGGATTACTGTATTGTTCAAATATAAAAGATAGAATAATGTTAATTGTCTCATTTTTGAAATGGTTATGACAATAATGTACAAATACTTGGTGGAGTGTGTTATTTCTGCTACAATGCAGTGCAACTACATGTGTGGTTCTGCTGTTTTGTTTTAACTGAAAATATCTCATATCTGTGATGAATGTGATATTTATTGTGGCTCTTTTTACTATATACAGTATTATGAAGGGAACTGAATGTTGACCTCCCTAAATACCACAGTACTTCTTCTGTGGTTTGGTGACAGAGTGGAAGTGTTGCGGGACATATGGACATGCTAAAGAGCGAGAGCAACGCCACAGGTGTCGCCTTCCAGGTCAGAGACACGCTGAACACAGCCGTGATCAAGAACATCATCACAGTGGTGCTCTGTGTATCCATCAACTACGTCAACGGCAGCCTGGTCCACACCTTCACCAGACACCAGGTCAACCGGGCTTCAGACCATTCACCTACAATCCTGAGTTATCCCAACACATAGTTTACTCAATGAATTTGAGATGTTTAACAGCCTTTCTTTTCTTGACTATATATTGGGTAGGTGTGTAGTGGATAATGGCGAGATGTTATGGTTATTTTAAGTTTTTAGAATCTGTTGTCCATCACTTTAAGGCTGCATAGGTTTTAGTGAGGTTAGGGTTGTTAATGTTATGTAGGCTTTGGTGAGGTTTGGGTAATTGTGGTTGCATGGGTTTTGGTGAGCTTAAGGTGGTTAATGTTACATTGGTCTTAGTGACATGTAGGTGGTTAAAGTGGCTGAGTAATGATTACAAGCAATTTTGAAAACTGGCATTCCAAGGTGGGATGACGTCTCCCCAGACGTATGGTGGATAGATCCTCTCCAGCCTACCAGTTTGTACAGTCAACTGTGTGGGGAAATGGGGAGTGGATTATACATGGGGACCCTCACTTGGTATGTCAGTGGATGCATTTTTAAATGGTTTCCAATTACTAATAAGCCTATAAACTGTTGGTAGCAGCAGCCCTTTAAGGTAATGTATGTTTTTTGAGGTAAAGTCAAGGGAAGGGTTCAGATCTTTGTGAGAAGAGTAAGTAATCATGGGATTGATCACTAAAGAGGTCAATGCAGTAGCTTAGAGGCAGCAATGCATTATATGTGGGGTAAAATCTTCTATGGTTCTATGTTGAATAAATTAATTACTTTTAGTTTTCAACCTTCTGAGTTTAACCTTTTAACCTCTTCTATTCAGATCCTCTACATGAACCCCCGTTACATACTTTTCATCCACCTGGTCATCAACGATATGATCCTCCTCACCCTGTTCAGCCTCATTCAGGTCCTCAGCTACATCCTGTTTACCCTGAATGTGTCTTTCTGTGCCCTGCTGCTTGTCACCGCCATCCTGGCCAACATGAACACGCCCCTAACATTGGCGGTGCTGTCGGTGGAGTGCTACATCGCCATCTGCTTTCCTCTCCGCCACACCCAGATCTGCACCGTGAAGAAGACCTACCTGGTGATAGGCTTGATCTGGATAATGAGTGGGCTCTCCATCATACCAGATCTATTTGTTGCACTTGGGACAGAGCCCCTGGATTTCTTCCGTTCCCGGGTCTTCTGTATGCGCGACGCTGTGTTCAGAAGCCCCTACTTGAAAGAGAAGAGAGATGCTTCTTTCATCATCTTCCTGGTCCTTATCTGGCTCATCCTCTTCTACAGCTACTTCAATATCATGTTCGCTGCCAGGGCTGCTTCAGGGGATATCAAGAAAGCCAGGAACACTGTGGTCCTTCACGGCTTCCAGCTGGTCCTCTGCATGCTCACCTACGTCTGCCACCTGGTCATAATTGGTCTCACAACCCTCCACCCTAGCGGGGTGCTAGCCATTCGCTTCACGGTGTTTACCTTAATCCAGATCCTGCCTCGTCTCATCAGTCCCATTATCTACGGGCTGCGAGACAAAACCTTCCGGAAGTACCTGAAAAGCCACCTGCTGTGTAGAAAGAAGAACATTACTTGCCCTCAATCTACTCTGAAGACCTTCTCATGATGTCTTGTGCAGAGTTCATTCAACATCTGATTTACCTTTGAACATATTAACTCTACTTCAAAAAAATCTTTTTCAATCTGATACGCACTGAACTATTAAAAAACAGATATTGACGCGTTCCCTCTGTTCATGTTTCTCTGCATTGGTAAACTCTGGTACTGTAACACACTTCATTAAAAGATTATCTTACTATCTGCATAAAGGTTCGAAGATACGGTTGAACTATTATGCATGTGATGCAGATGAAGCAGCTTTTTACTGTAACTTGGGGCGACAGTAGCTCAGTGGGTAGAGCGGGTGGTTAGTGGTCGTCCACTAACCGTAGGGTTGGGGGTTCGATCCCTGTGATCCCCACATCCAAAAACTGTCTACATGTCGAAGTGTCCTTGAGCAAGACACTGAACCCTGAACCTCAACTTGCTCCCCGGGCGCTGATCATAGCAGCCCACTGCTCCTATGTACAATATGTACAATAGGATGGGTCAAATGCAGAGAACGAATTTCGTTCCCATGTCACATGGGAATGACAAATAAAGACCACAAGGTCCCAATAATTATAACTTGATTTTATTCAAGGATTTATTTTATTAGGGGTGCTAAGAAATCCATAGAAACCCTATTATATTAGTTACTATGATTATTATTTTAATTTAAAAAAAAAAAAATCCTGACAAATATCTCAAAAGCTACAGTGTTAAAAAGTTGTGTAGCACCCCTTTGCTGTTTGGGCAATAAACAGGGGTAGTTATCCTGAGTTCTTTAAACATTCTCAATCTTGAAAACAAATAACTGAAATGTTTGTTAATCAACTTAACTATTTACATATGTACACATTCATATTATTCATATGAATGTGTCATTAATTCAAATTATTCATTCAAATCAGTTTCATTCACTGCTTAAAGGGATATTCCGCCATTTTTGGAAATAAGCTCATTTTCCACCTTCCCTCGAGCAAAACAATCGATCTTTACCCTTTTCCCGTTCATCCAGCTGTTCTGTGAGTCTGGGGGTACAACTTTTAGCTGTAGCTTAGCATAGATCATTGAATCGGATTAGACCATTAGCATCTCGCCCGCTTAAAAGTGACTACGATTTCCGGAATTTTTCCATTTAAAACTTGTCTCTTCTCAAGTTTGAAAGTGCAATAAGACCAACGGAAAATGAAACGTGGCGATTTTCTAGGCTGATTTTACCCGGAACTATATTCTCTTTCTGGCGTAATAATCAAGGAAAGTTGCAAAGGTACCATGGGCGTAGTGATATGACGCAGCGCCTCAATAGTCCCTGTAGGCTTCTTCCGGCAATACAACCAACGTGATTACCGGGACTATACTTTGAGGCGCATATCACTGCGCCCATGGTACCTTTGCAACTTTCCTTGATTATTACGCCAGAAAGAGAATATAGTTCCGGGTAAAATCAGCCTAGAAAATCGCCACGTGCAAAGCAAGCAAAGCTCCTCTCTCTGTAAAGTGTGGTTGGAATCGCAGGAATCTCGTGTTACCGTCTCCTCTGATTTACGCAGACATGTTGAGCTCTCCGGGTTGGCAAACACAGTCCATACGCAATCCAGGACCGCTAGCTATCTCACTGTAGAGCTAGGCTAAGCAAGATGGCAGACTGCCTGAATGTTGGACTCCTCTTTAGAATAGATTGTTCAAACAGTCCATCCATTGAATACAAAATCTGTACTCACGTTGTTAAATACTACGTAGTTCCACTGTTATCGTTTTCAACAAACACAAAGTCTCTTTCTTCCCTCTCACCTGACCTTCAACATATTTTTCTTTGGCACATGACAATGAAAGAAAATGCTAACTTTACGTTTACTTTTTTCTCCAATATTCAATAAAACATTATTCATACATTTCCAGCATCATATACTGTATATAGTATTTAAGAAAACAAAATACATTATACATCATGTAAATATTTTAATACATGACTGTAACAATGAAATACTATTGATATTGCAAAACATGCAATATCAAACCTTATATTTTAACTATTTTAAAATATTATGTATTTGGGCTACAGTTGTATTGGTAGGATTGTAGAGGTTCAGTCCTTCCAGAAAAATGCGGAGTTTTTTTGTGATTGTTGCGGGCAAAAATCCTTGATTATGCGGCACATTTTCTTAAAAAATGCGATGGAATATGCGGGATATTTATGCAATTTTATGCGATGAAATTGCAGGAATTTGCAAAAAATGCGGGAATTTGAAAAAAATTGCGAGAACTTGCAAAAAATAAATAATAATAAAAAATGAATAACGAAAAAACAGTGAAACACTCTGTTCTCACTAGGCTACTACCTAATGTAAAGAGTCATTTCTAACTACTTCCTATGATAAGCAAGCTTACTACATCACAGAAAGTGCTGGGAATAATTAAGTTCTCATCTTGTTTTATTTCAGACCTTATAATGGCTCAAATAATGGCTAAAAAAAAAAACGATTTGCGGACTGCATCGTCTCTTCTTCGCGGGGTATGCAGCTTTCCGATGACGTCACTTCATAATGTTCCCAAGGCAACAGGAGGAAAATGGCTGCTCTTGTGTGAAATAAACGCAACATTTTTCAACTTTCTGTGAAGATATATGTGACATTTTTGCAACGAAAATGCGGGGATTATCAAATCATGCAAGCCCCGCATATTTCGCACATTTTGCGCGAAAATCGGCGATTTATGTGGCGAAAGTGTGGCGTCTTTGAAAAAATGCGGCCCCCGCATAAATGTGCGGACTTTGGCTGATTATGCGTTAAATCACGCGATCGCATAATTGCGTTTTTCTGGAGGGATGGGAAGTTGTAAAATGAGTGAGGGATGCAAAGGCCAGACTCACCCATAGGTGCCGCGACAACACACACTTGAATTTCAGAACTTCAGCAGGCTGTTCTCCATGTTCTCCTCAACCCTCCCTTCCTATCCCCACCTTCCTCTGCAGCACGCCTTGTGTTCAACCAACACAAATTCTCCCACATGACCCCCCTCTTCTATAACCTCCACGTGCTCCCTATAGTGGCTCATATCAATTCAAGACAATGCTACTATCCTACAAAGCTGTTAATGGAACTGCCCCTACCTACCTCCAAGCGTTAGTGAAACCCCACGCCCCTGCTCAACCACTCCCCTCAGCTACCTCAGCTGGTTGACTGGTACCTTCACCCCTAAAAGGCAGTGGCGAACCGTGAGCACTACAGATGGGCCTTCACCTCAGTCATCACCGCTGAGAAAATAAATCTTCACGGAAAAAAGCAACAGTACGATGAATTGAAAGGGTTAAACAAATGCAATCCGACTTTAATTAACGATGACGAGGATGTAAACAAATAGACCATAACATCGATAACATTCTCCGCAACAAGAAACATCTCAAAATTTAATAAACATACATAAACATATTCTAAAGCCAAAATCTGGAAATATAAAATGAAGTCACCCAGAGTGTCACCCCATGACGCTGCTGACACGGACACCGAGGCTCATTTCATCACCCCAAAGGTTTTCAAACTGACCGTCGCTTGCAGGTGTGCCGCAGAACCTTGATGTCGGTGGGCTGACTTTGTCAGATTTGTAAGGCTGACAAATTCAGCGCGTTTTCAGTTGTAAAAAGCAAACAACTCCACCAGTACAGCCTGTTGGTTTTATAACAGCCCGCCATCCATGGATATCGCTGATCATTTTCGGTCTTGAAATGCCTTTCCACTTTCTTAACCTTTTTTTTAATTGGTCTTCCGTTTTTTTTTTTAATTATTTATAGTTTTTCTGTGAAAGGACGCCTTGAAAAAGGCCATCCGATCAAGCTAGCCACAACGTAATTCTCCTTTGACGCAATTTAACTTTCAATCTCAATCTCTCAACCACTTTCACCACTCTGCCAAGTTTTACCTATGTGACAGAGTGGTGAGAACGGTTGAGACTCAGCCACTATGTGATAGGTTAGGACTTCGTGAAGGCCTAAGGTCTTATTTTTTTGTCCCGCCCACTTGAAATCGAACCGTGATTGGTCAATCTGCCCCTCACTCTCCAGGCCAAATCACATAGCTAGGCCTTCTGCAGGAATTGTGAAGTCCTAACCAATTAATGAGCCGGCTAAACGGGCCTTGATAGAGACGAACGATTCTGATTGGATAACATGTTTTAGGGACCGTAACTATTTCATTGCAGATGTGAGAGATGAGAGAAAATTTATTAAATGTATTATATTAAATTAAATAAGATATAAATTAAAAATAATAATAAAAAAAATAATAATAATAATTAAATAATAATAATCATTTCTTATTTAATATGTTTTGGTCCAGAATTTTGTTAGGCCTTCTCTGAAGGCGTAGAAGGCCCTGAGGGTTCCCCACTGCTAAAAGGAGGAAAAGGCTGGACGGTGAAATCACAAATCTTCTCCATTTTGTCACCGCAGTGGTGGAACAAGCGTTGGCAAGTTGAAACTTGTTCTGGTGACTTTCTTACTGTATTAACAGCAATGAAATGTTTCACCTTCAGACAAATTTACTCTTTGTAAGTCGCTTTGGATAAAAGTGTCTGCTAAATGCCCTAAATATAAATGTAAATGTGCTATACCTTGCTCAGCTAGGTCTGTAGACTATAAAAACTGTGTGAGTCTTTTCTGATCAGAAAGCTCCGCTGAATATACCTCTCCAGGATGCTGTTATATATTTAGGTCTAAAATACAGTACAGTACAAATACAGTTCTTATTTTGAGTGTATCATATACATACATTAATGTATATACTATACACACTGCATACACACGAACATCCATGTATGTACAGAACACGCATGCTCAGAACACGCCATCTGTGGGTGTGAATAAATCCCAATCCTACTGCATATAAACAAGTCATTCATTCTGCTCCACCCAGGAAAGTCCCTGATGCTGAAGGTGAGTCTTTACAACAGATCTCTAATAGGGTTCACCTAGCCACAAACCTGCTCATATTGGCCTTAGTAAAGCTAAGTAGAATAAGTTTAAAACCTAATGGCTTTCGTGGTTGGTTGTACTTATCCAAAATTTTCACAAAAGGATTTAAATGAAAGTTCAGAGTTTCCACTTTAAAATGATACCAAATATAAAAAAAATAAATATTCCAATATGTCCAATATTTTCAGCTATGTCAGGTTTCTGATTGATTTATATGCATTATTTGTCAACCTTAGTTGACATCATTGAAAAGCTGAGATTCCAGGCTTTCAGAAAAGGTATGGCAGCCTTTGCCACTTTTTCGGTAACGGTTTCCATATTTTGAGGCCCAGCTGGCTCACGGTCTATTATAACAATTATAACAATTTAGTTTCAGAAATATTTAGTTAAAACCATATTCCAGTCCATGACATGAATGCAACAATGTAAAAACATTTTAGAGGTTTACGATGTTGTCTGATGATGATGTTGATGATGATGATGAGGATGATGATGATGGTGACTTGCATACTGTATTAACAGCAATGAAATGTGTCACCTTCTGACAAATGTACTTATTGAAAGTCGCTTTGGATAAAAGCGTCTGCAAAATGCCCTTCATGTAAAAGTAAATGATGATGGTTATGATTATGATTATGATCATGATCATGATCATAATCATAATCATAACCATCATCATTTACTTTTACATGAAGGGCATTTTGACCTTGCATGCATATAATGAAAATAAATGCATAAAATTTTAGCAATACACTAATCATACACCTAATCAGTAATCTAGAGCAGGGGTTTCCCAGCCAGTGTGAAGTAAGACTCAGTGCCCCGCGAAATCGTAATTATACATAATCCTGACAAGATCATTGGTACTAGCTATTATTTGCTTGAAGATCTTATCCTTCATAATTATGACTCATTGCTTGCATTACATTTCACTATACTGTATATTTACAAAATATGCAACAATTGATTTTCTGTAAAATATTACAAAAATGGCAAAGAACCTAGTGTTTGTAATATCCTGGTAGTTATGTGTGTGTTATTTTTCATGACTTTGTCCTACAATTTTATGTTGCCTTGAATTGTTGGTTGGAAAAATTAGTTAATGCATTCATTAACAATAAGATAACAGTTACTGTTACCTCAGGTATTATTTTATACACAAATAACAGTTAGGGTGAACCCTAACCCTACCTTAGTTCAGATGAGCCACCATTAGTAAACATGAACACCATTTTTAATGTACTCATATTGTAAAGTGTTACCATTTAGTGGAGTTCAAATATTGTTCTGACCAGTAAGTATTTAGCATTTCAGTCCATTCAATAATTGTAATCTGTAGCCTGTAAATAGGTCTGTAATAGGTTTGTAATCTATGTAGATTTTACTAAGAACTAATAAGAAATATGTTATTGTTTTTTTCCAGGCTGACTCTTGAGTTGAAATCCCACATCTTAAATGAATCCTACAGATGGACGGTTCATCGAACGGTAACTCTACAAAGGTTGTGGTTTCCAATAACGCTGTGATTTCCAATCACATCATGGCAGTGGTTCTTTGCATCTCCATCAACTATGTCAACGGCATCATGGTGCACACCTTCCACAAGAACCAAGTAAGTCTATTAATTTGCAACCGTTTTTTGTTATATTGAGTGTATTAAGATAAGATAAGATAAGATATTCCTTTATTAATCCCCCTTAGGAGAAATTCACATTGACCAGCAGTACAAGGGGATAGAGGAGTGCGATAGAAGACCTGAGTATAGACAATAAACACTAAACAATAAATAGATTTACCTAAATTTACCTAAATTAAGATAAAACTCCTCCGAGAACCATCACCTTACCGTGGTGGAGGGGTTTGGGTGTCCTTATGAACCTGAGGGCTGTGTTGTTCGGGAGCCTTGTGCTCCTGGTAGGGTCTCCCATGGCAAATTGGTCTCAGGCGAAGGGCCAGACAAAGAATGGTTAAAAAAAGACTCTAATGGAAGAACAATTAAGAGGAGGAGAGACCCTGCCCGGAGGAAGCCCGGGGCCCCCATCTGGAGCCAGGCCCAGAAGGGGGGCCCGTCAGCGAGCGCCTGGTGGCCGGGTTTGCCACGGAGCCCGGCCGGGCATAGCCCGAAAAAGCAACGTGGCACCCCCCCCCCCCCCCCCCCCCCCTCTCTATTCTGTGGGCCCACCACTCACAGGAAGAACCGTTGGGGTCGGGTGCATTGTCAGATGGGTGGCAGTGAAGGTCAGGGACCTCGACGGACCAGACCTGGGCAGCAAAGGCTGGCTCTGGGGACAGTAGGGGACTCCATAGTTCTGCTGGGGGACTTCAACGCGCACGTGGGCAATGATGGAGACACCTGGAGAGGCGTGATTGGGAGGAACGGCCTCCCGGATCTAAACCCGAGTGGTCGTCTGTTATTGGACTTCTGTGCTAGTCATGGATTGTCCATAACAAACACCATGTTTGAACATAAGGTTGCTCATAAGTGTACATGGTACCAGAGTACCTTAGGTCAAAGGTCGATGATCAATTTTGTAATTGTATCATCAGATCTGAGGCTGCATGTTTCGGACACTCGGGTGAAGAGAGGGGCGGAGCTGTCAACCGATCACCATCTGGTGGTGAGTTGGGTCAGGGGGTAGGGGAAGACTCGGGACAGACCTGGTAAGCCCAAACGGGTAGTGCGGGTGAACTGAGAACGTCTGGAGGAGGCCCCTGTCCGAGAGACCTTCAACTCACACCTCCGGCGGAGCTTTTCTGGCATCCCTGTGGAGGTTGGGGACATTGAACCTGAGTGGTCAATGTTCAAAGCCTCCATTGCTGAAGCTGCAGTGGGAGGCTGCGGCCTCAAGGTCTTGGGTGCATCAAGGGGCGGTAACCCTCGAACACCGTGGTGGACAGCGGTGGTCAGGGAAGCCGTCCGACTGAAGAAGGAGTCCTTCCGGGATATGTTATCCCGGGGGACTCCGGAGGCAGTTGCAGTGTACCGAAGTGCCCGGAGGGCGGCGGCCTCTGCTGTGGCAGAGGCAAAGCAGCGGGTGTGGGAGGAGTTCGGAGAAGCCATGGAGAAGGACTTTCGGTCGGCGCCAAATTGCTTCTGGCGTACTGTCCGACACCTCAGGAGGGGGAAACGGGGAACCATCCAAGCTGTTTACAGCAAGGATGGAACGCTGTTGACCTCAACTGAGGAGGTAATCGGGCGGTGGAAGGAGCATTTTGAGGAACTCCTGAACCCGACTAACGCGCCCTCTTTGGTAGAGGCAGAGCTGGAAGCTGATGGGGGATCATCGTCAATTTTCCTGGTGGAAGTCACTGAGGTAGTCAAACAACTCCGCAGTGGCAAAGCCCCGGGGGTTGATGAGATCCGTCCTGAAATGTTGAAGGCTTTGGGTGTGGAGGGCCTGTCGTGGATGACACGGCTCTTCAACATCGCGTGGAGGTCGGGAACAGTGCCGAGGGAGTGGCAGACGGGGGTGGTGGTCCCCCTGTTCAAAAAGGGGGACCAGAGAGTGTGTGCCAATTACAGGGGCATCACACTTCTCAGCCTCCCTGGTAAAGTCTACTCCAAGGTGCTGGAAAGGAGGGTTCGGCCGATAGTTGAACCTCAGATTGAGGAGGAACAATGCGGATTCCGTTTTGGTCGTGGAACAACGGACCAGCTCTTCACTCTTGCAAGAATCCTGGAGGGGGCCTGGGAGTATGCCCATCCGGTCTACATGTGTTTTGTAGATCTGGAGAAGGCGTATGACCGGGTTCCCCGGGAGATATTGTGGGAGGTGCTACGGGAGTATGGAGTGAGGCGGGCACTTCTCAGGGCCATCCAATCTCTGTACACCCAAAGTGAGAGTTGTGTCCGGGTTCTCGGCAGTAAGTCGGACTCGTTTCCGGTGGGGGTTGGCCTCCGCCAGGGCTGCGCTTTATCACCAATCCTGTTTGTGGTCTTCATGGACAGGATATCGAGGCGTAGGCGGGGGGAGGAGAGGTTGCAGGTCGGTGGGCTAGGGATCTCATCGCTGCTTTTTGCAGATGATGTGGTCCTGATGGCATCATCGGCCTGTGACCTTCAGCACTCACTGGATCGGTTCGCAGCCGAGTGTGAAGCGGTTGGAATGAGGATCAGCACCTCTAAATCTGAGGCCATGGCCTCTCAGCAGGAAACCGGTGGATTGCCTACTCCGGGTAGGGAATGAGTCCTTACCCCAAGTGAAGGAGTTTAAGTACCTCGGGGTCTTGTTCACGAGTGAGGGGAGGATGGAGCAAGAGATGGGCCGGAGAATCGGAGCAGCGGGGGCGGTTTTGCATTCGCTCTACCGCACCGTTGTGACGAAGAGGGAGCTGAGCCAGAAGGCGAAGCTCTCGATCTTCCGGTCTATCTTTGTTCCTACTCTCACCTATGGTCATGAAGGTTGGGTCATGACCGAAAGAACGAGATCGCGGGTACAAGCGGCCGAAATGGGTTTTCTCAGGAGGGTGGCGGGCGTCTCCCTTAGAGATAGGGTGAGGAGCTCAGTCATCCGGGAGAGACTCGGAGTAGAGCCGCTGCTCCTTTGCGTGGAAAGGAGCCAGTTGAGGTGGTTCGGGCATCTGATAAGGATGCCCCCCGGGCGCCTTCCTATGGAGGTGTTCCGGGCACAACCAGCTGGGAGGAGACCACGGGGAAGACCCAGGACGAGGTGGAGAGATTATATCTTCACACTGGCCTGGGAACGCCTTGGGATCCCTCAGTCAGAGCTGGCTGATGTGGCCCGGGAAAGGGAAGTGTGGGGTTCCTTGCTCGAGCTGTTGCCCCCGCGACCCGACCCCGGATAAGCGGTAGAAGATGAGTGATGAGTGAGTGAAGATAAAATTATATGCGAGCTCTTAGAATCAGGTCAGATGAAAAAATGAAAACCTATATACATACATACATCATTGAGATGAACAGTGCAAATTGGTAGATCCACATACAAAGTACATTGAGATGAACAGTGCAATTGGTAGATGAACAGTGCAATTGGTAACTGAGTCCTGCTGAGGGGTAGCTATTGAACAATAAAAATAGATGTGCATATACAAATTGGGCAAAATAGATGTGCAAGTGTGCAAAATGTGCAAAATACAAAATGTGCAAATATACAGGATTTTTCAGGTAATGTAAGTAAGACATGTGAGAAGACTTAAGGTAACATTCAGTATTCAGTGAATTCCATGTGTCTCATCTCATTGCTTGACAGATGCTGCATGTGAACCCTCGCTACATCCTCTTCATGCACCTGGTGATCAACGACATGATCCTCCTCTTCCAAGTGTCCCTGCTGCTGATAAGCGACATGCTGTTCAACATGAACGTGGCCTTCTGCATCTGCCTCATCCTGATCGCCATCTGTGCCAACACCAACACACCGTTGAACTTGGCGGTGATGGCACTGGAGTGCTACGTCGCTGTCTGCTTTCCTCTCCGCCACACCCAGATCTGCACCGTGAAGAAGACCTACCTGGCGATTGGCTTGATCTGGGTGTTGAGCTGGCTCTCCCTCCTACCAGATCTATTTGTGACCCTTGGGACGGAGCCCCTGGCTTTCTTTCATTCCAGGGTCTTCTGTCTGCGGGACACAGTGTTCAGAAACCCGTACCTCAAACAGAAGAGAGACTCCTCCTTCATCATCTTCTTGGTCCTTGTCTGGCTCATCCTCTTCTACGCCTATTTCAGAATTCTGTTTGCTGCCAAGGCTGCTTCGGCAGACGCCAAGAAGGCCAGGAACACAGTGGTCCTCCACGGCTTCCAGCTGCTACTGAGCATGCTCACGTACATGTGGCCCTTGTTTGTCAAAGTTTTAATCAGCCTCTTTCCAGAAGGGGGTATGGCCATTCGCTTCTCACTGTTTATGCTCATCCAGATCCTGCCTCGGCTCATCAGCCCAGTCATCTACGGCCTCAGAGACAAGACCTTCAGGAGGCTCATGCTCAGAGTTCTGCCTTCTAATATCAAACGCTAAAACGATCAAATCAAAGGAACAGTGACTCACTACCAATCCATTCGGATGTGTATCTAGCCGAAGATTGCTGTTTAATTACTTCTGTTCCATTAATGATCCATGTTTGCTATGAAATAAAGAGTGACTGATGCTATCAAGGTTCTGATGATATGGAATCACAAACAGTTGCCAACTTGTTCCGTTCCCACAACCTTTACACAACATCTAAAATCAAACGGCTGGCCTTTCACAGAGGGATCATCAAATTGTTAAGACCACTGTAGATGATTAACTGTACATATATAAATATATATGTTGAATACATGCTGAAATCCCACCTGGTAATATCTATCACAATCTCTAACATAGGTTTCACAAGAAAAGGTGAATGGTCTGTCCATGCAAATGAGAGCTGAGAACACAAATTATTATGTATTGTGTATTATATATCACTTATAAGAAAGAAGTTTGAATTAAAAGTGGATTCAAGACATAAGAATAATTACCCATTGTCTCAAAATGAATATAAATGAGCAAACTACCACCTTAGCCATTAAAAAACTATTTCACCATATAATCATATGATTCATTCATATCATCATTCATAAGATTGAGACGTTTCTGTGGACAGCTCAAGCCGGGGAGAGACCACCAACCATGGGGACTGTTGGTTTTCCCCGCCTGCAACGTGCAGCTACTGCTACCAATCTATACATTATTTCATTAAGTGACATACATACACATGTCCTTTCTTCTAACAGGACACAATTCATTCATAGAGGGACATGATCACAAGCACCATGCTTTAAGTATACTTAACATACTTAAATATGCAAACAATATATGAAGTACAACTTAAATATAGCATTTAAATTGCTGTGGTACACTCAAGACATCTCCATGAGCATCAGTGCACAATATAAAGATTATATTTATTGATTGATCAGATTGAACAATGTCAACTTTTGAGCAGGTAGGGGTTAGACAGTGAATACAGAGACGGGTCATTGAGGAGCAGGTAGGGGTTAGACAGTGGATACAGAGACAAGTCATTGAGGAGCAGGTAGGGGTTAGACAGTGAATACCGAGACTGGTCATTGAGGAGCAGGTAGGGGTTAGACAATGAATACAGAGACAAGTCATTGAGGAGCAGGTAGGGGTTAGACAGTGAATACAGAGACAGCTCATTGGGGAATAGGTAGGGCTTAAACATCTTGCTCATGGAAACTTTCTGGTAGGTTGAGGACATTTGGGATAAAACCCAGACACCTTTAACTGGTGTCTAGAGACCAACACCCTCGCCATCAGACTAGCCTGCTTCATCATGTGACGGCATTAGATTTAACTGATTCTTATTTCTATTCCCATGTTCAAATCGATGCTCTAGCCAAAGCGTGGTCCTGCCTGACCCTGACTGGACAGGCCTCTTTGTTAGGCTCCTTCTTCTGGAGTAGGTCAGATCATTCTGCTTAGGTCATTCGTAATGACATTTAATTAGATTTCTGATCGTGTAGTCTGGGGCTATATAATGAATATAAAGTGTGGAGATTGATGGAAGGTTAGCTTTCAGTGATGGGCATTTTCAGTTTTCTACACAAGTCGACTAGTAAGGCCAAATCTGGAGTGTAGTCGACTGGCCATGCATCACTTTCAAACATAGGCTTGTTTAATCTTCACTTTAATATCAAAATCAGGCAAAAAGTGATTAAGTGATGAAGGCCCTTTTGTTGATCAGGTCTTATAGCTCTACAGCAAAAAAAACACTGACTGAACATTGACTGAATTGTGTATGAAACCCTTCTCTCACTTCTAGTTACATTCCTGCTGTAAAGCTGACAAAAAGTAAATGTTCTCCTCAGTTTAGTAGGTAGTATTTTTGTACATGCTCTTGCTATGTAGGAATATAGGAACATTTTGAGTGATTGAAAACAAGTATATATTCTGTTTGTGTGTGTGTGTGTGTGTGTGTGTGTGTGCATACTTTGACTGGTCATTCTGATTCCGTTTCTCAGTAGAGGCAGAGTTCTATATTTAATATTTAGTCATTTAGTCACTTTTATCCAGAGCAACCAGCAGTGAATACAGATATCGTACACAAAGGAGCTGAAGCTGAGATTCAAGAGTTGGTGGTTATGGCATTTCTTAACTCAAATAATAACTCTTGAATCTTACCTACAGCTCCCTTAAGGAGCAGGTAGGGGTCTTGATCTAGGATGCCTACAGGGAGGCTGCAGACATTGAGGACTGAACTATCTTTGGGCTGGAAGAGGAACACCCTAACCACTACACATGTCTCCAGCAGATCTTCAAGGTGAACCCTTGATGCATCCTCTTCATCCACCTGGTGGTCAACGACATGATCCAGCTGTCGGTTTCTGTGCTTCTGCACGTTATCCTGTTTATGTTCTACACCTTCCACACTTCCTGCTGCTGTCTCCTGCTGGTCACCTCCATCCTCACCACCCTCAACACCCCTCCCAACCTGGCCAGCATGGCGGTGGAGTGCTATGTAGCCATGTGCTTACTCATGCACTACCAACAGATCGGCAACATGAGGAGAACCTACATCCTGATTGGTCTGATTTGGGGGGTGAGTGCCATCTCCATCCAACCCAGCATCATCCTCCAATCTCAAAGCTTCTTCAATTCCAGAACTTTCTGCAACATGATCTCCAAGAGCAGCAGCAAGAGCAGGAACATCACCTACATCTGTCTGGTTCTGATCTGGCTTACCTTCTTCTTCACTTCCTTCAATGTTCTGTTTGCAGCCAAAGCAGACGTGAAGAAGGCAAGGAACATCCTTCTGCTGCATGGTTTGCAGCTCCTGCTGATGTTTGAGGCGGCCCTGCTCAACCTTTTCCCTAACAAACACTCTGCCATTTCCTTAATCCTTTACATCTTCATTCACATTCTGCTACGCTTCCTCAGCCCCATAGCTCCATAGAGATCAGAAGTTCCAGGGGTATCTCAGGAGATACCTGATGTGTAAAGATAACATATAAACACAAAACAAAAAAAAACAAAAAAAGCCGGCTTCTAAATAGTAACAAAACAACCACACATTTTACCTTTGTAGTATTCCAGATATGAACAGGAAAATGAAGCATTGTTTACAATTTTGCTTATATGGAAAACATGATTTGATTATGGGTTATCTTCGTCTATGTAATGTATAATAACAAACTTTTTATTGTGGTGGATGCTGTTCTCCTTATTTCTTCTTCCCCAGTAACAGATTAGATGTATACAATTATTCATAATTAATATAGCTTCGTTTCTACCACTAAAGGTATTGCATATTGAATTCTTTAATATTTTCTAAGTTATGTTTTCATCTTTACCAACAGTTTAATGCCAAAAATATTGCATGAACTAGTATCAATGGCTATTATCTGTCTGTTGGTAAGGATAAGTGTTCTGGACTTACACACCATTGGTTATGTATGATCAGTAGCTCTTGACTTTAAAGTTAATTACAAACTTGACACTGTTTGACCTAATAGGCCGACATGCAAAATGCTCTCAGGTTGAATCTGCATAACAAAGTGAATTGTAGATTTCCTTGTTTGCCTGTTCAGAGAAAAACATAAAACATTTAAACACACACGCAATCTCTCCATCACACACTCACTCACGCACACACACACACACACACACACACACACACACACACACACACACACACACACACACACACACACACACACACACACACACACACACGCCCCTAGACTCAAACCTGGTCTATATAAACCATGGTATTCTTAAGCCTTCTCCTCACTTCGTTGACTTTCAACATTATATTATGTTTAATAAATGGATTATATGATACTCTTGGTCTAGTACTTTAGCACTTTAGTAGTACTGGCAACAGCCAGCATCTGTGTCAAGCAGAGATGAACGTGTATGGTTTGGTATTAACTAGATATTTACAACAAATACTTATCAATATTATTACTCTGATATTGTATTATAATCTAGTATTAAGTCAACGTTGTTTTACCTTTGTTCTTCCAGCTATCGGGCATCAGAGCTCAAGGCGCTGAATGAGTCGTTGTCGGTGGGAAACTCCTCCTCACCTGTCATCTATAGGGATACATTCGGTAACGCTGTCGCCAAGAATGTCATTGTGGTGGCGCTCTGCATCTCCATCAACTACATCAATGGCACCCTGATCCACACCTTCACCAAACACCAGGTACCCTGGCTCATACCCTGGTCCATACCATACCATTCCACTGCATTTTGTATTTATTTTATTTTTTATTCTTTTTATTTTTGCTATTTTATTTTATTTTATTTCTATTTTTTGTATTGTATTTATATGTACCCTGGCTGCTACAGCGACCCAATTTCCCTTCAGGGATTAATACAGTCTCTCTATGTCTATGTCTATACCTTCTCTAAACATCAGGTACCCTGCCCTACCCTTAGACAGTGAACACAGCAACAGGTCGCCACAGAGCATGTAAGCTTCAGACAGCTCGCTCAAGGATGGATCCCAACACCGTTGAGAATGGACTAGTCTGCATCGTCTCATAATGTGTCTTATATATATTTCTATGCGCACAGCTCTAGCCAAAAGGTGGTCAGACCTGAGCCTGCTAAGTTTGGTGATGGTGAGGTGGGATAGCTCATTAAGAAGTAGGTAGGGGTTAGACATTTGGATCTAGGAGTGATGGAACATTTTGAGGGGATCACAGAGCCATTTGCCGAACCTTAATCTCTTGAAAGAAGCCCATTAATTGACTCATGTTGATTCATGTGTCAATGACTTATTAATTTATTAAGTTTAGCCCCATTTATGGCATCTTTTTGAGATGCCATAAGGGTCCTGAGGTTGAGATCTTTTTTTAACTGTACATGAGGCATTGGGAAATGCTGCAGACGTAGCTGATTGAGCCTCCAGTGTATCCCCAACGGTTCTGTCAAAGAAGAGTGTGTTGTTGATGTGTTCCTGGAGGAGCTGTAGGTTGAGAGGTGCAGGAGCTAATGGGGCTTGGTAGCACCGGGTAGAACGATAAGAGATGTGATGTGGGAGAGAACCAGAGACCACCCTCAACAGGTCGTCTCTGGGGCAGCATCAGCGATGTCAACGTAATGCTGGCAGGTGCAGTGAGATGTAAAGTGGGTGAGGGGATCCTGAGGTAACAGAGACCACAGTTTGGTTAGCAAGTTAAATAAAAAACGTTGGAAATACAGAGCAGCTGGAATTATGATGTTAGTTATGTGAAAAAGACATGTTCACTTGTGGGGAATAAGGTCGTTAAATATGTCCCTCAGTAGTCAGTCCCTGGCCCTTCCATCTATCTCTCTCAGATTACAGCTGTGTTTGACATTGTAAAACCAACCTAATCAAACGGCCACAGACTTCTTAATTTCTGATCTCAAATAAATGTTTTAGAAGTGAGGCATGCGGAATGCTGTAGATGCAGCTGATTGAGCCTCCAGTGTATCCCCAACGGTTCTGTCAAGCAGTGGCACTGAGGTGTGTGTGCGAGGTGCACTATGTTGTGTGTCTGTGCATGGTGTTGATGTGTGTGTGTACACGGTGCTGATGAAATGCTTGAAACTTGTTCTGGTGCCTTTCTTACTGTATTAACAGCAATGAAATGTTTCACCTTCTTATGACAAATGTACTCTTTGTAAGGAGGGATAGGAGCGTCTGCTAAATGCCCTAAATGTAAAATGTAAAAAGTAAATGATGTGGGTAGCTCAGTGGGTAGAGCAGGTGGACAGAGCGGGTTGTCCACTAACCATAGGGTCGGTGGTTCGATCCTCTTAATCCCCCTCCTCCACATGTCAAATCCAACAAATGTACTGATTGTAAGTTACTTTTGACAAAAGTATCTGCTAAATGCCCCCTTTTTTATGTGCACATACACTGTGTGAATGTGCAGCGCTGATGCGTTTTAGCATGAGCACTGATTTCAAATTTTTTTGCATTGATGTTAGTGCATTAATGTTGCATTAATGTCGCACTCCTCTATCCCCTTGTACTGCTGGTCAATGTGAATTTCTCCTAAGGGGGATTAATAAAGGAATATCTTATCTTATCTTATCTTAGTGCAAATTCAGTTTTCGGTTTGCAATGTCGAGTCTGGGTTTCATAAAGCTGTTGCTTTGGCCCCATATGCAGGCTTCATGAGGCAGAAACAAAGTTTAAGTGAGCCTACAGAAAGATCTAACAAGACTAATTCCACATGACCTGCCAATGCATAACAGTTCATCAGGTCATGAAGATGAGCAGTAAAATTCCATATCACACAACTGCATCACATCCCCTGGCACAGCGTTCACATAACCATAACCATAGCTCACATCATACAGCTTGTTGTAGTTGATCTAGGGTGCTTACAGGGAGGCTGCTATCTTTGGGCTGGGAGAGGAACACCCTAATCACTACTCTACCTCTGTCTCAGATCTTCAAGGTGAACCCTCGATACATCCTCTTCATCCACCTGGTGGTCAACGACATGATCCAGCTCTTGCTTGGTGTGCTTCTGCATGTTATCAGCTACATCTTCTACACCATCAACGTTTCTTTCTGCTGCCTCCTGCTGGTCACCTCCATCCTCACCACCCTCAACACCCCTCTCAACCTGGCCAGCATGGCGGTGGAATGCTATGTAGCCATCTGCTTCCCGCTGCGCTACCAACAGATCTGCAACGTGAGGAGAACCTACATCCTGATTGGTCTGATATGGGGTGTGAGTGCCATCTCCATCCTACCCGACATCGTCATCCTCCTGAGAGCAGAGCCTCCAAGCTTCTTCAATTCCAGGATGTTCTGCACCCGGGACCTGGTCTTCAGGAGCAGCATCCAGAAGAGGAACACCTCCCACATCATCTGTCTGGTTCTGGTCTGGCTCACCTTGTTATTCACTTACTTCAATGTCCTGTTCGCGGCCAAGGCGGCCAATGCAGACGTGAAGAAGGCGAGGAACACTCTTCTGCTGCATGGCTTCCAGCTCCTGCTGTGCATGATGACATACATACGACCCATGTTCGAGTTGGCCCTGCGCTACCTCTTGCCCCGACAAAACCTTGCAATTGTATTCAGCTCCTACATCTTCATTCAGATCCTGCCACGCTTCCTCAGCCCCATAGTCTATGGAGTCAGAGATCAAATGTTTCGGAAGTATCTCAGGAGATACCTGATGTGTAAAGTCCATGCAGACGAACAAAAGGTCATGGCGATCACACAGCTACCTTCTAAATAACAGCAAAACAACATTTTAGTACTTTACCCAGAAACATGCTGTTCGACATTGTTTATGATAGTTTCACTTTCATAAACAATGTTGAAAATAACATATCAGTTGGAATACAATCATTCACCTGAAAATAGTAAAGTAAATATCTATGGCTAAATGTTTTGCTTAGTGTATTCCTTACTTTACTAGAATTGTGATTTTGTGGTGGACTATGGACAAAAAGATTCTGAATAATATGGGCTATCACTATAATAATACCCAATAAACTGGGTATAACTATAATTGTCAACCGCCAGTTTTAACTTTAGCATCAGCCTTATAATCTGAATAATGTGAGTTTGAGCCTCTAGCAGGCCACCAATTAATGTAGTGAACTATGGACAATACTAATCAAAAGAATATGGGCTAATACCATCATAATATTATCATTTGAAACGGAGCACCATTCACCCATTATCTTAAAGTTATGTTTTAAAAGGCCTTTATATTGGTTCATGACCGAAGATCCACTGACAACAGCCAACAGCCACCAACTGATGAGGCACAAGGCATAAGGCATAAGGCACACTGGGCCGACATCAGTGTTTGTTGTTTGTTGTGTTTCTTCACTACAACGCTCCAGAAAACGAGCACTATCTCTTGGAATCTTGGTAGTTTCCCTGGTTGTTTCCCAAAAGACGTTTTCAGAGTTGTTAAATAAGGTATTGATAAATACTTTGATCCTGTGTTCCGAGATTAATGAACATTTAACAGTCCTCAAAATATACCAGAAACAACAGATCCACACAGCAGGGATTCAGATTTGGCTCGGGGTAGTGAAACGCTGGACAGACTAGATCATTCACTCTTTATATTAGGTGATATTTAGGTTTTCCTTCATGATACTCATGCTAATTTAGACTTTCACATCACATATCTGACCTTGTTGTATTTGTGTGATTTAAGGAGTATTCTGAAGGTTCTATTTTACATTCTTTTTTGTATATATTTTACGCTGAAACTGTGATATTTTGTGTTTAACATTGTAAATAAAATGAAACTGCCACTGCAGTAATCTGGATCGTAATTAAACTAAATAATTTAACCAATTATATAATGTTCCAATAACATATAATATAAAATATAAATATAAATATATATATAAAACAATATAAAACTGATGGGTTAGCACCATACACTTGTACAATTGCTGCCGTTTACTGATTATGTGTCTGGCTGTTATTTCCTACTTATTTCCTCTCCTACTAAATGGGAACATGAGAGTGTCGTTTGGTTTTGAACACAAAATACGACAGCTGTTTTGGGACAAACTGTTAACACAGTTGTTATTTGCCTAATGGTTGTCACCGTGGTGACTTCTCAGCTATGTTATGTATAAAAGGCTTCTAGCTGCCAGATGGATGTCTTCTCAGGCCGCAGGTGAGTGTGGTGGGGGAGGGGTGGGAGGGGGGGGGGCTTGTAATAATGTGGAAGTAATTCACACTTTCTCTGTGTACGCTGTGAAAAAATCTAGTACTCATTCCATACAAATTGCAGTGTATCATTTAAGCAGGTAAAGTACAATTCGATGAGATGTGTTTTTGTACTACTTTATTACTGTATTACTACTGTATTACTACTGCTAATCATAACAATAATACTAATAATAACAAAAATATGGCATACAAGTTTAATATAAATACTAAAACCCTTAAATAATTACAAATGACATTTAAATGATTGCTCATATTGGTACATTTTTGGGGGGGTTGTGACTTAACGACTCATGACACATGAGGGTCCTGAGGTTAGAGCAGTTGTGAATCACTGGTTTAAAATATCTCATCCTATAGTTCTGCATCTTGCCGGCTTTAGAAAAAAACCTCTCAGAAATAACAAGAAGCACAGAAATAAACATATCTTAGATCAACAAACTGATGTTTAAATCAATATTTGGTGAACATCTTTCATTTGGAGTGTGTATAGAATAGTTGGGTTTTGTTTTATTTATTTTTTTTTGTTCTTTTGTTTTTGTTTAATTTGCTAAAATGTGTATATATTTATTTAAAATGTTAACTATTTATCCAGAGCAATGTAGAAGTGAGGTTGACCAATTGAATATTAAGCCAGAATTAAAAAAAGAAATGTAGGGGCCACCAGACACATATAATCAGAAAGGATTTCAACAATAGAAAGTTTGTGATCCATCAGTGCATAAGTTTATTGGTTAACTCTCTATTTGCCAGTGAACACAGCAACAGGTCGCCACAGAGCATGTAAGCTTCAGACACCGTTGAGAATGGACTAGTCTGCATCGTCTCATAATGTGTCTTATATATATTTCTATGCGCACAGCTCTAGCCAAAAGGTGGTCAGACCTGAGCCTGCTAGGTTTGGTGATGGTGAGGTGGGATAGCTCATTAAGAAGTAGGTAGGGGTTAGACATTTGGATCTAGGAGTGATGGAACATTTTGAGGGAACATTTGCCGAACCTTAATCTCTTGAAAGAAGCCCATTAAATAACTCATGTTGATTCATGTGTCAATGACTTACTAATTTATTAAGTTTAGCCCCATTTGTGGCATCTTTTTGAGATGTGCAATGTTTTTAACTGTACATGAGGCATTGGGGAATGCTGCAGACAAGGGCGTAACTTTGGGTCTACCATTGGGGGGGTTAAACTTGCGGCATATTTATTTATTTAATCATTTTCTTGTGTAAAAGATAACATGCTAATTTGCCGTTCCTGTATTGTGTTACTTTTACTGATTTAGGCTACTTAACGTAAATGCAGTTGTTCACTATTTATGCCATAATGACACAGTAGTTAAATTCAGTGTTTAAGCACTAGCCAGCAGTGGCAGATTCCACTTAATTAATTGTGTGTGTGTGTCACTATCTTATGAAAAAAGATACTTGGGAGAGGGGACAAACAAGTTATTCATTCAGAATATTTCATATTTGTATTAATTTGAATAATGTTATGATATTGGGGGGGTTATATTAGTGTGATCTGATTTTTGCGGGGGTCATGACCCCCCTAACCCCCCCGCAAATTACGCCCCTGGCTGCAGACGTAGCTGATGGAGCCTCCAGTGTATCCCCAACGGTTCTGTCAAAGAAGAGTGTGTTGTTGATGTGTTCCTGGAGGAGCTGTAGGTTGAGAGGTGCAGGAGCTAATGGGGCTTGGTAGCACCGGGTA
>JAXIVH010000152.1:170000-315000 GCA_036785325.1 Urophycis tenuis
TGAACTAATGAACAGGTGAACAGAGAACGCTGTCTCGACATGGTCAAAACATCATTCATTCATATTCTACCATGATCCTTTATTTTCTGTTATTATCCAATTGTACTTTACCTGATATATGTATTAAACCTATTATACTTGGTCAACATTTATCAGTGTTGGGAAAAAGTGTTTTTTACTTCCGTTAATTTAAGAAAAATCTTTATTTACAGAAAAGTCACTTCTCAGCTCACTTAATGCTACTTAAATAAACAGACTGTACTACTCTCTACTGCTGTGTCACACTATCTTTAGACCTCAGCGAGACAGGACCACAGCCTAACCTCTCATTATGAACGGAGATGTTTATTGATGTGCATCTGTCCCTGACAAATAAATCTTGAATCATTTAGTAAATGCATCTGAAAGACGGCATTTTCGGTATAATTGTTATTATCTCTTTCACAGCAGGTGGGAGACAGCGGTGAGGATGATGATGATGATGTCCAACTCCTCTTCCAGTTCTCTGGAGCTGCTGACTGGTAACAGCAGCTCCCTGCAGCCAGAGGGCGCTGTGGTGTTCCCTAAAGACAGCTTCAGCAACGCCCTGACCAAGAACATCGTGGCCATGCTCGTCTGGCTTGCCCTCAACATTATCAACGGCAGCATGGTGTACACCTTCGTGAAACACAGGTACGCACACACACACACACACACACACACACACACATTGAAGTGGAATGATGATGATGGTGATGATGATGATGATGATGATGATGATGATTATGACGATGATGATGATGATGACGATGATGATGATGATGATGATGATGATGTTGTTGTTGTCGTCCTAGAGTGTTCTATGAGGACCCGCGCTACATCATGTTTATCTACATGGTGGTGAACGACGCCATGCAGCTCAGCTTGGTGACCACCCTGTACGTCGTCAGCTACGTGTTCAGACAGATCCACGCCACCGTCTGCTGCTGTCTGGTAGTGGACAACCTCAACCATGTCTCACCTTAGCTCAACCATCTCTAACCATAACCATCTCCAACCTAACCCACACAGTCTCTAACTGTAACAATCATTAACCACCGCCGACCTAACCATAACCACCTCTCACCTTACCTTAACCATCTCTAATCCAGCACCTGCATTTAACCATCTGTCAGTTTACACATAAGTTAAGGGGTAGGTTTAGTAAGGGGGTCTAGTCTTAATGTTAGTTTTGGTTAAGATTAGTTAGGTCTAGATTAAGGGTTTGTTTGGTCTGGTCAGGGTTTGATAGGATTAGGGTTAGATAAATTTAGGTTAGGATTATTTAGGTGTTAAGTGTTAGTTAGGGTTAGTCTATGAACAGGGTTAATTAGGGGGTAAAATCTTGGGTTAGGATTATTTAGTGTTATTTAGGGTAAATCCAGCTTTGTTAGGATTGGCAACAAAGGTAGGTTAGGTCCAAGGTAACGTACAATTAGTTAGGGCTGGTTCGGGTGAGTTAGCCTAACCTAACCCAGCGCACGCCCTGCTTCACATCACCCCTCACCTCCGTGCAGGTGATGACGGCGGTGCTGACCACGCGTTCCACCCCTCTGATCCTGGCGGGCATGGCCGTGGAGCGCTACCTCTCCATCTGCTACCCGCTGCACTACGGCCACATGTGCACCGTGCAGCGCACCTTCATCCTCATCTGGGTCATCCTCCTCCTCGCTGCCACCCCGCCGCTCACCGACCTCTTCATCACCGTGGCGAAGGAGCCGCCGGCGTTCTTCCGCTCGTCCATCTTCTGTGACCAGTCGCTCCTGTTTACCGACCGCTCCATCTACTACAAGAACTGCGTGTTCGACGGCAGCTACCTGTCGTTCGTGGCACTGACGCTGCTGTACACCTACTGCAAGATCATGATAGCCGCCCAGGCCGCCTCCACCACGCTGGCGTCCGTCACGCGGGCCCGAAACACCATACTGCTGCACGGGGCGCAGGTGAGCTTCCGGCCCGGACCGGAGGGGACCACGGAGTTGCTGTTTTGGTTTGGTTGAATGGAATGTCCCTTGCACGTGCTATATGTATTTACCGTGACATAACAACATCCTACAACCCATAACATAACGACCCATATCATAGCATGTCATGCCATGACGGGCTGTAACTGTGTGTTGTCTGGCTAACGTAACATAACAGGCCGTAACTGTGTGTTGTCTGGTTAACGTAACATAGCGGATCTAACTATGTGCTGTCTGTCTGGCTAACGTGACACAACGGGCCATAACTATGTGCTTTCTGTCTGACTAGCTGCTGCTCTGCCTGCTGGCGTTCGTGGTTCCATCGCTGCAGGCCGCGCTCATCTCCTTGTTCCCCCACCTGAGCCTGGAGATCCGCTACATCTTCTTCCTCCTGGTCTACATCATCCCCCGCTTCCTCAGCCCCATCATCTACGGCTTCCGGGACGAGAATTTCAGGAGGTACTGGATCCGCTACCTCACCTGTCAGACCGGGGCGGGCGGCAGAGCCCGGCCCCTGCCCACCAAGGTCACCCCCAAGGTGAGGTAAGGACGGCTGGGGTCAGGGTGGAGGTCCCCGTCAGTCTTCTCTTCTTGGTCAGACAGTGTTCTCTGGACCACGAGGAACCACGTGGCCTTCCAGATTCACTGAGCAGGAAACAGAAGAATGTTTGTATGTATATGTTTATGTTTATTATAGTAATATTGCCTATCGTTTCCCTTATACTTTAGGTTTAATACAGCAGTGCAGTAGGAAGACCCTCTAGGAGGCATGGTTGAAATATTCCATTCCTAGCGGTATGTTTAAGTGCCAGTAAACCCAAAGTCGTGCAATTCCTAGCCACAGAGGAATCTCAGCGCTAAGCGCTTCCTAGTGATATGCTAATGATATCATAGCTATTCCTAGCTATATGTTAATGTACGCCTAGTGATTCCTACATACTGTACATGCACATTTTTGCCAAACAATTCCGGAGCATTTCAAGAAAATGGTCAAAGTGCTAAATAGAAGTCTAAATAGAAAGAGGAGCATCTAGACCATGCTGAAATTAAATAAAATGTTATAAAACTGCGATAGATAGAACTGTGATAATAATTTTATTATGTAATAATACTCCATATTGTAGGTGAGCTATTCGTTTCTAGTCTCTGGTGGCCTCTAAAAACAATTTTATCCTGATACTGTCACAGAACACTGAAACAAGTGATTCAGAATCGATCTCTTCTAACTAACACATGCGCACACACACACACACACACAAGTGTGTGTGTGTGTGTGTGTGTGTCAGCAAGAGCAGATATTAGAAGAAAAACAATGTTTAGCGTTATGTATCATATTGTATATTGTAAATATGAGAGCTGTGTGCTGGTAATAAAACAATGATAAAAACACTTCCTGTGGCTTCATGCTTGAGGGCCTGACGTGGTGTAACATCTCATCAGGAGCACAACACCAGGAGCTGATAGAACTTTAGACCATGGTCCCTAAAGTCCTCATGTAGAAGAAGAAGAAGAATTACTCTTTTGATCCTGTGAGGGAAATTTGGTCTCTGCATTTAACCCAATCATGAATTAGTGGAAATACAGTCAGCACACAGTGATGGTGAGGCACACAGTGAGGTGAAGCACACTAATCCCGAGGCAGTGAGCTGCCAACAATGGCGCTCGGGGAGCAGTGAGGGGTTAGGTACCTTGCTCGCAGGCACTTCAGCCGTTCGTGCTGGTCGGGGTTCGAACCGGCAACCCTCCGGTTACAAGTCCAAAGCCCTAACCAGTAGGCCGCGGCTGTCCCAAACATATGTAACATAGCATACGCATAAAAAAGTAGCATGACCTCATGAGCTCATTTGTATCAGCTGTGGGTATTAGGGGTGGAGCTGGGCTGTGTCTATAACAGTGTCCCTCCAGCCGTAAGTTAAACACTCTCTGGTTGCTGAGAACAGGTGAGAACCACAATATCATCTCAGGATAGATTTTATATACATATATGTTTAAAAATATATTTTATTAATATACTACATAATACATATCATGTATTACCATGTTATCATATCATATACTTATATTTATATCAATATATAAAATAACATATAGACTATTCAGATATTGACCTTTTGGATCAGTTTACAATGAAGATGATTGTGTCAAATACATCTGTAATGCAATTGACAATTCACAGACTGACACAATTCCCAAATGTTGCATTTTAAAGACAATGGTTGACTCATTATTGTGATCATTACTGACTTATTATTGTGATCAAGAATGTAATTTGGTGCAGTAACCTTGTATAGACAGTTGTGTAAAAGATCCCATCATCATCCGGATTAATATAGGATTGTGATCTTTATTAAAAAATGTGACTGTCCTACAAAAAAAAAAGTATTTGATATGAAGTCTGTTTAAAATATTAAACCTGTGTTTGTTCTTTCATCACTAACATTACATTTGTACTCTCATGACTTTCTGATGAGAGTAAGTGGCATGCATCCATACAAGTGTATGAGTGTGTCGATTGCATTGACAATGCATTGCACCCATCAGCAGCAGCACCAGGAGCCTTGACCTTTGCTTCAGAGAGTTAAGGTATATGTCGCATAATGTCGGACCTGTGAGGCCACTGAGACCACTCAGTGTTTGTTAAAGGCTGTACCAGTAAGCAGAGGGTGACTGGTGAGGTGTCATCAGGATGAACGGCACCAGGAGAACAGACAGCTTTGGTGAAGCCTTCTTCAAGAACTTCCTCGCAGTCTTCCTCTGTGTCATTATCAACTCCATCAACGTCTCTTTCGTCTATATCTACTTCAGGAGTCAGGACTTCCAGAAGGATCCTAGGTACACACACACACAGGCAGACACACACACACACCCCTGACCTCATGTTTATCCTCTGATGAATGAAAGCTCATCTCCCTCTTTCTCTCTCATGTTCTCTCCTCCCCCGCCCCCTCCAGGTATCTGCTGTACATCCACCTGGTGGTTAATGACATCATCGTGCTCACCGGCGCCGTCCTTCTGCTGGTGCTCACCTACGCTACGGTCCGTCGCATCAACGTGACCTTCTGCTCCGTCACCCTGCTCCTTATGGAAACCACCAACAAGTATGGCTGCTGAGCAGTGTCGGGGAAACACATTGTCAATAGCAATGTATCAATACATTTACATTTACATTGAGGGCATTTACCAGATACTTTTATCCAAAGCAACTTACAAAGAGTACATTTATCATAAGAAGGTGAAACATTTCACTGCTGCTAATACAGTAAGAAAGTCACTAGAACAAGTTTCAAGCATTTCTATTGCTAGTATACAACATCTCTGACCAAGTGCCAAGTTACAAAAAGCGATTAAAGTGCCAAGACATACAACAAATAACAAACAATAGACGCAGGGAATCATTAACAATTGGACAGTCAATCAAAAAATCCACTTGATACATACTGTGATGAAATATGAATGCACCAGAATAGCACATAAATGTTAAAATGTATAGACTAAATCTACAGTCGCAAGGACAGCTGCTAAATGTGAAGATGCTTATTCTGCTTGTTCCTCCGCGAAGAGAAGAGAATAGTTTTAAGTAGTACTGATAAGAGTACAACTAATAGTACTAGCAGTACTAGTAGCACTGTATTCCAGGAATAGTCCAGTGAACCTAGTCTACATATTGGTACCAGCACTTCTACTACCAGTAGTATGAGTAATACTAATAATACTGCTACTACCAGACATTAGGGATGCACCCGAATACGAATACGTTATTCGGAGAGCACAGATAATGCGATGTAAACATATCTGTATTCTACCCGAATATTCGCGTTATTATTCGGCAAAAAAAAAATCTTAAAATCCGTTCATATCATTGTGGATGGCAGGTTGGCAACAAGATAAAAATGTCTATTCTGTTTGCAGCATCGGACTTTGATTTCACTAAATAGTCGTTTCATTTATTACAAATGATTGAAAGGAGATCACTTATGTCGTCGTCCCACTGAGTCAGCGCCCAACAGCGAGCTGAGCTGAGCTGACCGCGGTGGACATGAAACTTAGAGCTTGAAATTAGACATTCGCCTGACATTCACCACATAGCTGATCTCTCTATCTTATTAAAAGTCAAATAATCTACTGACACAGTATGTTTTCCTGTTTTGTATTCCGTTGTGAAAATATAAATAGTGTGCAGTCGAACGTTTTACCGTGTATTTCAGACAATATTAATTCCTTTAAGTGACATATGCTGCATGTATCAGTCAGGTTTAATGGAATTTTGACCAAGTATTTCATGGTTATTTAAACAAACAGCAACACATTCAAGTTTAGATTTATCATTCAGTATCCGCTGTGTGAGAGAGGGCACGAGCGCAGCCCTTTGCATTACGTAGTCCTACGTTAGGCAGCAGGTGGCTTGTGCGTGTCCTAGTGGTGTGGACTGGCATACAATTCGGTAAGACAAATCAATTATCATTATGGCATTATCTATAAGAAACGTTCAAAACAGTAACCTGGTACTGCGTCTGGAATAAAGGCAATTAACATGTTAAATATGTGTAGCCGACTCTGGAGGCCATGCATGCTATTTCTTTCATAACTATGTAATTATTGTCGTAAAGTATATTTCATAATTAATTATATAACAATATTAAATCAATGTGATGCTTGGAAGGGACTACTATTGCATTGCAAATGAATATTAGGTTAGAAAATACAAATTCGGCACAATAAAGGAGACTTCCGGTATAAACCACGCCCATTTCCGGTTTTCTATCCGAATACAGATACAGATACAGATAATTTTTTGGTTGAACAGATACAGAAACAGATACAGATAGTGAGGTTGCTGTGCACCTCTACTACCAGTAGTACTGATTATACAACTAGTACTGCTACTACCCGTAGTACTAGTACTTCTACTAGTACTGCTAGTACCAGTAGTACTAGTTATACAACTGGTACTGCTACTGCCAGTAGTACTAGTACTTCTACTAGTACTGCTAGTACCAGTCATACTAGTACTTCTACTAGTACTGCTAGTACCAGTCATACTAGTAGTAGTACTAGTACGACTGTATTCCAGGAACAGTTCAATTAACCTAGCCTGCATGGCGGTGGAGCGCTACATCGCTGTGTGCTGGCCGCTGCACCACCCCCAGGCGTGCACCATGGGCCGCACCTACGCCCTGATCGCCCTCATCTGGAGCGTGTCCTTCCTCTTCGCCTTCGCTGACTTCATCATCGTCATCATGACCCAACCCCTCTCCTTCTTCTCCATCACCATGAACTGCCACATTGCCGCCATCTACTCCAGCCGCCAACACAAAGACAAGGCCATCGCCACCCAGGTGAGCTGCAGCCGGCCGAGCCCTGTGTGACGCTACACATGGGAGAAGCAGCAAGGTGGAGTCAGAGCAATGTAAGACCGGGCCAGGAACTTCAAATAACATTGCTTGGGGTTGTAGTATTTCCAGTCATTAAGGAAGAAATAATGCCTTCCATTGGTTTAACTTGGAGTTGATAGTAACAATGCTATACAGTTAAGTTTGAGTCTAGTGCAGTTTTGTACTGCATGTTGTATGTACAGGAGTATTGTAACAAATGCAATTTCCCTCAGGGATCATTAAAGTATTTCTGTCTGTCTGTCTGTCTGTCAGTATATGTGTGTGCAGTATATATGCAATATAATGTTGAGGTGGTGCATGTTGCACAATGTTGAGGTAGTGGTCTGTCTCTCTCTCTCTCCCAGGTCTTCCTGGTTTCCATCGTGTTTCTGATCCTCGTCATCACCTACCTGAAGGTCTTCTTAGCAGCCAGGAAAGCGTCCGGGGATGACCAGGTTTGGAAGCTCAATAACACCAGAAAACACCATTCATGGTTATCAATACTATTGATGATTGGTACATCGTGTTCATTGGTTGCATTGAAACTTGACTTGTTGAGTAGAACTTTGATTCTAACAATTTCAGACATGAACCCAAAACCCCTTCACAGTGCTGCAATTCATGTGTTATGCAATTAAAATACATTACATGAGGACATTTAACATTCATGATGAATTTGAGTGCGAAAACAAAAAAGTACTACAGAAGAACTGCATATTATTGAAACATTTTAAAGATTAAAGCTTCAGGCCAGAATACAGTTGTGAGTTTGCTGCCCCCTAGAGGTGATACAACATCTATTAGGCTAAGCTGATCTTTAGCATTTGTGATGGATCTATGGAAGCATGGACCATATTCACTTAGCGGCCAGCTAAGAACTGGTTGAACTGGTTGGAAGGAATATATTCTGTTCGCCCACCCAGCTAAAGTTTCTCCCACCTAGCGCATTTTGTGTCATACTGTCATACTGTGCATCACCAGCTGTGATGTTGATTAGCCATTACAATCCATTACAATATCTACCCATCAGTGATATCACAAACAGACGTATGATGGATAGGCCAGCCTACCCAGTGGACTGTACCAACTAGAAGACTGATCTATCCATCGTACATCTGGACCCAAGACATCACATTCCCGAGTGTGATGTCACTATGGGGCAATCACTGGCTTATCAGCATCACATCTCGTGGTGCAATAGAAATATATCACAAAATGTGTGCAATCACTTGGAGATGGTTGACAGCTCCACTCAAAGGAGTCACGATTCAGGTCATGGTTCAGGTTTTGGTTAAGGTCAAAAGGGGAAACATCGGGCTGGGTTATCTTCTAATGTTAATAAAGTGTAGTGCTTCATGCGCCTGCATTGTCAACATCAAATCAGTTAACTGTGAAAAACATAATCTCAAAAGTTGGACCATGACATCATCGGTCAAGGATTTAGCATTGTTCATTGGACCACATAGGATGCCCAACGATGTCCAATGACCAATGACTCATGACGTCCATGGTCCAAATATACTAAGTTTTTTTTTCATAAAAACCATTGTCGTGCATGACAGTCCCCCTTTAAGGTCAACATTTCCGATCATGGGTGAGGTCAAGCTTCATGTCAAGGTGCAGTTCAGGGTTCGTGCTGTGAGGGGACCTACTGAACACAGCTGGTCCCTGCAGGCATCGTCCAGGAAGGCGAGGAACACCATCCTGCTCCATGGTGTCCAGCTGCTGATCTACCTGATCTCCTACGTTTCGCCCTTCATCAACAGGCAACTGTCAAAATTTGTCCCCACCAAAGTCCTCTTTGCCACTTTCCTCCTCACCACCATCCTCCCCCGCTTCCTCAACCCACTCATTTATGGTGTGCGTGACCAGAAGTTCAGCACCCAGCTCAGACTGCTGCTCTACTCCTGCCGGCGCTGCGGGGCGGGGCCGGGCGAGAGACTGAAGCCCACCGCAGGAGAGAGAGTCAGGCCAACTGGGGACGACAGAGGGAGAGTGATGTTGGGAGGGAGAGGGAGCTCTAAAATGATGAGGAGATAGGGAGGCCCTGGTGCCTGGTATGATTATCTAGAATGTTATTTGTGATGTTAATGGTGTTGTGATGAGAACCCTGTGTAGAGGAGAAATAAATATTTGCGCTGTTGTCGCAGTGCTGCCATTAAAACCTTTTGTACAAAAGTGTTTAATCATCTGTTTTACCCCCAGGGATTCCATTTTTGGGACCATTGCATTTAATACACATGTTCTGTTCTGATCAGCTGAAGTACAAGGCCGCCCAGCTGTCCATTACAAACCAGGACCAAAATACCTAGGGAATATAGAAGTCCCACCCCCAACTTATGCTGAAAAGCTTCTCATTGTGTCTATAGTGGTTTAATATACACCCTCTGGTGCAACCTAAACACATCATCAGTGTGTCTAGGTCATAGGGTGTTTCGGGTCCCTCAACATCAGACACCCTCGCCCAGGCGACCCAGCCGGGGGTGATCAGACCCCGGCTTGTGTCTAGGTAGCTTGTGTGGCCCACGGATCACCCCTCATGATCCACAGCCATCTTGATGCCTTCTCAGCAGCATCAGTGGTGTTTTTGATGGCTTTCTTGCTGTGCAGTCCCCTTATTCCCAACAACTTGAGGGCCCTGCAGAGTGACTGGCCTGCGAAACTTCAGCATCCAACCTCAATGGGGCTGCACCGAGTCTTCCATCCATTGCGCCGGCATTCGCCTGCCAGCTTCTCATACTTGGCCCTCTTCCTCTCAAATGCCTCCTCCATCCGGTCTTCCCAGGGCACAGTCAACTCCAGCAGTATCACCTGCCTGGTTGATTCTGACATGAGAACCAAGTCCAGCCTAAGTGTGGTCACTGCGATGGTCTGTGGGAATTTAAGCTGTTTCCCCAAGTCCACCTTCAGCTGCCAGTCCCTAGCTGTTGTCAGGAGCCCCCCTGTTTGGCTTGGGCGGTGTTGAGGCTTCTCACCAGATTTAACAAAGGTGATTGAATGCCTAGCTGGCTGTTGCTGCTTGCTGAGTGAGATCCCTGAGCAGATGCTATCTGCTATCACCTTCAGCACCTGATCGTGGCGCCAACGGTAGCGCCCCTCACCCAGGGCTTTCGGCAACAGCTTCGGTTGTGCTCCAGTGATCCTCTCCTCTGGCACAGAGGGCAAGCAGGTGTTTCTGCCAGGCTCCAACAGAAGAGGTTGGATGGGCTGGGGAGGACGTCGTAGACTGACTGGATCAAAAACTTTATCCGGAGCGGCTCCGCCTTCCAAAGCTCTGACCAAGAGGTCTTCCTATCTAGGGTCTGCTCCCATCTAGTCCACGCCCCCTGTTGTCTCATCCCGACTATCCTGCTCGAGCGGGTCTCCTCCAGCCCTGCTCGAACCTCTTCCTGGATAAGCTGCCACCTCTCCTTCCCCTGGGCCTTGTTGTACTGAGCTGTTCACTTGTTGTACTGGCTCTTCACTGGCTCCTCTGAGACCGATGGAATCTGGACACCTCCCAGCGAGAACCGGAACTTGTCTGTGACCTTCCCCTTCTTCACCACCAGGGAACGGGGCTTAGCCGGCTTAAAGCCCATACGCGCCCAGTTAATGAGCCGCTCAAGGCCTTGGAGAACCCACCTACAGCCTGGAACTGATGTTGTAGTAACTGTCAGGTCATCCATAAACGCTCTGATGAGAGGCTGCCGCACACCTGACATGGTGAGCGGTCCTCTGCACTCCACCTCTGCTGACTTAACGAGCATGTTCATGGCCAAGGCAAACAAAATTACTGAGACTGTGCACCCAGTGATTATGCCCTTCTCCAGCCGATGTGATGCTGATGTTACTGTTCCTGAGGTGACTCTCAAACTGAAGCAGTTGTAATAGTCCAGTATGAGGTCCTTGCCTGGAACATGATGCCGGTCAAGTGAGGTCTCCACCAGTTTGTGAGGAATTGACCCGTAAGCATTGGACAGGTCAAGCCACAAAACTGCCAGGTCCCCACTGCCCTCCCGGGCCTCCCAGATGAGCTGAGTGACAACTCCCGTGTGCTCGATGCATCCTGGTACCTTTGGGATCCCCCTCTTCTGCACAGGGGTGTTGATGTATGCATTCTTCAGGAAGAACTCTGTCATGCGCCGGGCAACAATGCTGAAAAACACCTTGCCCTCCACACTCAGGAGTGAAATGTTTCTAAACTGCTCGATGGTACAAGAGTTCTCTTCCTTCGGAATCCATACACCTTCTGCATGCCTCCATTGCTGAGCCACCTTCCCCCTCCTCCAGATGACCCTGAGGATCTTCCACAGTCGCTGCAAGAGCCTGGGGCACCTCTTGTAGACAACATATGGTACTCCACTGGGACCTGGAGCTGAGTTGGATCTAGCTGCTCTGACTATGTCCTTAACTTCTCTCAGGTTTGGCTCCTTGGTGTTAAATGCTGAAGTGGGTTCTGGTGGTGTTATCAGAAAGCTGCAGGGGCCAAGATCCTGCTCCCTTGCGCTGTCGCTGTAAGTTGCCCTGAGGTACTTGTCAACCTCTTCTTGAGAGCAGGCCAATTGTCCACCTTGCTTCTGCCCAAGGACCTTCTTGGTGAAGTTGAAAGGGCCTGCAATGAAGGCGGCACGCTTCTTGGCTCTCTCCTTCCCCCTCTTCCTGTGCCATTCGGATCGACGGAGTGTCGTGAGATTCCTCCTTACGATGTTACGGAGCTCTGCTAGACAACCTTCTCTTCCTCTCTTGCCTGCTTGTACTGCCATCCTAGCAGTCTAAGCTCTTGCCGCAGCTGACTGATCTTCTTCTGCCGTCGGTTTTGCTCCCCTGCACCACTGATCGGGTGGTGCTCCTTGGTGCCAAACCTTTCGGCGGCAATGCTGACAATCATTGCACTCATTGGCCCTCATTTATCAAACGAGCGTACGACAGAAAACGGGCGTAAAATGGATGTACGTTCATTTCCACGTTGAGCTTGGCATTTATCAATTTGAACGTGAACGCAGGCTGCGATGAAATCTCACGTCAGGTCTGAGCTCATGTACGCAACTTTTTCGAGTGCGAACAGTGGCGAGACTGGTCCGCAAGAGTCGACAACTTTTTCTTCACCTTATTCGGAATAAAATAACTTTAACGCAATGCAAACAATAGCCTATAGGTCGAATGTGAAATGTTTTAAGATGGATCAATTCAACATCAATTTTACATTTAATTAATTATTCAATTAATTATTTACCTCTTCCGTAGCCCGCTGAACATGGGACACACTGTTGACTGCAACAGTGATTTGTTTCCATAGCGTTTTTTTGCTTGCCCTTAATAAGATTAGATTAGATTCAACTTTATTGTCATTGTGCAGAGTACAAGTACAGGGACAACGAAATGCAGTTGGCGTTCTAACCAGAAGTGCAAATGAGCGATAAAGGTGCGGGTTGAAATGCAGAATAAGGTGCAGAGTGCAAAATTGAAAAACATGAAAAGTGGCAGTAGTTATTAAAGTGACAGTAAACAGTGCAGGTGGAGGTAGTGATCGTTGAGGTAGTAAACGGTTACTAACACTAGCAGAAACAGGCTGTAAACAGTATATGTTTTAAAAAAATGTAAACAATGTACAGGTAGTGCGAGAAATAGTAATATAATACAAGAAGTGTACAGGTGGTGCAATAGTGCGCTAGTGCAATACAACGGAACGGGTACAACAGATGAATGTGGATTGTATGGATATGGGGGTGGGGGGTGCAACGGCAGATGAGAATAAATAATACAATAAATAACATTACTATAAATAATACGAAGTATGTCCAGGGGGTGAGGACATACTTCGATCTCAGCCACCGTATTTATCAACACCAAGCTCCTTCGTACGCTGGGATTGGTGTGATACGATACGTTTCGCAAATCTCACGTGGGTCCTATCGTAAGATGAATCATGCGTTCAGATTTGCGCTCATTTCTACATTCGTTTGATAAATGAGGGCCATTGTGCGCAACTTCTGGTCAGCATCTCCTCTGGCTGTAGCTTCGAGAATCTGATCGACATACGCATCGTACTGGCACCACTCCTTCACCATGTTGGCCAAAGGCCACTTGACACAACGGTGTTCTGAATGCCTGACTTGGGGTAGGGCTTGTGGGGCTTGGAGGGTCTGGGCACTGTAGGGTGACTCTGGGCCGGGCTCCTCCTGTGTCTCATCAGGCACTGGTCCTGTGCGTTGCACCACTTGCCTCCCAGTCAGGCATCTCATCTTGGTCTGGTGGATCTTAAGACCACGTGGGTTTTTGCAGACTTTGCCACATAAGCAAACTGCACTCATAGTCGTAATTCCGTTAGCTTGGGTCAATACCTGTATGTCCGTCCTGTTGGGGTGCTCATCCTCCCCCCCTCTCGGGCACCCCCAGGGGTATAACTCTTCAGGGTTTTCCGTAGCTTATTGTGGGTGCTGCCTCACGGGAGCTGCAGTTTGGGGTGCTAGCCCTCCCTGCCCCTGTTGCTGTCTGCTGCCTCCCCAGCTGTCACCAATCTATTCGTGATAGTAATCCGGTCTTTCCCGGAGGTCACTGGTTCTGCCAGAATTAACTGGTTTAATATACACACTCTGGTGCAACCTAGACACATCATCAGTGATGTAACCTGAGGTCATAGGGTGTTTCGGGTCTCTCAACATCAGACACCCTCGCCCAGGCGACCCAGCCGAGGGTGATCAGACCCCGGCTTGTGTCTACGGGAACTTTCTACCATCCCTACTTAGAAACATTGACTCACTCCCCCATATAACCCGCAATATCCGACTTCAAACTCCTCAGACTACACCTTTGACGCAGTCAAGCTTCTGCTGTAAGTTGTCTGTATCAAAATCCATCATCCATCCATCTATATATTGTTTTATTTGTATTGATCAATCGATTTATCTTTCTGTCAGTCTACCTGGCTATTGCTCCTTCAATTCACAATTGTCAGTTTGATCCAATTGTTATTAACGCCTAAATCCTGTATCCTGTAGTCCTGAGTTTCAAGCTGTCAGTGTTTGTGAGAAAACACAGCTATGCCTGTGTGTGTGTATGTGTGAGTATTATTATGGCAACGGGCATTGCTATGCACCAACTAGGTGGCTGCCAACTTTACTGGACTCCTCCAGAACAAGGACGCAGGGTGGTGGTGTTTTATTGCAGAGTTTAAGGACAATAGTACAGGCAGCTGGTGCTCCGTGCTGCCATGCTGGAGATCTCCTGAGTGTGTGTGTGTGTGTGTGTGGTGACAGCTGTTTTTACCTGTTGCACTTTGATCGCTCAACGTGCAACTGAGCAATCAACTCTGCAGCCTCACCAGCCCCAGAGTCCAATCAGTCTGACTCGGGCCAGGTGAGGCTGCTTAAGCCAGCCGTCACCCACACACACTCCACCATTATGTTATCTGTTTAAAGTATCCAACTGAATAATGCCCAGCCCTCCCTTTAGGCCTCCCTCCAAAGCTACTCCCCCAAAACACATGAGTAGCTCGCTAGCTTTAGCCACAGGTCTGCCTGGCCTTGTGGAAGACTTCGGTCATTGGGCGTTTTTCTTTCTTTATCATAGAATTTGATTTATTGATTGCAGTCGGGATGTAAAAAGTAAGTAAGAGAAAAAAGCTTGTTGCCCATTGTACCTTTAGATATTTCTGTGTGTTCAGATTGTATTTCTGTATTGTATTTCTGTGAACTCCACTCGTCAAGACACTCTGAAAGAGTACCTCATCAAGATCTTCATCGCGGTCTTCCTCAGCGTCATCATCAACTTCATCAACAGCTCTTTCATCTATATCTACTTCAGGAGTCAGGACTTTCAGAGGGACGCCAGGTATCCCAAGAAATACTTTCAGGGTTAGAAATAATTACACCATCACGTCAATAAATGAAATGTACAATAACCACATCTTACACTATAAGGACTCCATTGCCAGCACCAAAACACACTACTACTCCAGCATAATCACTGCCAATCAAGGCAACTCTAAGTCACTTTTCTCCCTACTCAACGATACCACCAAACCCCAGGACTCTCTCCCCCTCACCTCTACATAACCTCCTTCTGCAATGCCATCATGTCATTTTTACAGAAAAAATCAAGAACATCCACCAGAACCTGGGATCAATGCCTCACCTCAGCTGACCTTCCCCCACCTACTCACTCATTCTCCTCCTTCCATCTCCCCACTCTCTCAGAAATCACAGAGCTCATCCGGAAATCCAAACTATCCACCTGTCAATTGGACCCCTTCCCAACCCAACTTGTCAAAACCTGCCTCCCTTCGCTGGTCCCCCTCATCTCCGATATCATCCACACCTCCCTTACCACTGGAACTGTCCCCACACCTTTCAAAACTGCTGCCATTACCCCAATTGTGAAAAAACCTGGTGCTGACCCCTCCAACTTCAACAACCTCCTATCCTCCTATCTCCAATCTACCCTTTATTTCCAAAATCCTTGAAAAAACAGTTGCCTCCCAGCTCCATTCTCACCTATCCCACAACAATCTGTATGAGCAGTTCCAGTCCAGTTTCCGCCCACTCCATAGCACTGAAACAGCACTCATCAAAATCACCAATGACCTCCTCGTGGCATCTGACTCTGGACTACTCACCATCCTCATCCTCCTCGACCTAAGTGCAGCTTTTGACACCATCTGCCACACCACCCTCCTCAGCAGGCTGTCTTCCATTGGCATCACCCACACTCCCCTGGACTGGTTTACATCCTACTTCTCTTGCCGCACTCAGTTCATTCAACTCAAGTCCCTCAAATCCGCCCCCTCCCCCTTCACCTCAGGTGTGCCCCAGGGCTCTGTCCTGGGGCCCCTCCTCTTCATCATCTACCTCCTTCCCCTTGGCAATATCTTCCGCAAACTCAACATCCACTTCCGCTGCTATGCCGATGACACCCAGCTCTACCTCACCACTAAACCTTCGTCCTCACTCCCACCCACCTCACTCACTGATTGCATCTCAGAAATAAAAGTCTGGTTCACCCAAAACTTCCTTAAATTAAACAGTAGCAAAACAGAGGTTCTCCTCATTGGCACAAAATCCACTCTATCCAAAACCGACAGCTTCCCACTCATTATTGACAGCTCCTCCGTCTCGCCCTCCCACCAGGTTAAGAGTCTGGGTGTCATCCTCGACAGCACACTATCCTTTCAATCCCATATCAATAACATTACCCGGTCTACTTCCACTTACGAAGCATCAACCGCCCCCGCCCCTCCTTTACCCCCCACACTGCCGCCATCCTTGTCCACAGCCTCGTCACCTCCCGCCTAGACTATTGTAACTCTCTCCTCTTTGGCCTTCCCTCAAAAATCACTCCATCAACATCAACTGGTCCAGAACTCAGCTGTCCGCATTATAACAAGAACCCCCTCTATCCACCACATCACCCCTGTCCTCCAACAGCTCCACTGGCTCCCTGTTCAGTTCCGCATTCAATATAAGGTTCTCCTGGTAACATTCAAGGCCCTTCACAATCTCGCCCCCCCCATATCTGTCAGACCTCCTCCATGTTCCCACCCCCTCATGCTCTCTCAGATCCTCTTCTGCCGTACACCTATCTATCCCCTCCGCCCGTCTCATCACCATTGGGAGCAGAGCATTCAGCCGCTCTACCCCCGCCTCTGGAACTTTCTACCACCCCTACTTAGAAACATTGACTCACTCCCCCATTTCAAATCACAACTCAAAACTCATCTGTTTAAAACTGCCTATTTTGTATAATGTAATTCCCTGTCCCAGCCTTTTTGTAATGGTCCTTATTCTGTGTTTTATTGATATTGTTGTGTTTTCTACTACTATTAATATTGTGGAAGGAGTCGAGAGGCGAGTGAACAAACACCTTCGCAAGTGGTTCGGAATCCCACCAAGCTTCACGTCAGTAGGGCTATACACCAGGTCTGGTCAGGTACAACTACCCCTATCATCAGTGGTGGAAGAGTTCAAGGTGGCAAAGTGCCGGGTCGTGATGATGTACAAAGACTCCACTGATGAAAAAGTCAGAAAAGCAGGTGTCACTACGAGATCAGGACGGAAATGGGCAGCTGACACATCAGTGGCACAAGCTGAAAGCTCATTGAAGCTGAAGGACATCATCGGGAACGCATGCGTAGGGAGGCTCCAGCGCGTTGAGACGAGCCAGATGAGGTGGCTCGGGCATCTAGTTAGGATGCCTCCCGGACGCCTCCCTGGTGAGGTGTTCAGGGCACGTCCCACTGGTAGGAGACCCCGGGGAAGGGGTCTGGGAACGCCTCGGGATCCCCCAGGAAGAGCTGGACGAAGTAGCTGGGGAGAGGGAAGTCTGGGCTTCCCTGCTTAGGCTGCTGCCCCCGCGACCCGACCCCGGATAAGTGGCAGGAAATGGATGGATGGATGGATGGATGGAATATTCTTCTTCTTCTTCTTCTTCTTATTATTATTATTATTATTATTATTATTATTATTATAACATTACTGATATACATCTTCTCCTTCCTCCTCCTCCTCTCATTCCCCTGCTCCTTACTCCTCCCATACATTTATGATTGTACTTTGTCAACAGTCAAATGACGATATTCCCTTTTTCCAATGTTGTGTTTTGTTGTTTGAAATATTACACTGCTGTCCCGGCCATGTCTGTGTTGACAACTACATGCTTCATCTCACTGAGAACAACCTGGTTAAACAAACGTTACATCAAAGGAATAAAACACTCCTCTCCCTCTCCTTGTCCTCCCTTTGCCCTTTCTCTTCTCCTCCTTTCCCCCTCCTCCCCTCTCCTCCCCTCAGGTATGTGCTGTTCATCCACCTGGTGCTGAATGACATGATACTGCTGAGCATCTCTGTGTTGCTACAGATCTTCACCTACATCCTCAAGCTCCCCTTTGTCCCCTGCTGTGTGCTGATCCTCATCCTCGTCACTAGCAACAGGTGGGTGGTGGAGTACTAGGAGTAGTACCACGACCACGTTTACTACATGTAGTAGTAATGGTAATAATAATGCATTTTATTTAAAGGTGCCTCTCAAAGCACTCAAGGACACCTTACAGACAATTTAAAAATACAAGATGTGATTTAAAGGTGGAGACAGAGTCAGAAGAGTGAATGTCTGGTGGGAGAGAGTTCCATAGGCGGAGAGCAGATCGGCTAAAAGCTCTTGACCCCATGGTGGATAGGTTGGCAGATGGAGCTGAGAGCTGGATGGCAGAAGAGGATGAAGGTGTGTGGATGTGGAAGAGTTCAGTTAGATAAACTAGTGCCAGGCTGTGAATGATCATGAAAGTAAGGAGTAGAATCTTAAAATCAATGCGTGATTTGATAGGGAGCCAGTTGAGTTGCTGCAGGGCAGGAGTAATGTGTTCAATAGACGGAGTTCTGGTTATGATACTGGCGGCTGCATTCTGGACCAGTTGGAGTTTATGAAGAGATTTTGAAGACCACAGCGGAGAGAGTTACAGTAGTCCAGTCGGGATGTAATCAGGGTGTTTACAAGGATAGCAGTGGAGGTTGGTGACGAAGACGATTGATGTTGCATATATGGAAGTAAGCACACCCAGGCTCTTTACCTGAGGGGAAGGGGCAACAGTGGCATTGTTAATGGACATGGAAAAAGTGTCGAGTAGTAGTAGTAGTAGGAGGAGTAATAGTAGTGGTAGTACTAGGTAGTAGTAGTAGTAGTAGTAGTAGTAGGAGTAATAGTAGTGGCTGTACTAGGTAATAGTAGTAGGAGTAATAGTAGTGGTAGTACTAGGTAGTAGTAGTAGGAGTAGTAGTAGTAGTAGTAGTAGGAGTAGTAGTAGTAGTAGGAGTAATATTAGTGGTAGTACGAGGTTGTAGTAGTAGTAGGAGTACGTGTGGTATCAGTAGTTGTAGAATAGACATGGGCAGCTATTGGCCCGTGGATGGCGTGCAGCCTCTCACCTTGATGCAGCCTGTGAGAAAGTGGATCACATAACCAAGCTAACGTGATCCGTTGTAATAATCAGTGCTACTTTTGTAATTTTTGATTCATGATATGCATGTTTGCATTCAATTCAATTTTCATGATGCAATTTGTTCTTTCTTTACACTGAAAAATTGCTAATATCTTCATTTGTATTATTATCATTATTATTGTCATTATTATTAGGGACCGAGCCTGTTAAACAGGACAAAGGTCCCTTTTGTTTTTGGTCCGTTTATTATTATTATTATTATTATTATTATTAATAATATTATTATTATTATTATTTCTAGGAACTTTGATGACGATTTGCACTATCTGAACATATATGAAAAGTCAATTTAAACAAAAAAATATATATATTCTATGCGTCACGTTCATGTCGCCGATAGGAAGGCCTCTAGGTGGTGCTGTTTATGAGCAACCTTTGTAACGCCTAAAACTTCTGCAAAAGTTGGCGCACATTCAAAAACTTTATGCGAGCAGTCATGCTGCACCTCGCTGTGTCAACGACTTGTATTTCTGCCTGCCTTCATTTTCGTGCAAAATCGCAAAATCTAAAAAACAGCGCCACGGGATGGCGCTCTACTTATTATTATTATTATTATTATTATTATTATTATTATTATTATTATCATCACGTTTGAAACTATTACATGCTATTTGTGGTATGGGGTTTAAAGTATCCTAAAGGTCAGAGTGTAGGTGCACAATCTGGCCCCCTGCAGTGAGTATCGACGTTTAGTGGCCCACTCCACCATCAGCGCACCCCACCCCTGTTCTAGAAGTAGGACTAGTAGTAGGAGTAGTAGCACGCATGAGTAACATGAGGTGAGACTACTAATTCAAATAGTACTGTGTATTCCAGTAGCATTCCAGATTCCTATCCTGCATAGGGGAATACAGTAGCACTAGTCCTACTAGTACTAGTAGTAATACTAGTGATGCCGGCGGTGCTGACCACGCGCTCCACCCCTCTGATCCTGGCGGGCATGGCCGTGGAGCGCTACCTCTCCATCTGCTACCCGCTGCACTACGGCCACATGTGCACCGTGCAGCGCACCTTCGTCCTCATCTGGGTCGTCCGCCTCCTCGCCGCCACCCCGCCGCTCATCGACCTCTTCAGCACGTGGATATGAGGACTCAAAGTCCTCATGTAACATAGAATATGCATAAACAAATAGCATGACCTAATCAGCTCATTTGTATCAGCTGTGGGTATTAGGGGTGGAGCTGGGCTGTGTCTATAACAGTGTCCCTCCAGCCGTAAGTTAAACACTCTCTGGTTGCTGAGAACAGGTGAGAACCACAATATCATCTCAGGATAGATTTTATATACATCCATCCATCCATCCATTATCAAACCGCTTATCCTCTACGAGGGTCGCGGGGGATTTTATATACATATATGTTTAAAAAAATATTTTATCAATATACTACATAATACATATCATGTATTTCCATGTCATATCATATAATTATATTTATATCAATATATAAAATAACATATAGATTATTCCGATATTGACTTTTTGGATCAGTTTACACCGAAGCTGACTGACGACGAATTACATCTGTAATGCAATTGACAATTAACAGCCTGACACAATTCCCAAATGTTGAATTTTAAAGACAATGGTTGAATTAGTTTCATATCTCTTTTGATTCCTCTCTCTATCCCATGCTTCAGTGTTTACGGGAAACCCTAATCCATGGCCTGATGTTTTTAAGTTAATTAATAGTAAGGATTATGGTTTCTGGAATTAAATTATTTGGATCATATTATCTTTATTATTGTGATCAAGAATGTAATTTGGTGCAGTAACCTTGTATAGACTTGTAAAAGATCCTATCATCATCCGGATTAATATAAGATTGTGATCTTTATTAAAAAATGTGACTGTCCCATAAAAAAAAAAAGTATTTGATATCAAGTCTGTTTAACATATTAAACCTGTGTTTGTTCTTTCATCACTAACATTACATTTGTACTCTCATGACTTTCTGATGAGAGTAAGTGGCATGCATCCATACAAGTGTATGAGTGTGTCGATTGCATTGACAATGCATTGCACCCATCAGCAGCAGCACCAGGAGCCTTGACCTTTGCTTCAGAGAGTTAAGGTATATGTCGCATAATGTCGGACCTGTGAGGCCACTGAGACCACTCAGTGTTTGTTAAAGGCTGTACCAGTAAGCAGAGGGTGACTGGTGAGGTGTCATCAGGATGAACGGCACCAGGAGAACAGACAGCTTTGGTGAAGCCTTCTTCAAGAACTTCCTCGCAGTCTTCCTCTGTGTCATTATCAACTCCATCAACGTCTCTTTCGTCTATATCTACTTCAGGAGTCAGGACTTCCAGAGGGACCCTAGGTACACACACACACAGGCACACACACACACACACCCCTGACCTCATGTTTATCCTCTGATGAATGAAAGCTCATCTCCCTCTTTCTCTCTCATGTTCTCTCCTCCCCCGCCCCCTCCAGGTATCTGCTGTACATCCACCTGGTGGTTAATGACATCATCGTGCTCACCGGCGCCATCCTAATGCTGGTGCTCACCTACGCTACGGTCCGTCGCATCAACGTGACCTTCTGCTCCGTCACCCTGCTCGTTATGGAAACCACCAACAAGTATGGCTGCTGAGCAGTGTCGGGGAAACACATTGTCAATAGCAATGTATCAATACATTCACATTTACATTGAGGGCATTTACCAGATACTTTTATCCAAAGCAACTTACAAAGAGTACATTTATCATAAGAAGGTGAAACATTTCACTGCTGCTAATACAGTAAGAAAGTCACTAGAACAAGTTTCAAGCATTTCTATTGCTAGTATACAACATCTCTGACCAAGTGCCAAGTTACAAAGAGCGATTAAAGTGCCAAGACATACAACAAATAACAAACAATAGACGCAGGGAATCATTAACAATTGGACAGTCAATCAAAAAATCCACTTGATACATACTGTGATGAAATATGAATGCACCAGAATAGCACATACACGTTAAAATTTATAGACTAAATCTACAGTCGCAAGGACAGCTGCTAAATGTGGAGATGCTTATTCTGCTTGTTCCTCCGTGAAGAGAAGAGAATAGTTTTAAGTAGTACTGATATGATTACAAGTAATAGCACTAGCAGTACTAGTAGCACTGTATTCCAGGAATAGTCCAGTGAACCTAGTCTACATATTGGTACCACTGGGACAACTGGTACTAGTAGTACTAGTACTACTACGAGCACTTCTACTACCAGTAGTATGAGTACTACTAATAATACTGCTACTACCAGTAGTACTAATTATACAACTAGTACTGCTACTACCTACTAGTACTTCTACTAGTACTGCTAGTACCAGTTTTACTAGTTATACAACTGGTAGTGCTACTACCAGTAGTACTAGTACTTCTACTAGTACTGCTACCAGTCATACTAGTAGTAGTACTAGTACGACTGTATTCCAGGAACAGTTCAATTAACCTAGCCTGCATGGCGGTGGAGCGCTACATCGCTGTGTGCTGGCCGCTGCACCACCCCCAGGCGTGCACCATGGGCCGCACCTACGCCCTGATCGCCCTCATCTGGAGCGTCTCCTTCCTCTCCGCCTTCACTGACTTCATCATCGTCATCATGACCCAACCCCTCTCCTTCTTTTCCGTCACCATGGACTGCCACCTTGACGCCATCTACTCCAGCCGCCAACACAAAGACAAGGCCATCGCCACCCAGGTGAGCTGCAGCCGGCCGAGCCCTGTGTGACGCTACACATGGGAGAAGCAGCAAGTACTTCAAATACCATTGATTACCATTGCTTGGGGTTGTAGTATTTCCAGTCATTAAGGAAGAAATAATGCCTTCCATCGGTTTAACTTGAAGTTGATAGTAACAATGCTATACAGTTAAGTTTGAGTCTAGTGCAGTTTTGTACTGCATGTTGTATGTACAGGAGTATTGTAATAAATGCAATTTCCCTCAGGGATCATTAAAGTATTTCTGTCTGTCTGTCTGTCTGTCAGTATATGTGTGTGCAGTATATGCAATATAATGTTGAGGTGGTGCATATTGCACAATGTTGAGGTAGTGGTCTGTCTCTCTCTCTCTCCCAGGTCTTCCTGGTTTCCATCGTGTTTCTGATCCTCGTCCTCACCTACCTGAAGGTCTTCTTAGCAGCCAGGAAAGCGTCCGGGGATGACCAGGTGTGGAAGCTCAATAACACCAGAAAACACCATTCATAGTTATCAATACTATTGATGATTGGCACATCGTGTTCATTGGTTGCATTGAAACTTGACTTGTTGAGTAGAACTTTGATTCTAACAATTTCAGACATGAACCCAAAACCCCTTCACAGTGCTGCAATTCATGTGTTATGCAATTAAAATACATTACATGAGGACATTTAACATTCATGATGAATTTGAGTGGGAAAACAAAAAAGGACTACAGAAGAACTGCATATTATTGACACATTTTAAAGATTAAAGCTTCAGGCCAGAATACAATTGTGAGTTTGCTGCCCCCTAGAGGTGATACAACATCTATTAGGCTAAGCTGATCTTTAGCATTTGTGATGGATCTATGGAAGCATGGACCATATTCACTTAACGGCCAGCTAAGAACTGGTTGAACTGGATGGAGGGACTATATTCTGTTCGCCCACCCAGCTAAAGTTTCTCCCACCTAGCGCATTTTGTATCATACTGTCATACTGTGCATCACCAGCTGTGATGTTGATTAGCCATTACAATCCATTACAATATCTACCCATCAGTGATATCACACACAGACGTATGATAGATAGGCCAGCCTACCCAGTGGACTGTACCAACTAGAAGACTGATCTATCCATCATACATCTGGACCCAAGACATCAAGTTTGATGTCACTATAGGGCAATCACTGGCTTATCAACATCACATCTGGTGGTGCAATAGAAATATATCACAAAATATGTGCAATCACTTGGAGATGGTTGACAGCTCCACTCAAAGGAGTCACGATTCAGGTCATGGTTCAGGTTTTGGTTAAGGTTAAAAGGGGAAACATCGGGCTGGGTTATCTTCTAATGTTAATAAAGTGTAGTGCTTCATGCGCCTGCATTGTCAACGATGTCCAATGACCAATTTCTCATGACATCCATGGTCCAAATATACTAAGTTTTTTTTTTCATAAAAACCATTGCCGTGCATGACAGTCCCCCTTTAAGGTCAACATTTCCGATCATGGGTCAAGCTTCATGTCAAGGTGCAGTTCAGGGTTCGTGCTGTGAGGGGACCTACTGAACACAGCTGGTCCCTGCAGGCATCGTCCAGGAAGGCGAGGAACACCATCCTGCTCCATGGTGTCCAGCTGCTGATCTACCTGCTCTCCTACGTTGCGCCCTTCATCAACAGGCAACTGGCAAATTTTTTCCCCACCAAAGTCCTCTTTGCCACCTTCCTCCTCACCACCATCCTCCCCCGCTTCCTCAACCCGCTCATTTACGGCGTGCGCGACCAGAAGTTCAGCACCCAGCTCAGACTGCTGCTCTACTCCTGCCACCGCTGGGGCCGGGGCCGGGCGAGAGACTGAAGCCCACCACAGGAGAGAGAGTCAGGCCAACTGGGGACGACAGAGGGAGAGTGATGTTGGGAGGGAGAGGGAGCTCTAAAAAGATGAGGAGATAGGAAGGCCCTGGTGCCTGGTATGATTATCTAGAATGTTATTTGTGATGTTAATGGTGTTGTGACGAGGACCCTGTGTAGAGGAGATAAATATGAAAAACTTTTGTACAAAAGTGTTTTATCATCCGTTTTACCCCCAGGGATTCCATTTTTGGGACCATTGCATTTAATACATATGTTCTGCTCTGATCAGCTGAAGTACAAGGCCGCCCAGCTGTCCATTACAAACCAGGACCAAAATACCTAGAGAATATAGAAATCCCACTCCCAACTTATGCTGAAAAGCTTCTCATTGTGTCTATAGTGGTTTAATATACACCCTCTGCTGCAACCTAGACACATCATCAGTGATGTAACCTGAGGTCATAGGGTGTTTCGGGTCTCTCAACATCAGACACCCTCGCCCAGGCGACCCAGTTGCGGCTGATCAGACCCCGGCTTGTGTCTGGGTAGCTTGTGTGGCCCACGGATAACCCCTCATGATCCACAGCCATCTTGATGCCTTCTCAGCAGCATCAGTGGTGTTTTTGATGGCTTTCTTGCTGTGCAGGCTGTGCTCCCCTTATTCCCAACAACTTGAGGGCCCTGCAGAGTGACTGGCCTGCGAAACCTCGGCATCCAACCTCAATGGGACTGCATCGAGTCTTCCATCCGTTGCGCCGGTATTCGCCTGCCAGCTCCTCATACTTGGCCCTCTTCCTCTCAAATGCCTCCTCCATCCGGTCTTCCCAGGGCACAGTCAACTCCAGCAGTATCACCTGCCTTTTTGATTCTGACAACAAGTCCAGCCTAAAGCCTAATTTATACTCCTGCGTAAAGTGCCGTACGTCGGTTACGGAGAGCCCTCTACGTCGACGGAGAGCCTGACGGAGAGCCTCTGCGTCGTCTCCGTCGGCCTGAAATATTTTTTAAGTATCCGTCACTCCGTCAACACACAACGGAGACCGCAAGGGCTGTGATTGGTCCTCTAAACACGTCATTTACACAGCAGTGTTGTGCTAGTTACTGAAAAATAGTAACTAGTTACAGTTACTAGTTACTTTGTAAAAAAGTAACTCAGTTAGTAACTCAGTTACTTAAACCAAAAAGTAATGTGTTACTGAGAAAGTAACTTTTTAGTTACTGTAAAACGTTCTTCCAATGCTCTAAAGGTTGATTGATTGAGTTCCCCCTATAGCCGTCATTTCAGTTCTGTACTGATGCTGAATAATACAAAATAATACAACCGTTTCAATTCAGTTGCATCCACATCACTGAATCTAATCATCCAAGCAATATGATCTGTTGTGCACCAACATAAACACCAAATATTTATTTCAGTCAGGCCATAGGCTATAAACTGGCTAAACAAGGCTATTTTTCTTATTTGGCATGCCGCTTCTCGATGTGCTTCAGCAGATTGCTGTTGCTGTTTTTCACCGTACAGAGGATTTTTGACCCGGGGCACAGTTTACATCTTACCGAAATGTTGTTTTCCCCTTTGCTCTCGAGTTGAAAAAATTTTGAGTATTTCCAAGAGTAGAAACTGATCTTCCCCTTCTCGCTCGCCATCATGCCGTGCACTGACCTGTCCAGTCATCTCGGGGCGCGTGTTTTATTGCGTGTGTGACGCTAGAGGCGACAGCTTTGTTTTTCAATTCAATTAAACTTTATTGATCGGGAACTGCGTGCCGTTGTAAAACCTCACCAAAAGGAACGGAGTAACGTAGCGTTCGCCGTTCGGTAACGGGAACGGAGTTACTGAATTTTAAAAAACAACGCGTTACGTAACGCGTTACTGAAAAAAATAACGGCGTTACTAATAACCCGTTACTACCCAACACTGTTTACACATGAATGACTCACAATTAATTACATTCTATCACTATCGACTTCTATCACAACGTAAACACTGGCAGCGCCATTTATATATATCCGCTTTATACGCTATATATACGCTATATTATACGCTACATATATACGCTTTACTATATGGACGCATAAAGCTCCAAAATGCAAGCCGACCTACTTGAACTTGTGAAACTTAAAAGAGACGGTGGCAAATTGCACTAAATTGTTGTAAATAGTTTGTTGTTGTTTGTTTTTTTTTAGTTTGTGTACGGTTTTTACTTTTAAAAGCATTTCATTGATAATGTATCCCCTTTTCTATTTAATAATTGATCCCCTCTTAACTATTTTTTCCTTTTGTACTTATTTACTTGCGTGAATGTCATGGCCAGTCTTCGTAGCGACCCCTACTGGTCAAGCGGGAAATTGCATTCCGTATCCGTCACCACGACGGAGAACTATGAGGGCTCGAGGGGTCTCCGTAGTTACGCAGTCGGATTACGGATTACGCAGTCGGAGAAGTATAAACTAGGCTTAAGTGTGGTCACTGCGATGGTCTCTGGGAATTTAAGCTGTTTCCCCAAGTCCACCTTCAGCTGCCAGTCCCTAGCTGTTGTCAGGAGCCCCCCTGTTTGGCTTGGGCGGTGTTGAGGCTTCTCACCAGATTTAACAAAGGTGATTGAATGCCTAGCTGGCTGTTGCTGCTTGCTGAGTGAGATCCCTGAGCAGATGGTATCTGCTATCACCTTCAGAACCTGATTGTGGCGCCAACAGTAGCGCCCCTCACCCAGGGCTTTCGGCAACAGCTTAGGATGTGCTCCAGTGATCCTCTCCTCTGACACAAAGGGCAAGCAGGTGTTTCTGCCAGGCCCCAACAGAAGAGGTTGGATGGGCTGGGGAGGACGTCGTAGACTGACTGGATCAAAAACTTTATCCGGAGCGGTTAGGATGTGTCTAGGGGAACTTTCTACCACCCCTACTTAGAAACATTGGGCCTCATTCACGAACCGTTCTTAAGAACAAGTTTGTTCTTAAGTCCTACTTATGAAGATTTTACGAAGATGGTGGCATTCATGAATTTTTTTCTTATCCAGGATTTTTCTTAGGTAAGAACAAATCCTACGAACACTTACGAGTACTCTTAAGCACATTTCAGTGCTGACATGTTGGCATGGTTGTGTTGTCTTCTTTTGTTACGTTCAATAAAATACATTACAGTGAAATTTCCGTCATATTTATGTATTTATTTATTCATTCAATTTTTTTTTTTCATTTTTCATTTTAATTAAATTAAATGTGCCAATTCCACGAATCAAATACATTGGCAACCATGGCGTCAATTAGTGATACCACCCTATTTATAGGTGGCATTTCTCCATCCACGGCCTACAAAACAATGGCATATCTATTGCTGCTACAGGAGATTGCGGATCGTGCCCTACGGAGGGAACGAATCTTTCAGGACCACGTAGATCTTTTTTCAGAGAGCGATGAGTACCTCTTTGGACGCTTTAGGCTCCCACGAGTTGTTCTTATCGATCTGTGCAACTATTTGGAGCCAGCACTTCGGAGCCACACACATCGGTCCAACCCTGTCCCCCCGCATGTGCAGGTTCTATCGACCCTCGGGTTTTTGGCCACTGGATCCTTTCAGCGGGAGCAGGGGGACAGGGTGGGCATCTCACAGCCATCCATCAGCCGCGCTCTCCCTCGAGTTGTGGATGCAATTAATCAACTGGCTACACAATACATAAAATTTCCATACACAGCAGAAGAGCAAGTCACAGTCAAGAGAGGATTTCATCTCATTGCTGGTCTCCCTAACACCATTGGCGCAATAGACTGCACCCACGTGCACATCAAGGCACCCTCTCCAGATTCTTTTCCGTACCTCAACCGCAACTAATATCACTCAATAAATGTACAACTAATTTGCGACTCAAACAACCACCTGCTGAACGTAGTCTCCCGGTTCCCAGGAGGAGCACACGACTCCTATATTTTACAAAACAGCTCCGTGGGAACACGCCTTGAACAAGGAGCAGCTGATGACGCATGGCTCATTGGTATGTATCTATTAATTACATTTTCCCACAAAAGTGTATTTTTATTTGATTTTTATCTTGTGTTTTTTTTTTTAGGGGATCGAGGATATGCCCTGGCCCCCTAGTTGATGACACCACTGACAAACCCTCAGACTCCTCGGGAGGTGTCATATAATCAAATATAAGCACGCACTCGCTCCACCATCGAACGCACCATCGTCATTTTAAAGGGACGCTGGATGTGTTTGGACACAGCAGGTGGCAAATTGCTGTACAAACCGGAGAAGGTAAGACGGATGATTTATTTCATTAGCCTATAGCCTATATTAGACCCACCTACACTAGGGTCAGGTTTATTCAAACACCTTGCATCTTAATTTATGACTCTCCCTCACCATTACAGGTCTGTAGGATAATCATGGCCTGCTGTGTCCTGCACAACATTGCCATGAAGCGTTGTGTGCCACTTCCCCCTCAGCCACTACACCGTGAGGATGTGCGTCCTGACGCAATGATGGGACCAGACTGCAGGCGCGCTGTTCATGTTGGAGAGCAGTTAATTGCCTGTTTGTGAATAAACTTGCAATATTACAAGTTTAAACAGTCTACTGTAATTCACTTCAAAAATGACAAACCACTTTCAGTGCACATGTTTTTTTTTTTTTTTAATCCTCATGAATTTCTTTTAGCGTTTGTGAAATGGTTCCGAGAATTGAAGCGATCTTCTCCAGCGTCTCCGCTATCCGTTCCTGATTGTGTAGTACTGCGTCTGATATCAGGTGTGGTCGTGGAGAGGCACAGGCCCGAGTTTGTGTAGCTGTGCTGCTGCAGGAGGGCTCTGTCCGTTCGGGTTCTGTTCCGGATTGGCTCTGCGGGACTTCATCTGTGATTTAAAAAAAATAATAATAAAAAATAAAAAAAATCAAGCCAAGGTTGCCACCCCTCAGTCCAATAGTAAAGACATATTTTGAGCTTACACACTATGGTAAACTCCTCCCTTACAGGGCACACATTTTATATATAACTGATTCCAGAAAATAAATAAATAAGCCTACCTTCCGATTCCTCTGGAGTAGCTGTCAGACACCAAACAGGAAGAGGACCACAAGAGCGTCACGTTAAACAGTTTATTGAAGGATTTGGGGAAAGGGGGTGTATGGGTGTGTTTCCAGAGCTGAGTGGCGTCTCACTGAGATGGCGGGGTGGGTTCCAGGGCAGGCTCGATGATGGGCTGGAGTCACTGGGTAAAGACACACACAGCCGAGGGAGAGGAAAGCTGGCAGATGGAATGTTAGCAGTGGTACAGGCAAGGGCTAGGCAGTATTCGTAGTCATAAGGCAGAAGGCAGGTCACGGTTACCGGGGCAGAAGATCAAAGACGTAGTTGAGCAGGTCCGATATCACAGGTAAGAGTCAGAGGCGTATGAAGACAGGCAGGGTAACAGGTACTGGTTTGCAGACGGTCTGACAAGGAGGTACTGAAAGACAGGGCTTATATACAGAGGGAGATGAACAGGGAATGCAGTGCAGCTGGCAGGTTAATGATTGCAGGAGTAGATACAGGTGTGGCTGATCAAACAGAGCTGAGAGAGAAAGCTCATGACAGAACCCCCCCCCTAAGGGACGGCCCCAGAAGTCCCCAAAAAACATCAAACTGGGCGGGCGGAGGGGGAGCCGGCGGAGGGTCAGAACTCCTCTGAGCGGTCAGACTCCATGGCCTCATCCTCCGAGGGGGTCTGAGAGGTGCCATCAGGGGCCAGGGCAGGGTCCAGGTCAGGATCCGGGCCAGACACAGGGTCAGAAACTGGGCAGGAGGAGCGACGGGACCCCTTTGGACGACCCCGACAGATGGCAGGCTGGTCCGGATGCAGACGGTGGAAGTCGGCGATGAGAGTCCGGTCCACAATTCGACTGGTCGGCACCCAGATTCTCTCCTCAGGCCCATAGCCCTCCCAGTCGACGAGATACTGGAGGCCCCTACCCCTCCGTCTGGACTGAAGTAGGCGTCGAACGGTGTACACCAGCCCACCGTCAATGAGGCGAGGAGGAGGAGGAGGTGCCGCTGGAACCAGCGGACTTACATGCACTGGTTTGACTTTCGAAACATGGAAAGTGGGATGCACCTTCATGGAAGCTGGCAACTTTATCCGGACTGCGGTTGGACTGATGACCCTCTGGATAGGGAATGGGCCGAGGAACCGAGGTGCTAGCTTACGTGATTCCACCCTCAGCGGCAGGTCCTTGGCTGACAGCCACACTTTCTGGCCAACACGGTAAGTGGGTGCTGGCGTCCTCCGACGGTTAGCCCCAGTGGCATAGCTGGTCACTGACTTGAGTAGTGTGGTACGGGCTTGTGACCAGGTGCGGCGGCATCGGCGAGCATGGGCGAAGGCAGATGGGCAGGAAACCTCTCCTTCCTGGCTGGGGAACAGAGGGGGCTGGTAACCATACACACACTGAAAAGGTGACATACCAGTGGCAGAACAGGTGAGGGAGTTGTGGGCGTACTCTACCCATGTCAGTTGTTGCGCCCAGGCCCGGGGCTTACAGGAAGCCATGCATCGGAGCGCCTTCTCCAGTTCCTGGTTCGCCCGCTCTGACTGACCATTGGACTGGGGATGAAATCCAGAGGTGAGACTGACTGTGGCCCCTAGAAGATGGCAGAACTCCTTCCAGAATGAGGAGGTGAATTGTGGGCCTCTGTCTGAGACAACGTCCCTGGGCAGCCCGTGTAGACGGAAGACATGATCCACCACAACCTGGGCAGTCTCTCTAGCAGATGGCAGCTTCGGGAGGGGAATGAAGTGCGCCATCTTGCTGAACCGGTCAACCACAGTGAGAATGACAGTCATTCCATCCGATGGGGGCAGGCCTGTTACAAAGTCCAGGGAGACATGGGACCAGGGTCGTGTGGGCACAGGCAGAGGCTGGAGTAATCCAGCAGGGGGCTGGTTGGAGGATTTGTTCCGGTTGCAGGTGAGGCAAGCACGGACGAATTCTCTGACATCCCTTCTCAAGGAAGGCCACCAGAAGCGCTGGGCAAGGAGATGGCAGGTGCGGGCTGAACCCGGGTGGCAGGCAAGGCGGGAGTTGTGTCCCCACTGTATGACCCGGGATCTCAAGTTTTCAGGAACGAAGAGACGGCCATCAGGGCATGCACTGGTGCCGGGATGGTCACGGAGAGCCTCTTGAACCTCTTCCTCAACATCCCAGGTCAGAGCAGCTATGATACAGGGATCAGGCAGGATGGGTGCAGGTTCCTGGGAAGGAGTGTCATCCTTCTGGAACTGGCGGGAGAGAGCATCCGGCTTGGTATTACGTGAACCTGGGCAGTATGACAGGGTGAAGTTGAATCTGGTGAAAAACAAGGCCCAGCGGGATTGTCTGGAGTTGAGGCGCTTGGCAGTGCGGATGTATTCGAGGTTTTTGTGATCTGTCCAGGCCAGGAACGGGACCGTGGACCCCTCCAGCCAGTGACGCCACTCCTCCAGGGCAAGCTTGACGGCCAAAAGCTCACGGTTTCCAACGTCATAATTGCGCTCTGCAGGTGAAAGCCGGCGGGAAAAGAATGCACAGGGGTGCAACTTGTTGTCCTCCACTGCCCGTTAAGAAAGTATGGCCCCGACTCCCATGTCCGAAGCATCCACCTCGACAACGAACTGTCGGTCTGCATCCGGCATCAGAAGGATGGGAGCCGTGGTGAAGCGGGCCTTGAGGGTCTGAAAGGCTTTGTTAGCCTCTGGGGTCCAGACAAAGGGGTGTTTGATACTGGTCAGAACGGTGAGGGGAGCGGCGACGGTGCTGTAGTTCCGGATGAATCTCCTGTAGAAATTGGCAAAGCCAAGAAACTGTTGCAACTTATTCCTATTCTCCGGAACTGGCCAGGAAGTAACTGCAGAGACCTTTGCGGGGTCCATCTGGATATTTCCCTCAGCCACGATGTATCCCAGGAATGACACAGACTGAACATGGAACTCGCACTTCTCTGCTTTGACATAGAGGGAGTTCTCCAGGAGGCGACGGAGGACCAGTTGGACATGACGAGTGTGTTCAGACAGAGTTCTGGAGAAGATCAAGATGTCGTCCAGGTACACGAAGATGAATTTATTCAGCATGTCCCGCAGCACATCGTTCACCAGAGCCTGGAATACCGCTGGTGCGTTGGTGAGGCCAAATGGCATTACCCGGTACTCATAGTGGCCGGTGTGGGTGTTGAATGCAGTTTTCCACTCGTCGCCTTCTCGTATGCGCACTAGGTGGTACGCATTACGAAGGTCCAGTTTAGTGAAAACTGTGGATCCCTGGAGCAGCTCAAAAGCAGAGGTGAGTAAGGGCAGAGGATACCGGTTCTTCACTGTGACGTCGTTCAGACCTCGGTAATCAATGCAGGGCCGAAGGGAACCGTCCTTCTTTCCCACAAAGAAGAACCCGGCACCAGCAGGAGAAGAAGACGGGCGGATGATTCCAGCTGCTAGGGAGTCCCTGATGTAATCCTCCATGGCCTTTCTTTCTGGAGGAGACAGTGAGTAGAGGTGACCCTTAGGTGGAGCAGATCCAGGGAGAAGGTCAATGGCGCAGTCATACGGACGGTGTGGGGGCAGAGATGTGGCTTTGGTCTTGTTGAACACTTGCCGGAGACCATGGTAGCATTCAGGAACGTTAGAAATGTCAGGGGCAGTGCTGGGGGGTATTGGGCTGGTGGGCAGCGAGGCAGCACGCAAACAGGTCAAGTGGCAGTCATCTCCCCACTCTTTGACAGTACCGGAGGCCCAGTCGAGGTGAGGATTGTGGAGACGGAGCCATGGGTGGCCCAGGATTAGGGGTTGACCCGGAGAGCAGAGTAGGTGGAAGCGGATGGTCTCTTGGTGGTTGCCTGACACCAACATAGAGATGGGGGCTGTGATGCTGGTAACTGTGCCGAGTACGTGACCGTCCAGGCCCCGGGCTGGAACGGGAGCGGACAAGGGGTGGCTTTCCAAGCCCAGCTGACGAGCAAGTTCTGTGTCCATAATGTTTGCTTCTGCGCCAGAGTCCACCAGGGCTGCCAGAGTGTGGGTTGTATCAGACAGGTAAAGACAGACTTGGATCAGGGTTTTACGATTGATGGAGGACTGAATGTTCATTGAGCTCAGCCGGATTCCTCCTACATCCGGTGAGCTCCGGCTTTTACTGGACAGGCGGCGACTCGATGCCCATCACCGCCACAGTACAGACACAGGTTAGAGGTGATGCGTCGCTGGCGCTCTGTAGGGGTTAGGGAGGCGCGGCCGATTTCCATCAGTTCAGGCTGGTCAGATGACGTGGCAGGAGAAGACGGGAGAGCAGTCGGGCTGCTCCGTGTGCTGGTGGATGGACTGTTGCGCCCTCTCTCTCGACGACGGGCCTGGATCCGGCGGTCGATGCGGACAGCCAGAGCAATGGCTTCGTCGAGGGTGGAGGGTTGATCATGGGAAACCAACTCATCCTTTATGTAGTCCGCCAGGCTGTGGAGGAACGCATCCACCAACGCCTCCATGTTCCAGGAGCTCCGACTGGCCACGGTTCGAAAATCGATGGAGTAATCCGCCACGGTCCTTCTGCCTTGGCGAATACTCATCAGGGTCTGTGATGCCTCAGCTGTTGTGGATCCCAAGTCGAAGACCTTGAGCATCCCTTCATCGAACAGGTCGAAGGTAGCACATGCAGGGGTCTGGCGCTCGAACTCAGTCGTTCCCCACAGTCGAGCCCGTCCCGTCAGGTGAGTGATCACATAACCAACCTTAGCCCCTTCAATGGCAAAGGTTCTGGGTTGCAGGCTAAACTGGACACGGCAGCTCGTAAGGAACGCCCGTACCTGAGTTGGGTCACCATTGAACCGCTCTGGATTGCCAATCTTGGGTTCTGGGGATCCAACAACAGCGGCGGCAGTGACCAGGGCAGATGACTCGGGGGCTGGGCCGGTGGGCAGACTGGCTGAAGCTGATGGAGGAGTAAGGTTGGTGAGAAGTTGAATAGTCATGGCAAGGTGTTGTTGCTGCTGCTGAATCTGTTGCTGTTGCTGCTGGAATTGCTGTTGCTGTTGATGGCCGACCTGGAGCAGGGAGGCAATGTCACCACTCATGCGGTTAACCTCTCTCTCTGTGTGTTCCAGGCGTTGCATGGCGGTGGGTTGTTCAGGTTCGTCGGGTTCCATGCTGGGTGGGATGTGCGCTGGGTCCATGTTTGGTCAGACCGTTCTGTCAGACACCAAACAGGAAGAGGACCACAAGAGCGTCACGTTAAACAGTTTATTGAAGGATTTGGGGAAAGGGGGTGTATGGGTGTGTTTCCAGAGCTGAGTGGCGTCTCACTGAGATGGCGGGGTGGGTTCCAGGGCAGGCTCGATGATGGGCTGGAGTCACTGGGTAAAGACACACACAGCCGAGGGAGAGGAAAGCTGGCAGATGGAATGTTAGCAGTGGTACAGGCAAGGGCTAGGCAGTATTCGTAGTCATAAGGCAGAAGGCAGGTCACGGTTACCGGGGCAGAAGATCAAAGACGTAGTTGAGCAGGTCCGATATCACAGGTAAGAGTCAGAGGCGTATGAAGACAGGCAGGGTAACAGGTACTGGTTTGCAGACGGTCTGACAAGGAGGTACTGAAAGACAGGGCTTATATACAGAGGGAGATGAACAGGGAATGCAGTGCAGCTGGCAGGTTAATGATTGCAGGAGTAGATACAGGTGTGGCTGATCAAACAGAGCTGAGAGAGAAAGCTCATGACAGTAGCAGCGGCACCGGGAGGGGGTGACAGCGTTGCATCGGGGCCCAGGTCAGTGTCCAGAGACTCAGTTGATGGTACTCCTAAAAAGTAAAGTGGGAAAATTTAATCAATTCAATAAGTTACTTTATAGTGATTTAGATTTTTCCCATATAGCCTACCTGAGAGTGCCGTCTCCCCGATGATGGCCCCGATGCGCTGGTCCAACTCAGACATGGGTGTCGTGTCTGCTGTCCCCCCTCCAGTCCGTTGCATCTCCCGCCAGAATTTTGCGATATTTCTTTTTGTTTCGCATTTAAGGTCGAACCATTTCTTTTTTACCTCTTCGACCGTGCGCCCCTCTCCCGACACTGCATCCACTGCACGCGTAACTGCCTCCCAGGCTTCCTTTTTGTTTGTGTTAGTGCAACCTGCACTAAGGCTGCTAAATATAATTTTCTTTCTAACCGTAATCTCTTGCAGTAGAACTTCTAATTCTGAGCTGCTAAAGTTTTTTTTTCTTTTTACCGGCGGTCCAGCGGATTTGCTCTTTGATTTCGGCATTTTGTTTCCTCTGTGTGGCGTCTACACACTATGGGCCCTTTTATAGGCATTAATGGGCGGTTACCTATGCTAATCCTATGCTAATTAGACTCACCTGGCACGCGCGCTCAATAGGGGTTATTGGTGCGTTTTATGGTCCGTTTTATTATGGTGCGTTTTATTATAACCGTCGAACCCTCTCGGATCTCGGTGGTGACGTCACTTCGGAGGTCCGAGACGGTTCAAGCGTTTTATTATTGTTCCGAGGAAAGTTCGTTGGAGAAAAACATGGACGCCACCCGGAAAGCTATTGTCGCGGTAGTCGCATGTCGCATGAGCTTCACCTACACAACCTTGAGGAAGAATTCCAGGAACAGTACACTAGACGCAGAATGTATGTTCATATTTCAGTATATTTAGTGAAGTGAAAGCGTTGGAGTCGCTTGATAGTAGACCATTTTGGCATGCTAGCTAGATAGCATTACTATCCGTCTCCATAGAAACGGACGCCACATAACATGTGACACTGGGCGCAGCCATCGTAAATTCTGTCTCGGAAGTCGGAACCCTTGCTCGGTCTCCTGTGAGTTCAACCGAGCAGGCAAGTTCTCCGTCCGAGTAAAAGGGGCGTGTCCATGCGTGTCGCTAGGCAATGTCCTCGGACGTCCGAGATCCGAGATGGTTCGACGGTTATAATGAAACGCACCATAACCGTCAATCCCTCTCGGATCTCGGATCTCGGACGTCCGAGGACATTGCCTAGCGACACGCATGGACACGCCCCTTTTACTCGGACGGAGAACTTGCCTGCTCGGTTGAACTCACAGGAGACCGAGCAAGGGTTCCGAGACAATTCACGATGGCTGCGCCCGGTGTCACCTGTTATGTGGCGTCCGTTTCTATGGAGACAGATAGTAATGCTATCCAGCTAGCATGCCAAAATGGTCTACTATCAAGCGACTCCAACGCTTTCATTTCACTAAATATACTGAAATATGAACATACATTCTGCGTCTAGTGTACTGTTCCTGGAATTCTTCCTCAAGGTTGTGTAGGTGAAGCTCATGCGACATACGACTACCGCGACAATAGCTTTCCGGGTGGCGTCCATGTTTTTCTCCAACGAACTTTGCTCGGAACAATAATAAAACGCTTGAACCGTCTCGGACCTCCGAAGTGACGTCACCACCGAGATCCGAGAGGGTTCGACGGTTATAATAAAACGCACCATATGCAGAACGCCCAGCGCTCGAACCGGAATACTGGTCTAAACAGGTCTAAGCATTTCCGCTTTTCACTTCGTACACAGTGGTTGACTGCAGCGGTAGGTGAAATCCTCTGAGGTAACTTCTCAGTGTCGCTTATTATAATAAAATTCTTATTTCTGATCAAACTTAAGTGTATTTGTTTTAATGAAAATGTCACAAATGTTAAAATATCAGAAACGCAATATCTGAATAGCAGTTTTTGTTGTGTGGCTAGCGGCTCTGTGTCGGGGAATTTAACGCTCGCTGTTTCACTAGTTTCCAAAGGATGACTCAGTCAGGGCAATATGGGTCCGAAACATTAGGTGTGATAACTTTGTTATGAGGAGACACACCACCCTCTGCCGTCGACATTTTATGCCAGAAGATATTGAATTGAATGGGGGTATTGAATGGAGCCGACGCCGTTTGAAACCCGGGGTGATTCCGGTGTTGTTCGCTTGGAACAACTTCAGCCTGCCGGGTCGCTCGGCCAAGCGTGTGGCAGAGGACATAGCGGCAAGAGGAGGATGAGGAGCTGATCGATGACAGCGCGTCTTTGAGGTGTAACGACTATGATAGCCAAATGGATGATCTAAGGTGCCTATCGTAAGCCAAATCATTGTACCTATTGTAAATACATTAGTACATGAAGCATTATTGAAACATGTTTGCAGAAAATGTTTTTTATACTGTCAAATAAATGTTGTGCTCAGAACATAACGTCTATTAAAAGTCAGGTACTATATAACTATTGAAAAAAATAACTGCCTTTTTTCTTATTACTTTTGTGACCTCTGGGTCAACTACTATGGGTTGGACTAGCATCTTTTCTTGAGCACTAATGGCAAAGTCACACCATCCCATTCCTGTCAGCAAAAGTTGCCCCTGCACCTGCCAGAAGTACAGGTGACTTTATTTTAACAGCAGTGTTCCTTCCTTCATGTTTAGATACTTGCAGTCAACGTAGCTGCTAATGTTGGGGCACTTGATCTCAACTGGGCCAAAAGGTGGCTGTGCAAAAGGGTCAAATACTAGGCCATCTGGTGAGATGCCAAGCCTTGGGGCATCAGGGTGAACAATTAGGCCATAGGGCATGTAGGTTACATTCCTTATTTTGCAGTATTCTTGTGCTGCCATAAACTCCATATCTGCACCTATTTGAGTAAAAGACGTTTCTAAATTTGAGTAGAATTATGGCAGCTGATGCCACTCTGAATTTCCAGCCTGCTCTCTGGTTGCCACCTCAATCTAAATGTGACATTCAAACTTTTCAGGTGGAAGTGTTGTTCGTCGGTTAGCTCATGTGCACAGTCTGTCGGGGCAAGCCGGTAGTCATCTAAAGGAAGCTGTGGAAGAGGTGGAGCATCCATATTGATCTGTATTACCCTAGTAGGTAGTATGGGCTGCTGGTTAGAAAGTAAACTTCCCTTTTGGGCTACACCAGTGTTTTCTCATCACTGGTGGACATTGTTGCTATGAGGGGCCTTCAGTCTTTATAAGGGTCCTCAATACATAGCAGTCCAATATTGAACAGGTTCCCATTCACACCCTTGTAGAGTGTATTTCTATGAAACAAAGTGGTACAGTTCATATCCTACTGTGACAAGGTTACAATTATAAAAGTAAAATATGTTGTATGTATGGTCTGCTGGCTTCAGTAACTGCAATGTGTGGAAAAAGAAATAGAAATTCATTTACAAAACTTAAGTCCATAAAGTCAGTATAGTGTCATAGTCCTCATTTGAGAGGAGAATGACCTGAAGATAGCAACCATTTGCCAGTGTTTTTTCATTCTTCTGCATGGACCTGTGACTAGCTGCTCTTGACACTGACAGTACCTGTCAACCTGTCTTTGTTTGAAACTGGTGGACAAGAAGATACAGCAATTGTTCATTCATTTATTTATCACATTTGTCATTATACAAACAAAATAATGCTGAACCACCTGCCAGAACGGAAGTCGACATTAGACCTACAGTCGACACATAGGACCAGCATTAACACATAGGACATCGTAGTAATTACTATTGGTACCAAAACCCCATCGCTAAAACGCAGTCTTCATTTGATTGTTTTAATCGTCTGTGACAAAAAAAGGCTAAACTACTGATAGCATACAAGTCTAAACTAACGACTGATAGTTACCTAACGCTATATCGGGTGCCATTAGCAAAAGCTACATACTACATACCTTCATAATTATGAATAAATGAGGAAGAAAAACTTAAAACGTAAAACTTAAATCCCTTGTCAAACACAGTACTCAAGGTTCTGGAGGTCTGTTTGGCAATAGTGTGTACATCGGAAATTGTTATTAGGGGTAGCTCCTGTAAACACCGGCTGTAGAAGTTATTTTACTTCGCTAGGTGAGTCAGCCATGGAGACAGCAGCGGACTGCCGGAAGTAGTTAGACCTGTTTTGAGAACCCGGAAGAATGTTGCGCATAACCCCTATTTACGAGGAGATGGCATTCATCAATTTAAGAACACGGCTGCGAACAATTCAGCGGCTTAAGAACACGTTGATGAATCTGACGTAGGGTCTTCTTAGAAATCTTCTTAAGAAGGACTTAAGAAAGAATCTAAGGAGATTCTTAAGAAGATATTGGTGAATGTGGCCCATTGACTCACTCCCCCATATAACCCACAATATCCCACTTCAAACTCCTCAGACTACACCTTTGACGCAGTCAAGCTTCTGCTGTAAGTTGTCTGTATCAAAATCCATCATCCATCCATCTATATATTGTTTTATTTGTGTTGATCAATCGATTTATCTTTCTGTCAGTCTACCTGTCTATTGCTCCTTCAATTCACAATTGTCAGTTTGATCCAATTGTTATCAACGCCTAAATCCTGTATCCTGTAGTCCTGAGTTTCAAGCTGTCAGTGTTTGTGAGAAAACACAGCTATGCCTGTGTGTGTGTATGTGTGAGTATTATTGTAGCAACGGGCATTGCTATGCACCAACTAGGTGGCTGCCAACTTTACTGGACTCCTCCAGAACAAGGACGCAGGGCGGTGGTGTTTTATTGCAGAGTTTAAGGACAATAGTACAGGCAGCTGGTGCTCCGTGCTGCCATGCAGGAGATCTCCTGAGTGTGTGTGTGTGTGTGGTGACAGCTGGTTTTACCTGTTGCACTTTGATCGCTCAACGTGCAACTGAGCAATCAACTCTGCAGCCTCACCAGCCAATCAGTCTGACTCGGGCCAGGTGAGGCTGCTTAAGCCAGCCGTCACCCACACACACTCCACCATTATGTTATCTGTTTAAAGTATCCAACTGAATAATGCCCAGCCCTCCCTTTAGGCCTCCCTCCAAAGCTACTCCCCCAAAACACACGAGTAGCTCGCTAGCTTTAGCCACAGGTCTGCCTGGCCTTGTGGAAGACTTCGGTCATTGGGCGTTTTTCTTACTTTATCATAGAATTTGATTTACTGATTGCAGTCGGGATGTAAATAGTAAGTAAGAGAAAAAATGCTTGTTGCCCATTGTACCTTTAGATATTTCTGTGTGTTCAGATTGTATTTCTGTATTCAGATGAAATAAAGGCATAGCCGGTCAAACATGAACTCCACTCGTCAAGACACGGCTCTTTCATCTATATTTACTTCAGGAGTCAGGACTTTCAGAGGGACGCCAGGTATCCCAAGAAATACTTTCAGGGTTAGAAATAATTACATCATCACGTCAATAAATGAAATGTACAATAACCACATCTTACACTATAAGGACTCCATTGCCAGCACCAAAACACACTACTACTCCAGCATAATCACTGCCAATCAAGGCAACTCTAAGTCACTTTTCTCCCTACTCAACAATACCACCAAACCCCAGGACTCTCTCCCCCTCACCTCTACATAACCTCCTTCTGCAATGCCATCATGTCATTTTTACAGAAAAAATCAAGAACATCCACCAGAACCTGGGATCAATGCCTCACCTCAGCACCTCAGCTGACCTTCCCCCACCTACTCACTCATTCTCCTCCTTCCATCTCCCCACTCTCTCAGAAATCACAGAGCTCATCCGGAATTCCAAACTATCCACGTGTCAATTGGACCCCTTCCTAACCCAACTTGTCAAAACCTGCCTCCCTTCGCTGGTCCCCCTCATCTCCGATATCATCCACACCTCCCTTACCACTGGAACTGCCCCTACACCTTTCAAAACTGCTGCCATTACCCCAATTGTGAAAAAACCTGGTGCTGACCCCTCCAACTTCAACAACCTCCTATCCTCCTATCTCCAATCTACCCTTTATTTCCAAAATCCTTGAAAAAACAGTTGCCTCCCAGCTCCATTCTCACCTATCCCACAACAATCTGTATGAACAGTTCCAGTCCAGTTTCCTCCCACTCCATAGCACTGAAACAGCACTCATCAAAATCACCAAGACCTCCTCGTGGCATCTGACTCTGGACTACTCACCATCCTCATCCTCCTCGACCTAAGTGCAGCTTTTGACACCATCTGCCACACCACCCTCCTCAGCAGGCTGTCTTCCATTGGCATCACCCACACTCCCCTGGACTGGTTTACACCCTACTTCTCTTGCAGCACTCAATTCATTCAACTCAAGTCCCTCAAATCCGCCCCCTCCCCCGTCACCTCAGGTGTGCCCCAGGGCTCTGTCCTGGGGCCCCTCCTCTTCATCATCTACCTCCTTCCCCTTGGCAATATCTTCCGCAAATTCAACATCCACTTCCACTGCTATGCCGATGACACCCAGCTCTACCTCACCACTAAACCTTCGTCCTCTCTCCCACCCACCTCACTCACCGATTGCATCTCAGAAATAAAAGCCTGGTTCACCCAAAACTTCCTTAAATTAAACAGTAGCAAAACAGAGGTTCTCCTCATTGGCACAAAATCCACTCTATCCAAAACCGACAGCTTCCCACTCATTATCCTCCGTCTCGCCCTCCCACCAGGTTAAGAGTCTGGGTGTCATCCTCGACAGCACACTATCCTTTCAATCCCATATCAATAACATTACCCGGTCTGCCTACTTCCACGTACGAAGCATCAACCGCCTCCGCCCCTCCCTTACCCCCCACACTGCCGCCATCCTTGTCCACAGCCTCGTCACCTCCCGCCTAGACTATTGTAACTCTCTCCTCTTTGGCCTCCCTCAAAAATCACTCCATCAAGATCAACTGGTCCATAATTCAGCTGTCCGCATTATAACAAGAACCCCCTCTATCCACCACATCACCCCTGTCCTCCAACAGCTCCACTGGCTCCCTGTTCAGTTCCGCATTCAATATAAGGTTCTCCTGGTAACATTCAAGGCCCTTCACAATCTCGCCCCCCCCCATATCTGTCAGACCTCCTCCATGTTCCCACCCCCTCATGCTCTCTCAGATCCTCTTCTGCCGTACACCTATCTATCCCCTCCGCCCGTCTCACCACCATTGGGAGGAGAGCATTCAGCCGCTCTGCCCCCGCCTCTGGAACTTTCTACCACCCCTACTTAGAAACATTGACTCACTCCCCCATTTCAAATCACAACTCAAAACTCATCTGTTTAAAACTGCCTATTTTGTATAATGTAATTCCCTGTCCCAGCCTTTTTTGTAATGGTCCTTATTCTGTGTTTTATTGATATTGTTGTGTTTTCTACTACTATTAATATTGTGGAAGGAGTCGAGAGGCGAGTGAACAAACACCTTCGCAAGTGGTTCGGAATCCCACCAAGCTTCACGTCAGTAGGGCTATACACCAGGTCTGGTCAGGTACAACTACCCCTATCATCAGTGGTGGAAGAGTTCAAGGTGGCAAAGTGCCGGGTTGTGATGATGTACCAAGACTCCACTGATGAAAAAGTCAGAAGAGCAGGTGTCACTACGAGATCAGGACGGAAATGGGCAGCTGACACATCAGTGGCACAAGCTGAAAGCTCATTGAAGCTGAAGGACATCATCGGGAACGCATGCGTAGGGAGGCTCCTGCGCGTTGAGACGAGCCAGATGAGGTGGCTCGGGCATCTAGTTAGGATGCCTCCCGGACGCCTCCCTGGTGAGGTGTTCAGGGCACGTCCCACTGGTAGGAGACCCCGGGGAAGGGGTCTGGGAATGCCTCGGGATTCCCCAGGAAGAGCTGGACGAAGTAGCTGGGGAGAGGGAAGTCTGGGCTTCCCTGCTTAGGCTGCTGCCCCCGCGACCTGACCCCAGATAAGCGGCAGGAAATGGATGGATGGATGGATGGATGGAATATTCTTCTTCTTCTTATTATTATTATTATTATTATTATTATAACATTACTGATATACATCTTCTCCTTCCTCCTCCTCCTCTCATTCCCCTGCTCCTTACTCCTCCCATACATTTATGATTGTACTTTGTCAACAGTCAAATGACGATATTCCCTTTTTCCAATGTTGTGTTTTGTTGTTTGAAATATTACACTGCTGTCCCGGCCAGGTCTCTGTTGACAACTACATGCTTTATCTCACTGAGACCAACCTGGTTAAATGAACGTTACATCAAAGGAATAAAACACTCCTCTCCCTCTCCTTGTCCTCCCTTTGCCCTTTCTCTCCTCCTCCTTTCCCCCTCCTCCCCTCTCCTCCCCTCAGGTATGTGCTGTTCATCCACCTGGTGCTGAATGACATGATACTGCTGAGCATCTCTGTGTTGCTACAGATCTTCACCTACATCCTCAAGCTCCCCTTTTCCCCCTGCTGTGTGCTGATCCTCATCCTCGTCACTAGCAACAGGTGGGTGGTGGAGTACTAGGAGTAGTACCACGACCACGTTTACTACATGTAGTAGTAATGGTAATAATAATGCATTTTATTTAAAGGTGCCTCTCAAAGCACTCAAGGACACCTTACAGACAAGTTAAAAATACAAGATGTGATTTAAAGGTGGAGACAGAGTCAGAAGTGTGAATGTCTGGTGGGAGAGAGTTCCATAGGCGGAGAGCAGATCGGCTAAAAGCTCTTGACCCCATGGTGGATAGGTTGGCAGATGGAGCTGAGAGCTGGATGGCAGAAGAGGATGAAGGTGTGTGGATGTGGAAGAGTTCAGTTAGATAAACTAGTGCCAGGCTGTGAATGATCATGAAAGTAAGGAGTAGAATCTTAAAATCAATGCGTGATTTGATAGGGAGCCAGTTGAGTTGCTGCAGGGCAGGAGTAATGTGTTCAATAGATGGAGTTCTGGTTATGATACTGGCGGCTGCATTCTGGACCAGTTGGAGTTTATGAAGAGATTTTGAAGACCACAGCGGAGAGAGTTACAGTAGTCCAGTCGGGATGTAATCAGGGTGTTTACAAGGATAGCAGTGGAGGTTGGTGACAAAGACGATTGATGTTGCATATATGGAAGTAAGCAGACCGAGTGGGTCTCGAAGGATTAAGTGCTGTCCAAGATAACACCCAGGCTCTTTACCTGAGGGGAAGGGGCAACAGTGGCATTGTTGATGGACATAGAAAAAGTGTTGAGTAGTAGTAGTAGTAATAGTAGTGGTAGTACTAGGTAGAAGTAGTAGTAGGAGTAGTAGTAGTAGTAGTAGGACTAATAGTAATGGTAGTACTAGGTAGTAGTAGTAGTAGGAGTAGTAGTAGTAGTAGTAGTAGTAGGACTAATATTAGTGGTAGTACGAGGTAGTAGTAGTAGTAGTAGTAGGAGTAATAGTAGTGGCAGTACTAGGTAATAGTAGTAGGAGTAATAGTAGTGGTAGTAGTAGTAGTAGGAGTAATAGTAGTGGCAGTACTAGGTAATAGTAGTAGGAGTAATAGTAGTGGTAGTACTAGGTAGTAGGAGTAGTAGTAGTAGTAGTAGTAGTAGTAGTAATAGGAGGAGTAATATTAGTGGTAGTACGAGGTTGTAGTAGTAGTAGGAGTAAGTGTTGTATCAGTAGTTGTAGAATAGACATGGGCAGCTAGTGGCCCGTGGATGGCGTGCAGCCTCTCACCTTGATGCAGCCTGTGAGAAAGTGGATCACATAACCAAGCTAACGTGATCCGTTGTAATAATCAGTGCTACTTTTGTAATTTTTGATTTATGATATGCATGTTTGCATTCAGTTCAATTTTCATGATGCAATTTGTTGTTTCTTTACACTGAAAAATTGCTAATATCTTCATTTGTATTATTATCATTATTATTGTCATTATTATTAGGGACCAAGCTTGTTAAACAGGACGAAGGTCCCTTTTGTTTTTGGTCCGTTTATTATTATTATTATTATTAATAATATTATTATTATTATTATTTCTAGGAACTTTGATGACGATTTGCACTATCTGAACATATATGAAAAGTCAATTTAAACAAAAAAATATATATATTCTATGCGTCACGTTCATGTCGCCGATAGGAAGGCCTCTAGGTGGTGCTGTTTATGAGCAACCTTTGTAACGCCTAAAACTTCTGCAAAAGTTGGCGCACATTCAAAAACGTTATATCTACGGATGCGAGCAGTCATGCTGCACTTCGCTGTGTCAACGACTTGTATTTCTGCCTGCCTTCATTTTCGTGCAAAATCGCAAAATCTAAAAAACAGCGCCACGGGATGGCGCTCTAATTATTATTATTATTATTATTATTATTATTATTATTATCATTCTTATTATTAATATTATTATTATTGTTGAGCTTCACGGCGTCACTCGCGTAGAACTTGAAGAGAGTCAACGGAGGCAAAAAACACTTTTGGGCTATTGTTACCCATTTATTAAAGACTATATACAAATCGTGCAACTGCTTCTCTGAACATAGAGGGACGAACTTCTAGAACCATCTGCAACTCTTATATGGGCGTGACCTTAAACAAAAATACCTGCGCCCTCATGTGGTGCAAAATAAGCACTGCAACCTGAGTACAAACATATATTTAACACCCCCACTTGAACTCAGGTTGTACACAAAAAAAAAACACAAACATTTCACACAACAGGATACAGTACAGATGTCGATCTCTTCCACTCTTCTAGACACCAAACATCACACTTGTAAAAGTTTGCAGTTTTGATCTAGTGGCAGGTTTGGTCATGACATCTGCGACCATTTCCTCAGTAGCACAATATACCAGGTTCACTTTCCCCTCGTTCACAATGGATCTTATAAAATGATATTTGATATCCACATGCTTGCACCTCTGTCTGTTTACAGGGTTTTTGGCTAAAGCGATTGTTCCCTGGTTGTCCTCATACACTACTGTTTGTGTGTATTTGTAGTCATCAATGTTTTCCAACAGTTGCTCTAGGTATATACACTCCTGCATAGTAGAGGCTAGAGCCATGTATTCTGCCTCACAGGTTGAAAGCGCCACTGTGGGCTGTTTCTTAGTTTTCCATGAAATTAAGGCACTGTTCTTACTCAGGCTAATACAGTAACCTGTGGTGCTGCGTCTGTCTGCGACATCAGCTGCCCAGTCTGCATCACTGTAGGCCACTAGGCCTAAGTTCTCACTGTCATCTTTCCTGAAACACAACTCTTTGTTTGTAGTTCCTCTGAGGTACCTTAACACATGTTTCACAGTTACCCACTGTTCCTCTGTTGGTTCACAAAAGTACTGTGATAGTTTGCTCACCACAAAACACAAGTCTGGACATGTACATGTTGTTAAATATATGAGACTGCCCACTGCCTCTCTATACATTTTAACATCACACATTTTAACAGCATCTCCTGTGTAGTTTTTGGTCACAAGGAGTTCCTCTTGGTTTGCAGTTTTCCATATTAAACTTTTCCAAAATCTTGTGGACATATGTCACTTGTGACATCTTCACACATCCCTCAGATACAGTGAAATCGATACCAAGAAAATGCTTCAGCTGACCCAGATCTTTCATTTTGAATTTCTCTGAAAGCATCACTTTTACATCCATCATTATTTTCTCATTGCTGGCAGAGATTATCAAATCATCCACCCAGATTATCATAACCACCTTTCCTTGTTTTGTCTCTTTAGCATAGACACAGTGGTCTGCTGGGTTTTGCGTGAAGCCAATTTCTGTTAGACACTCATGCAAAATCCTATTCCAATTACGACCAGATTGCTTTAAACCGTACAAAGACTTTTCCAGCTTACACACAAGACCTTCCCCTTCTTCATAACCTTCTGGTTGATCTGTATAGATATCATAATCAATGGGGGCGTGTAAATACGCTGTTTTTACATCCATTTGATGGATTAGCATGTTCTCCTGGACTGCTTTTTGTAGCAATACTCTCACACTTGTTAGGTTTGCTGTTGGGGAGAATGTTTCACCATAATCTATGCCCATCTTCTGACTGTAACCTTTTGCCACAAATCTCGCCTTGTACTTGTCTTTACCTTCAATGTCAGTCTTAACAGAATAAACCCACTTACCCCCCACTGTTTTCATGCCCTTTGGCAGAATAGTCAGAGTAAATGTTTTGTTGTCTTTTAATGACTGTATTTCTTCGTCCATTGCTTTGACCCATTGTTTTGAGTTAGCTGACCTCATTGCTTCTGTGTATGTATGTGGGATACCACACATTGCTCTGTAGCAGTAATCAATGGTTAAATTAAGCCCATCAGTATTACCGCTGTCAGATACATAATCATCTAAGTGACTTGGTTTTCTTCTCTCCCTTACAGGATACCTCCTACTGACAGATTCACCACTTGTTTCACTTGTCTCTTGGTCACAAACATCAGATGTACCACCTTGTGGATTTTTGTCTCTTACCCTTGACTCCTGAGATTCCTCCCTGTTCTCATAAGTCTCTCGTGTACCTCTGTCATCCCTAGGATGTCTCATTATGTCTTCGACATCGTTTGGTTCTGTGTCTACCATCTGTGTCTGTCTTTCTACATTTACTTTGTGCACAAATTTGACAAGTCTGTGCTTCTGAACCTTTTCAGTGTCAGGGTGGTAAATCAAGTAAGCAGGGCTGTTTTTGTCATAGCCCACAAAAAGTTCCATGTCACATTTTGAGTCAAATTTTCCCTTGTTTTGTTTGTATGTGAAACACTCAGACCCAAATTTTTGCATTTTGGACAAGTCTGGTATTTTACCTGTTAACATCTGGTAAGGGGTCTTCCCTGTTCTTTTGTTGAAGCACCTGTTTCGTACTATGGCTGCTGTTTGAACAGCGTAGTTCCAGAGACATTTAGGTAGCTCACTTTCGATTAGCATACACCTGCCCATCTCAAAAAGAGTACGCCAGCCCCTTTCAGCAGTACCGTTTTGGTGGGGTGAGTATGGGTCTGATGTCTCATGTTTGATACTGTTCTTTCTTAACAGAGTTTGAAAGTCCTTGCACATAAACTCTGTGCCATTGTCTGACCTTATACACTTTACCTTTCCATAAGGTGCGGTATCAGCCAAAAACTTTTCAGTTGCCTGCACAGTATCACTTTTTGTTTTGAGAAAGTATACAAACATTGCATTTGAATAATCATCTGTGAATGACTGCACATATTTGTAGCCATCAATAGACTCATTAGCTACTGGACCTGCTAGATCTGTGTGCACCATTTGTAAGGGAGCCTCTGCTCTTGTATCAGGATTTCTACTTCGGGTTTGTGCAAATTTTCCCTGAATACACACATGACACTCTTGATCAGGCTTAACAGCCTTTCCCTTAATTTTCATACCACTCACCACATTTTGTAGTCTGAGCACATCTTCATAGTTGCAGTGTCCTAATATTTCGTCCCATGTCTGCATGTCGTGACAAGTATTACACTTGTCACTGTCTTCAGTCTCAGTGTGCAGATAATACAACTTGCCATACACATGGATGTTGAAACTGGTACCGTCTTTATGTGTCAACGTGTCCTGCCCTTGTTTAAATGTGACTGTTGCCCCACACGCAGTAGCTGACTTCACCGAAAAAATGTCTTGGGGGTACGAGGGAATGAACAACGCGTCCCTCAGCGTTGCTCTGCACGACCGCCCCGTACTGTCCACCAGGAACACCTCTGCATTTCCCTTGCGCTGAGCAACACCCCTGCACAAGGTGCCATCTGCCAGCTCAACACAGTGCGTGTCCGGCTTGAAAAAGTCATCAAAACTTTTAAACTTTCTTATATCAGTAACAATATGGGAAGTAGCACCAGTGTCGACCATCAAACCTTTTTCTCTGATGTTGCGCGCTGGCTGCTGTTCATATGGTTCACTCCCGATGTCCGCGTCCTTGATCCTGAAGGCATAATCCGCTGACTCCGCTCCAGATCCGTTGCCGCTCCCATCTGCGACCTTCCTTGCGCCATCTTGTTTATCCCTCCATCTACACGTGGCGTCGTTGTGGGTGTTATTCTTACAATGGCTGCACCAAGTCTTTCGTCGACATGCTTTAGCCCGGTGACCTTTCATGCCACACTTGAAACACACAATGTCCACGTCTTCATTTTTTCCGTCTCGTGCACTTGACTTTGCGGGTCTCCGCCCGGCTCTTGCCACAGTGTTCATCACATTGTCACTGGTCTCTCCTGTAGTTAGTTTTTCTGTGGCTTCAAAACTACGTAGCCTTGTTTTGAATTCTGCAAATGTCACAATGTCATCAGTGTGAGCTACGTGTATTGCAAATGGCTTAAAACTGTCGGGTAGCCCTTTCAAAACCATAGCAATCAGTAGGCCATCCCCCAACGTTTCACCTGCGTTCCGCAGCGCCGTAATGGCGGTCTCCGCTCTTATGATGTAGTCTGTTACCGTCTCGCTTATTGTTTTCTGAAGCGATGTCAGCGTGGTATACAGGTTGATAATGCGGGGCTTGCCCCTCCCCGCATAATACTCACGTAGGATTTTTAACGCTTGTCTACCATTGTCCGGCGCATCTCTCATAATTAATGAGAGGCTTTTATCGTCCAAAAGTTGTATCATCTCAGCATAAGCGTCCGCATTCTTCTTACCGTCTTCATCTCTCTCTGCTTGGCTGTTTGGCTCACCCAGAACCGTTTTCTTCAAGCCCAATAAATGCAGATGTCCCAGCACTTTAGTCTCCCACAGTTCATACTTTGCTTCATCTCCGTCGAACATGAGCCGAGGCAGCCTGCTTGCTCCTCGAGCCTCCATGATGCGATCTGTTAGCCGTTAGCACGCAGTCCGTCGCGATTTTTCTCCCGGCAACATCCAAAAATCTCTTTTCCAAGTTCCTTCTGGGCACATAACCTGTTGAGCTTCACGGCGTCACTCGCGTAGAACTTGAAGAGAGTCAACGGAGGCAAAAAACACTTTTGGGCTATTGTTACCCATTTATTAAAGACTATATACAAATCGTGCAACTGCTTCTCTGAACATAGAGGGACGAACTTCTAGAACCATCTGCAACTATTATATGGGCGTGACCTTAAACAAAAATACCTGCGCCCTCATGTGGTGCAAAATAAGCACTGCAACCTGAGTACAAACATATATTTAACAATTATCATTATTATTAGGGACCGAGCCTGTGAAACAGGACGAGGTCCCTTTTGAAATTGGTCCGTTTATTATTATTCCTATTATTATTTCAGGGATCTTTGATTATTATTATTATTATTATTATTATTATTATTATTATTATTATTGTTGTTGTTATTATTATTATCATTATCATCACGTTTGAAACTATTACATGCTATTTGTGGGATGGGGTTTACAGTATCCTATAGGTCAGAGTGTAGGTGCACAATCTGGCCCCCTGCAGTGAGTATTGACGTTTAGTGGCCCACTCCACCATCAGCGCACCCCACCCCTGTTCTAGAAGTAGGACTAGTAGTAGGAGTTGTAGCACGCATGAGTAACATGAGGTGAGACTACTAATTCAAATAGTACTGTGTATTCCAGTAGCATTTCAGATAACCTATCCTGCATAGGGGAATACAGTAGCGCTAGTCCTACTAGTACTAGTAGTAGTACTAGTGATGCCGGCGGTGCTGACCACGCGCTCCACCCCTCTGATCCTGGCGGGCATGGCCGTGGAGCGCTACCTCTCCATGTGCTACCCGCTGCACTACGGCCACATGTGCACCGTGCAGCGCACCTTCGTCCTCATCTGGGTCATCCGCCTCCTCGCCGCCACCCCGCCGCTCATCGACCTCTTCATCACGTGGATATGAGGACTCAAAGTCCTCATGTAACATAGAATACGCATAAACAAATAGCATGACCTAATCAGCTCATTTGTATCAGCTGTGGGTATTAGGGGTGGAGCTGGGCTGTGTCTATAACAGTGTCCCTCCAGCCGTAAGTTAAACACTCTCTGGTTGCTGAGAACAGGTGAGAACCACAATATCATCTCAGGATAGATTTTATATACATCCATCCATCCATCCATTATCAAACCGCTTATCCTCTACGAGGGTCGCGGGGGATTTTATATACATATATGTTTAAAAAAATATTTTATCAATATACTACATAATACATATCATATATTTCCATGTCATATCATATACTTATATTTATATCAATATATAAAATAACATATAGATTATTCAGATATTGACCTTTTGGATCAGTTTACACCGAAGCTGACTGACGTCGAATTACATCTGTAATGCAATTGACAATTAACAGCCTGACACAATTCCCAAATGTTGAATTTTAAAGACAATGGTTGAATTAGTTTCATATCTCTTTTGATTCCTCTCTCTATCCCGTGCTTCAGTGTTTACGGGAAACCCTAATCCATGGCCTGATGTTTTTAAGTTAATTAATAGTAAGGATTTTGGTTTCTGGAATTAAATTATTTGGATCATATTATCTTTATTATTGTGATCAAGAATGTAATTTGGTGCAGTAACCTTGTATAGACTTGTAAAAGATCCTATCATCATCCGGATTAATATAAGATTGTGATCTTTATTAAAAAATGTGACTGTCCCATAAAAAAAAAAGTATTTGATATGAAGTCTGTTTAACATATTAAACCTGTGTTTGTTCTTTCATCACTAACATTACATTTGTACTCTCATGACTTTCTGATGAGAGTAAGTGGCATGCATCCATACAAGTGTATGAGTGTGTCGATTGCATTGACAATGCATTGCACCCATCAGCAGCAGCACCAGGAGCCTTGACCTTTGCTTCAGAGAGTTAAGGTATATGTCGCATAATGTCGGACCTGTGAGGCCACTGAGACCACTCAGTGTTTGTTAAAGGCTGTACCAGTAAGCAGAGGGTGACTGGTGAGGTGTCATCAGGATGAACGGCACCAGGAGAACAGACAGCTTTGGTGAAGCCTTCTTCAAGAACTTCCTCGCAGTCTTCCTCTGTGTCATTATCAACTCCATCAACGTCTCTTTCGTCTATATCTACTTCAGGAGTCAGGACTTCCAGAGGGACCCTAGGTACACACACACACAGGCAGACACACACACACCCCTGACCTCATGTTTATCCTCTGATGAATCAAAGCTCATCTCCCTCTTTCTCTCTCATGTTCTCTCCTCCCCCGCCCCCTCCAGGTATCTGCTGTACATCCACCTGGTGGTTAATGACATCATCGTGCTCACCGGCGCCATCCTAATGCTGGTGCTCACCTACGCTACGGTCCGTCGCATCAACGTGACCTTCTGCTCCGTCACCCTGCTCGTTATGGAAACCACCAACAAGTATGGCTGCTGAGCAGTGTCGGGGAAACACATTGTCAATAGCAATGTATCAATACATTCACATTTACATTGAGGGCATTTACCAGATACTTTTATCCAAAGCAACTTACAAAGAGTACATTTATCATAAGAAGGTGAAACATTTCACTGCTGCTAATACAGTAAGAAAGTCACTAGAACAAGTTTCAAGCATTTCTATTGCTAGTATACAACATCTCTGACCAAGTGCCAAGTTACAAAGAGCGATTAAAGTGCCAAGACATACAACAAATAACAAACAATAGACGCAGGGAATCATTAACAATTGGACAGTCAATCAAAAAATCCACTTGATACATACTGTGATGAAATATGAATGCACCAGAATAGCACATACACGTTAAAATTTATAGACTAAATCTACAGTCGCAAGGACAGCTGCTAAATGTGAAGATGCTTATTCTGCTTGTTCCTCCGTGAAGAGAAGAGAATAGTTTTAAGTAGTACTGATATGATTACAAGTAATAGCACTAGCAGTACTAGTAGCACTGTATTCCAGGAATAGTCCAGTGAACCTAGTCTACATATTGGTACCACTGGGACAACTGGTACTAGTAGTACTAGTACTACTACGAGCACTTCTACTACCAGTAGTATGAGTACTACTAATAATACTGCTACTACCAGTAGTACTAATTATACAACTAGTACTGCTACTACCTACTAGTACTTCTACTAGTACTGCTAGTACCAGTTTTACTAGTTATACAACTGGTAGTGCTACTACCAGTAGTACTAGTACTTCTACTAGTACTGCTACCAGTCATACTAGTAGTAGTACTAGTACGACTGTATTCCAGGAACAGTTCAATTAACCTAGCCTGCATGGCGGTGGAGCGCTACATCGCTGTGTGCTGGCCGCTGCACCACCCCCAGGCGTGCACCATGGGCCGCACCTACGCCCTGATCGCCCTCATCTGGAGCGTCTCCTTCCTCTCCGCCTTCACTGACTTCATCATCGTCATCATGACCCAACCCCTCTCCTTCTTTTCCGTCACCATGGACTGCCACCTTGACGCCATCTACTCCAGCCGCCAACACAAAGACAAGGCCATCGCCACCCAGGTGAGCTGCAGCCGGCCGAGCCCTGTGTGACGCTACACATGGGAGAAGCAGCAAGTACTTCAAATACCATTGATTACCATTGCTTGGGGTTGTAGTATTTCCAGTCATTAAGGAAGAAATAATGCCTTCCATCGGTTTAACTTGAAGTTGATAGTAACAATGCTATACAGTTAAGTTTGAGTCTAGTGCAGTTTTGTACTGCATGTTGTATGTACAGGAGTATTGTAATAAATGCAATTTCCCTCAGGGATCATTAAAGTATTTCTGTCTGTCTGTCTGTCTGTCAGTATATGTGTGTGCAGTATATGCAATATAATGTTGAGGTGGTGCATATTGCACAATGTTGAGGTAGTGGTCTGTCTCTCTCTCTCTCCCAGGTCTTCCTGGTTTCCATCGTGTTTCTGATCCTCGTCCTCACCTACCTGAAGGTCTTCTTAGCAGCCAGGAAAGCGTCCGGGGATGACCAGGTGTGGAAGCTCAATAACACCAGAAAACACCATTCATAGTTATCAATACTATTGATGATTGGCACATCGTGTTCATTGGTTGCATTGAAACTTGACTTGTTGAGTAGAACTTTGATTCTAACAATTTCAGACATGAACCCAAAACCCCTTCACAGTGCTGCAATTCATGTGTTAAGCAATTAAAATACATTACATGAGGACATTTAACATTCATGATGAATTTGAGTGGGAAAACAAAAAAGGACTACAGAAGAACTGCATATTATTGACACATTTTAAAGATTAAAGCTTCAGGCCAGAATACAATTGTGAGTTTGCTGCCCCCTAGAGGTGATACAACATCTATTAGGCTAAGCTGATCTTTAGCATTTGTGATGGATCTATGGAAGCATGGACCATATTCACTTAACGGCCAGCTAAGAACTGGTTGAACTGGATGGAGGGACTATATTCTGTTCGCCCACCCAGCTAAAGTTTCTCCCACCTAGCGCATTTTGTATCATACTGTCATACTGTGCATCACCAGCTGTGATGTTGATTAGCCATTACAATCCATTACAATATCTACCCATCAGTGATATCACACACAGACGTATGATAGATAGGCCAGCCTACCCAGTGGACTGTACCAACTAGAAGACTGATCTATCCATCATACATCTGGACCCAAGACATCAAGTTTGATGTCACTATAGGGCAATCACTGGCTTATCAACATCACATCTGGTGGTGCAATAGAAATATATCACAAAATATGTGCAATCACTTGGAGATGGTTGACAGCTCCACTCAAAGGAGTCACGATTCAGGTCATGGTTCAGGTTTTGGTTAAGGTTAAAAGGGGAAACATCGGGCTGGGTTATCTTCTACTGTTAATAAAGTGCAGTGCTTCATGCGCCTGCATTGTCAACATCAAATCAGTTAACTGTGAAAAACATAATCTCAAAAGTTGGACCATGACATCATCGGTCAAGGATTTAGCATTGTTCATTGGACCACATAGGATGCCCAACAATGTCCAATGACCAATGACCCATGACATCCATGGTCCAAATATACTAAGTTTTTTTTTCATAAAAACCATTGCCGTGCATGACAGTCCCCCTTTAAGGTCAACATTTCCGATCATGGGTCAAGCTTCATGTCAAGGTGCAGTTCAGGGTTCGTGCTGTGAGGGGACCTACTGAACACAGCTGGTCCCTGCAGGCATCGTCCAGGAAGGCGAGGAACACCATCCTGCTCCATGGTGTCCAGCTGCTGATCTACCTGCTCTCCTACGTTGCGCCCTTCATCAACAGGCAACTGGCAAATTTTTTCCCCACCAAAGTCCTCTTTGCCACCTTCCTCCTCACCACCATCCTCCCCCGCTTCCTCAACCCGCTCATTTACGGCGTGCGCGACCAGAAGTTCAGCACCCAGCTCAGACTGCTGCTCTACTCCTGCCACCGCTGGGGCCGGGGCCGGGCGAGAGACTGAAGCCCACCACAGGAGAGAGAGTCAGGCCAACTGGGGACGACAGAGGGAGAGTGATGTTGGGAGGGAGAGGGAGCTCTAAAAAGATGAGGAGATAGGAAGGCCCTGGTGCCTGGTATGATTATCTAGAATGTTATTTGTGATGTTAATGGTGTTGTGACGAGGACCCTGTGTAGAGGAGATAAATATGAAAAACTTTTGTACAAAAGTGTTTTATCATCCGTTTTACCCCCAGGGATTCCATTTTTGGGACCATTGCATTTAATACATATGTTCTGCTCTGATCAGCTGAAGTACAAGGCCGCCCAGCTGTCCATTACAAACCAGGACCAAAATACCTAGAGAATATAGAAATCCCACTCCCAACTTATGCTGAAAAGCTTCTCATTGTGTCTATAGTGGTTTAATATACACCCTCTGCTGCAACCTAGACACATCATCAGTGATGTAACCTGAGGTCATAGGGTGTTTCGGGTCTCTCAACATCAGACACCCTCGCCCAGGCGACCCAGCTGCGGCTGATCAGACCCCGGCTTGTGTCTGGGTAGCTTGTGTGGCCCACGGATAACCCCTCATGATCCACAGCCATCTTGAGGCCTTCTCAGCAGCATCAGTGGTGTTTTTGATGGCTTTCTTGCTGTGCAGGCTGTGCTCCCCTTATTCCCAACAACTTGAGGGCCCTGCAGAGTGACTGGCCTGCGAAACCTCGGCATCCAACCTCAATGGGACTGCATCGAGTCTTCCATCCGTTGCGCCGGTATTCGCCTGCCAGCTCCTCATACTTGGCCCTCTTCCTCTCAAATGCCTCCTCCATCCGGTCTTCCCAGGGCACAGTCAACTCCAGCAGTATCACCTGCCTTTTTGATTCTGACAACAAGTCCAGCCTAAAGCCTAATTTATACTCCTGCGTAAAGTGCCGTACGTCGGTTACGGAGAGCCCTCTACGTCGACGGAGAGCCTGACGGAGAGCCTCTGCGTCGTCTCCGTCGGCCTGAAATATTTTTTAAGTATCCGTCACTCCGTCAACACACAACGGAGACCGCAAGGGCTGTGATTGGTCCTCTAAACACGTCATTTACACAGCAGTGTTGTGCTAGTTACTGAAAAATAGTAACTAGTTACAGTTACTAGTTACTTTGTAAAAAAGTAACTCAGTTAGTAACTCAGTTACTTAAACCAAAAAGTAATGTGTTACTGAGAAAGTAACTTTTTAGTTACTGTAAAACGTTCTTCCAATGCTCTAAAGGTTGATTGATTGAGTTCCCCCTATAGCCGTCATTTCAGTTCTGTACTGATGCTGAATAATACAAAATAATACAACCGTTTCAATTCAGTTGCATCCACATCACTGAATCTAATCATCCAAGCAATATGATCTGTTGTGCACCAACATAAACACCAAATATTTATTTCAGTCAGGCCATAGGCTATAAACTGGCTAAACAAGGCTATTTTTCTTATTTGGCATGCCGCTTCTCGATGTGCTTCAGCAGATTGCTGTTGCTGTTTTTCACCGTACAGAGGATTTTTGACCCGGGGCACAGTTTACATCTTACCGAAATGTTGTTTTCCCCTTTGCTCTCGAGTTGAAAAAATTTTGAGTATTTCCAAGAGTAGAAACTGATCTTCCCCTTCTCGCTCGCCATCATGCCGTGCACTGACCTGTCCAGTCATCTCGGGGCGCGTGTTTTATTGCGTGTGTGACGCTAGAGGCGACAGCTTTGTTTTTCAATTCAATTAAACTTTATTGATCGGGAACTGCGTGCCGTTGTAAAACCTCACCAAAAGGAACGGAGTAACGTAGCGTTCGCCGTTCGGTAACGGGAACGGAGTTACTGAATTTTAAAAAACAACGCGTTACGTAACGCGTTACTGAAAAAAATAACGGCGTTACTAATAACCCGTTACTACCCAACACTGTTTACACATGAATGACTCACAATTAATTACATTCTATCACTATCAGCTTCTATCACAACGTAAACACTGGCAGCGCCATTTATATATATCCGCTTTATACGCTATATATACGCTATATTATACGCTACATATATACGCTTTACTATATGGACGCATAAAGCTCCAAAATGCAAGCCGACCTACTTGAACTTGTGAAACTTAAAAGAGACGGTGGCAAATTGCACTAAATTGTTGTAAATAGTTTGTTGTTGTTTGTTTTTTTTTAGTTTGTGTACGGTTTTTACTTTTAAAAGCATTTCATTGATAATGTATCCCCTTTTCTATTTAATAATTGATCCCCTCTTAACTATTTTTTCCTTTTGTACTTATTTACTTGCGTGAATGTCATGGCCAGTCTTCGTAGCGACCCCTACTGGTCAAGCGGGAAATTGCATTCCGTATCCGTCACCACGACGGAGAACTATGAGGGCTCGAGGGGTCTCCGTAGTTACGCAGTCGGATTACGGATTACGCAGTCGGAGAAGTATAAACTAGGCTTAAGTGTGGTCACTGCGATGGTCTCTGGGAATTTAAGCTGTTTCTCCAAGTCCACCTTCAGCTGCCAGTCCCTAGCTGTTGTCAGGAGCCCCCCTGTTTGGCTTGGGCGGTGTTGAGGCTTCTCACCAGATTTAACAAAGGTGATTGAATGCCTAGCTGGCTGTTGCTGCTTGCTGAGTGAGATCCCTGAGCAGATGGTATCTGCTATCACCTTCAGAACCTGATTGTGGCGCCAACAGTAGCGCCCCTCACCCAGGGCTTTCGGCAACAGCTTAGGATGTGCTCCAGTGATCCTCTCCTCTGACACAAAGGGCAAGCAGGTGTTTCTGCCAGGCCCCAACAGAAGAGGTTGGATGGGCTGGGGAGGACGTCGTAGACTGACTGGATCAAAAACTTTATCCGGAGCGGTTAGGATGTGTCTAGGGGAACTTTCTACCACCCCTACTTAGAAACATTGGGCCTCATTCACGAACCGTTCTTAAGAACAAGTTTGTTCTTAAGTCCTACTTATGAAGATTTTACGAAGATGGTGGCATTCATGAATTTTTTTCTTATCCAGGATTTTTCTTAGGTAAGAACAAATCCTACGAACACTTACGAGTACTCTTAAGCACATTTCAGTGCTGACATGTTGGCATGGTTGTGTTGTCTTCTTTTGTTACGTTCAATAAAATACATTACAGTGAAATTTCCGTCATATTTATGTATTTATTTATTCATTCAATTTTTTTTTTTCATTTTTCATTTTAATTAAATTAAATGTGCCAATTCCACGAATCAAGTACATTGGCAACCATGGCGTCAATTAGTGATACCACCCTATTTATAGGTGGCATTTCTCCATCCACGGCCTACAAAACAATGGCATATCTATTGCTGTTACCGGGGCAGAAGATCAAAGACGTAGTTGAGCAGGTCCGATATCACAGGTAAGAGTCAGAGGCGTATGAAGACAGGCAGGGTAACAGGTACTGGTTTGCAGACGGTCTGACAAGGAGGTACTGAAAGACAGGGCTTATATACAGAGGGAGATGAACAGGGAATGCAGTGCAGCTGGCAGGTTAATGATTGCAGGAGTAGATACAGGTGTGGCTGATCAAACAGAGCTGAGAGAGAAAGCTCATGACAGAACCCCCCCCCTAAGGGACGGCCCCAGAAGTCCCCAAAAAACATCAAACTGGGCGGGCGGAGGGGGAGCCGGCGGAGGGTCAGAACTCCTCTGAGCGGTCAGACTCCATGGCCTCATCCTCCGAGGGGGTCTGAGAGGTGCCATCAGGGGCCAGGGCAGGGTCCAGGTCAGGATCCGGGCCAGACACAGGGTCAGAAACTGGGCAGGAGGAGCGACGGGACCCCTTTGGACGACCCCGACGGATGGCAGGCTGGTCCGGATGCAGACGGTGGAAGTCGGCGATGAGAGTCCGGTCCACAATTCGACTGGTCGGCACCCAGATTCTCTCCTCAGGCCCATAGCCCTCCCAGTCGACGAGATACTGGAGGCCCCTACCCCTCCGTCTGGACTGAAGTAGGCGTCGAACGGTGTACACCAGCCCACCGTCAATGAGGCGAGGAGGAGGAGGAGGAGGTGCCGCTGGAACCAGCGGACTTACATGCACTGGTTTGACTTTCGAAACATGGAAAGTGGGATGCACCTTCATGGAAGCTGGCAACTTTGTCCGGACTGCGGTTGGACTGATGACCCTCTGGATAGGGAATGGGCCGAGGAACCGAGGTGCTAGCTTACGTGATTCCACCCTCAGCGGCAGGTCCTTGGCTGACAGCCACACTTTCTGGCCAACACGGTAAGTGGGTGCTGGCGTCCTCCGACGGTTAGCCCCAGTGGCATAGCTGGTCACTGACTTGAGTAGTGTGGTACGGGCTTGTGACCAGGTGCGGCGGCATCGGCGAGCATGGGCGAAGGCAGATGGGCAGGAAACCTCTCCTTCCTGGCTGGGGAACAGAGGGGGCTGGTAACCATACACACACTGAAAAGGTGACATACCAGTGGCAGAACAGGTGAGGGAGTTGTGGGCGTACTCTACCCATGTCAGTTGTTGCGCCCAGGCCCGGGGCTTACAGGAAGCCATGCATCGGAGCGCCTTCTCCAGTTCCTGGTTCGCCCGCTCTGACTGACCATTGGACTGGGGATGAAATCCAGAGGTGAGACTGACTGTGGCCCCTAGAAGATGGCAGAACTCCTTCCAGAATGAGGAGGTGAATTGTGGGCCTCTGTCTGAGACAACGTCCCTGGGCAGCCCGTGTAGACGGAAGACATGATCCACCACAACCTGGGCAGTCTCTCTAGCAGATGGCAGCTTCGGGAGGGGAATGAAGTGCGCCATCTTGCTGAACCGGTCAACCACAGTGAGAATGACAGTCATTCCATCCGATGGGGGCAGGCCTGTTACAAAGTCCAGGGAGACATGGGACCAGGGTCGTGTGGGCACAGGCAGAGGCTGGAGTAATCCAGCAGGGGGCTGGTTGGAGGATTTGTTCCGGTTGCAGGTGAGGCAAGCACGGACGAATTCTCTGACATCCCTTCTCAAGGAAGGCCACCAGAAGCGCTGGGCAAGGAGATGGCAGGTGCGGGCTGAACCCGGGTGGCAGGCAAGGCGGGAGTTGTGTCCCCACTGTATGACCCGGGATCTCAAGTTTTCAGGAACGAAGAGATGGCCATCAGGGCATGCACTGGTGCCGGGATGGTCACGGAGAGCCTCTTGAACCTCTTCCTCAACATCCCAGGTCAGAGCAGCTATGATACAGGGATCAGGCAGGATGGGTGCAGGTTCCTGGGAAGGAGTGTCATCCTTCTGGAACTGGCGGGAGAGAGCATCCGGCTTGGTATTACGTGAACCTGGGCGGTATGACAGGGTGAAGTTGAATCTGGTGAAAAACAAGGCCCAGCGGGATTGTCTGGAGTTGAGGCGCTTGGCAGTGCGGATGTATTCGAGGTTTTTGTGATCTGTCCAGGCCAGGAACGGGACCGTGGACCCCTCCAGCCAGTGACGCCACTCCTCCAGGGCAAGCTTGACGGCCAAAAGCTCACGGTTTCCAACGTCATAATTGCGCTCTGCAGGTGAAAGCCGGCGGGAAAAGAATGCACAGGGGTGCAACTTGTTGTCCTCCACTGCCCGTTGAGAAAGTATGGCCCCGACTCCCATGTCCGAAGCATCCACCTCGACAACGAACTGTCGGTCTGCATCCGGCATCAGAAGGATGGGAGCCGTGGTGAAGCGGGCCTTGAGGGTCTGAAAGGCTTTGTTAGCCTCTGGGGTCCAGACAAAGGGGTGTTTGATACTGGTCAGAACGGTGAGGGGAGCGGCGACGGTGCTGTAGTTCCGGATGAATCTCCTGTAGAAATTGGCAAAGCCAAGAAACTGTTGCAACTTATTCCTATTCTCCGGAACTGGCCAGGAAGTAACTGCAGAGACCTTTGCGGGGTCCATCTGGATATTTCCCTCAGCCACGATGTATCCCAGGAATGACACAGACTGAACATGGAACTCGCACTTCTCTGCTTTGACATAGAGGGAGTTCTCCAGGAGGCGACGGAGGACCAGTTGGACATGACGAGTGTGTTCAGACAGAGTTCTGGAGAAGATCAAGATGTCGTCCAGGTACACGAAGATGAATTTATTCAGCATGTCCTGCAGCACATCGTTCACCAGAGCCTGGAATACCGCTGGTGCGTTGGTGAGGCCAAATGGCATTACCCGGTACTCATAGTGGCCGGTGTGGGTGTTGAATGCAGTTTTCCACTCGTCGCCTTCTCGTATGCGCACTAGGTGGTACGCATTACGAAGGTCCAGTTTAGTGAAAACTGTGGATCCCTGGAGCAGCTCAAAAGCAGAGGTGAGTAAGGGCAGAGGATACCGGTTCTTCACTGTGACGTCGTTCAGACCTCGGTAATCAATGCAGGGCCGAAGGGAACCGTCCTTCTTTCCCACAAAGAAGAACCCGGCACCAGCAGGAGAAGAAGACGGGCGGATGATTCCAGCTGCTAGGGAGTCCCTGATGTAATCCTCCATGGCCTTTCTTTCTGGAGGAGACAGTGAGTAGAGGTGACCCTTAGGTGGAGCAGATCCAGGGAGAAGGTCAATGGCGCAGTCATACGGACGGTGTGGGGGCAGAGATGTGGCTTTGGTCTTGTTGAACACTTGCCGGAGACCATGGTAGCATTCAGGAACGTTAGAAATGTCAGGGGCAGTGCTGGGGGGTATTGGGCTGGTGGGCAGCGAGGCAGCACGCAAACAGGTCAAGTGGCAGTCATCTCCCCACTCTTTGACAGTACCGGAGGCCCAGTCGAGGTGAGGATTGTGGAGACGGAGCCATGGGTGGCCCAGGATTAGGGGTTGACCCGGAGAGCAGAGTAGGTGGAAGCGGATGGTCTCTTGGTGGTTGCCTGACACCAACATAGAGATGGGGGCTGTGATGCTGGTAACTGTGCCGAGTACGTGACCGTCCAGGCCCCGGGCTGGAACGGGAGCGGACAAGGGGTGGCTTTCCAAGCCCAGCTGACGAGCAAGTTCTGTGTCCATAATGTTTGCTTCTGCGCCAGAGTCCACCAGGGCTGCCAGAGTGTGGGTTGTATCAGACAGGTAAAGACAGACTTGGATCAGGGTTTTACGATTGATGGAGGACTGAATGTTCATTGAGCTCAGCCGGATTCCTCCTACATCCGGTGAGCTCCGGCTTTTACTGGACAGGCGGCGACTCGATGCCCATCACCGCCACAGTACAGACACAGGTTAGAGGTGATGCGTCGCTGGCGCTCTGTAGGGGTTAGGGAGGCGCGGCCGATTTCCATCAGTTCAGGCTGGTCAGATGACGTGGCAGGAGAAGACGGGAGAGCAGTCGGGCTGCTCCGTGTGCTGGTGGATGGACTGTTGCGCCCTCTCTCTCGACGACGGGCCTGGATCCGGCGGTCGATGCGGACAGCCAGAGCAATGGCTTCGTCGAGGGTGGAGGGTTGATCATGGGAAACCAACTCATCCTTTATGTAGTCCGCCAGGCTGTGGAGGAACGCATCCACCAACGCCTCCATGTTCCAGGAGCTCCGACTGGCCACGGTTCGAAAATCGATGGAGTAATCCGCCACGGTCCTTCTGCCTTGGCGAATACTCATCAGGGTCTGTGATGCCTCAGCTGTTGTGGATCCCAAGTCGAAGACCTTGAGCATCCCTTCGGCGAACAGGTCGAAGGTAGCACATGCAGGGGTCTGGCGCTCGAACTCAGTCGTTCCCCACAGTCGAGCCCGTCCCGTCAGGTGAGTGATCACATAACCAACCTTAGCCCCTTCAATGGCAAAGGTTCTGGGTTGCAGGCTAAACTGGACACGGCAGCTCGTAAGGAACGCCCGTACCTGAGTTGGGTCACCATTGAACCGCTCTGGATTGCCAATCTTGGGTTCTGGGGATCCAACAACAGCGGCGGCAGTGACCAGGGCAGATGACTCGGGGGCTGGGCCGGTGGGCAGACTGGCTGAAGCTGATGGAGGAGTAAGGTTGGTGAGAAGTTGAATAGTCATGGCAAGGTGTTGTTGCTGCTGCTGAATCTGTTGCTGTTGCTGCTGGAATTGCTGTTGCTGTTGATGGCCGACCTGGAGCAGGGAGGCAATGTCACCACTCATGCGGTTAACCTCTCTCTCTGTGTGTTCCAGGCGTTGCATGGCGGTGGGTTGTTCAGGTTCGTCGGGTTCCATGCTGGGTGGGATGTGCGCTGGGTCCATGTTTGGTCAGACCGTTCTGTCAGACACCAAACAGGAAGAGGACCACAAGAGCGTCACGTTAAACAGTTTATTGAAGGATTTGGGGAAAGGGGGTGTATGGGTGTGTTTCCAGAGCTGAGTGGCGTCTCACTGAGATGGCGGGGTGGGTTCCAGGGCAGGCTCGATGATGGGCTGGAGTCACTGGGTAAAGACACACACAGCCGAGGGAGAGGAAAGCTGGCAGATGGAATGTTAGCAGTGGTACAGGCAAGGGCTAGGCAGTATTCGTAGTCATAAGGCAGAAGGCAGGTCAAGGTTACCGGGGCAGAAGATCAAAGACGTAGTTGAGCAGGTCCGATATCACAGGTAAGAGTCAGAGGCGTATGAAGACAGGCAGGGTAACAGGTACTGGTTTGCAGACGGTCTGACAAGGAGGTACTGAAAGACAGGGCTTATATACAGAGGGAGATGAACAGGGAATGCAGTGCAGCTGGCAGGTTAATGATTGCAGGAGTAGATACAGGTGTGGCTGATCAAACAGAGCTGAGAGAGAAAGCTCATGACAGTAGCAGCGGCACCGGGAGGGGGTGACAGCGTTGCATCGGGGCCCAGGTCAGTGTCCAGAGACTCAGTTGATGGTACTCCTAAAAAGTAAAGTGGGAAAATTTAATCAATTCAATAAGTTACTTTATAGTGATTTAGATTTTTCCCATATAGCCTACCTGAGAGTGCCGTCTCCCCGATGATGGCCCCGATGCGCTGGTCCAACTCAGACATGGGTGTCGTGTCTGCTGTCCCCCCTCCAGTCCGTTGCATCTCCCGCCGGAATTTTGCGATATTTCTTTTTGTTTCGCATTTAAGGTCGAACCATTTCTTTTTTACCTCTTCGACCGTGCGCCCCTCTCCCGACACTGCATCCACTGCACGCGTAACTGCCTCCCAGGCTTCCTTTTTGTTTGTGTTAGTGCAACCTGCACTAAGGCTGCTAAATATAATTTTCTTTCTAACCGTAATCTCTTGCAGTAGAACTTCTAATTCTGAGCTGCTAAAGTTTTTTTTTCTTTTTACCGGCGGTCCAGCGGATTTGCTCTTTGATTTCGGCATTTTGTTTCCTCTGTGTGGCGTCTACACACTATGGGCCCTTTTATAGGCATTAATGGGCGGTTACCTATGCTAATCCTATGCTAATTAGACTCACCTGGCACGCGCGCTCAATAGGGGTTATTGGTGCGTTTTATGGTCCGTTTTATTATGGTGCGTTTTATTATAACCGTCGAACCCTCTCGGATCTCGGTGGTGACGTCACTTCGGAGGTCCGAGACGGTTCAAGCGTTTCATTATTGTTCCGAGGAAAGTTCGTTGGAGAAAAACATGGACGCCACCCGGAAAGCTATTGTCGCGGTAGTCGCATGTCGCATGAGCTTCACCTACACAACCTTGAGGAAGAATTCCAGGAACAGTACACTAGACGCAGAATGTATGTTCATATTTCAGTATATTTAGTGAAGTGAAAGCGTTGGAGTCGCTTGATAGTAGACCATTTTGGCATGCTAGCTAGATAGCATTACTATCCGTCTCCATAGAAACGGACGCCACATAACATGTGACACTGGGCGCAGCCATCGTAAATTCTGTCTCGGAAGTCGGAACCCTTGCTCGGTCTCCTGTGAGTTCAACCGAGCAGGCAAGTTCTCCGTCCGAGTAAAAGGGGCGTGTCCATGCGTGTCGCTAGGCAATGTCCTCGGACGTCCGAGATCCGAGATGGTTCGACGGTTATAATGAAACGCACCATAACCGTCAATCCCTCTCGGATCTCGGATCTCGGACGTCCGAGGACATTGCCTAGCGACACGCATGGACACGCCCCTTTTACTCGGACGGAGAACTTGCCTGCTCGGTTGAACTCACAGGAGACCGAGCAAGGGTTCCGAGACAATTCACGATGGCTGCGCCCGGTGTCACCTGTTATGTGGCGTCCGTTTCTATGGAGACAGATAGTAATGCTATCCAGCTAGCATGCCAAAATGGTCTACTATCAAGCGACTCCAACGCTTTCATTTCACTAAATATACTGAAATATGAACATACATTCTGCGTCTAGTGTACTGTTCCTGGAATTCTTCCTCAAGGTTGTGTAGGTGAAGCTCATGCGACATACGACTACCGCGACAATAGCTTTCCGGGTGGCGTCCATGTTTTTCTCCAACGAACTTTGCTCGGAACAATAATAAAACGCTTGAACCGTCTCGGACCTCCGAAGTGACGTCACCACCGAGATCCGAGAGGGTTCGACGGTTATAATAAAACGCACCATATGCAGAACGCCCAGCGCTCGAACCGGAATACTGGTCTAAACAGGTCTAAGCATTTCCGCTTTTCACTTCGTACACAGTGGTTGACTGCAGCGGTAGGTGAAATCCTCTGAGGTAACTTCTCAGTGTCGCTTATTATAATAAAATTCTTATTTCTGATCAAACTTAAGTGTATTTGTTTTAATGAAAATGTCACAAATGTTAAAATATCAGAAACGCAATATCTGAATAGCAGTTTTTGTTGTGTGGCTAGCGGCTCTGTGTCGGGGAATTTAACGCTCGCTGTTTCACTAGTTTCCAAAGGATGACTCAGTCAGGGCAATATGGGTCCGAAACATTAGGTGTGATAACTTTGTTATAAGGAGACACACCACCCTCTGCCGTCGACATTTTATGCCAGAAGATATTGAATTGAATGGGGGTATTGAATGGAGCCGACGCCGTTTGAAACCCGGGGTGATTCCGGTGTTGTTCGCTTGGAACAACTTCAGCCTGCCGGGTCGCTCGGCCAAGCGTGTGGCAGAGGACATAGCGGCAAGAGGAGGATGAGGAGCTGATCGATGACAGCGCGTCTTTGAGGTGTAATGACTATGATAGCCAAATGGATGATCTAAGGTGCCTATCGTAAGCCAAATCATTGTACCTATTGTAAATACATTAGTACATGAAGCATTATTGAAACATGTTTGCAGAAAATTTTTTATACTGTCAAATAAATGTTGTGCTCAGAACATAACGTCTATTAAAAGTCAGGTACTATATAACTATTGAAAAAAATAACTGCCTTTTTTCTTATTACTTTTGTGACCTCTGGGTCAACTACTATGGGTTGGACTAGCATCTTTTCTTGAGCACTAATGGCAAAGTCACACCATCCCATTCCTGTCAGCAAAAGTTGCCCCTGCACCTGCCAGAAGTACAGGTGACTTTATTTTAACAGCAGTGTTCCTTCCTTCATGTTTAGATACTTGCAGTCAACGTAGCTGCTAATGTTGGGGCACTTGATCTCAACTGGGCCAAAAGGTGGCTGTGCAAAAGGGTCAAATACTAGGCCATCTGGTGAGATGCCAAGCCTTGGGGCATCAGGGTGAACAATTAGGCCATAGGGCATGTAGGTTACATTCCTTATTTTGCAGTATTCTTGTGCTGCCATAAACTCCATATCTGCACCTATTTGAGTAAAAGACGTTTCTAAATTTGAGTAGAATTATGGCAGCTGATGCCACTCTGAATTTCCAGCCTGCTCTCTGGTTGCCACCTCAATCTAAATGTGACATTCAAACTTTTCAGGTGGAAGTGTTGTTCGTCGGTTAGCTCATGTGCACAGTCTGTCGGGGCAAGCCGGTAGTCATCTAAAGGAAGCTGTGGAAGAGGTGGAGCATCCATATTGATCTGTATTACCCTAGTAGGTAGTATGGGCTGCTGGTTAGAAAGTAAACTTCCCTTTTGGGCTACACCAGTGTTTTCTCATCACTGGTGGACATTGTTGCTATGAGGGGCCTTCAGTCTTTATAAGGGTCCTCAATACATAGCAGTCCAATATTGAACAGGTTCCCATTCACACCCTTGTAGAGTGTATTTCTAAGAAACAAAGTGGTACAGTTCATATCCTACTGTGACAAGGTTACAATTATAAAAGTAAAATATGTTGTATGTATGGTCTGCTGGCTTCAGTAACTGCAATGTGTGGAAAAAGAAATAGAAATTCATTTACAAAACTTAAGTCCATAAAGTCAGTATAGTGTCATAGTCCTCATTTGAGAGGAGAATGACCTGAAGATAGCAACCATTTGCCAGTGTTTTTTCATTCTTCTGCATGGACCTGTGACTAGCTGCTCTTGACACTGACAGTACCTGTCAACCTGTCTTTGTTTGAAACTGGTGGACAAGAAGATACAGCAATTGTTCATTCATTTATTTATCACATTTGTCATTATACAAACAAAATAATGCTGAACCACCTGCCAGAACGGAAGTCGACATTAGACCTACAGTCGACACATAGGACCAGCATTAACACATAGGACATCGTAGTAATTACTATTGGTACCAAAACCCCATCGCTAAAACGCAGTCTTCATTTGATTGTTTTAATCGTCTGTGACAAAAAAAGGCTAAACTACTGATAGCATACAAGTCTAAACTAACGACTGATAGTTACCTAACGCTATATCGGGTGCCATTAGCAAAAGCTACATACTACATACCTTCATAATTATGAATAAATGAGGAAGAAAAACTTAAAACGTAAAACTTAAATCCCTTGTCAAACACAGTACTCAAGGTTCTGGAGGTCTGTTTGGCAATAGTGTGTACATCGGAAATTGTTATTAGGGGTAGCTCCTGTAAACACCGGCTGTAGAAGTTATTTTACTTCGCTAGGTGAGTCAGCCATGGAGACAGCAGCGGACTGCCGGAAGTAGTTAGACCTGTTTTGAGAACCCGGAAGAATGTTGCGCATAACCCCTATTTACGAGGAGATGGCATTCATCAATTTAAGAACACGGCTGCGAACAATTCAGCGGCTTAAGAACACGTTGATGAATCTGACGTAGGGTCTTCTTAGAAATCTTCTTAAGAAGGACTTAAGAAAGAATCTAAGGAGATTCTTAAGAAGATATTGGTGAATGAGGCCCATTGACTCACTCCCCCATATAACCCACAATATCCCACTTCAAACTCCTCAGACTACACCTTTGACGCAGTCAAGCTTCTGCTGTAAGTTGTCTGTATCAAAATCCATCATCCATCCATCTATATATTGTTTTATTTGTGTTGATCAATCGATTTATCTTTCTGTCAGTCTACCTGTCTATTGCTCCTTCAATTCACAATTGTCAGTTTGATCCAATTGTTATCAACGCCTAAATCCTGTATCCTGTAGTCCTGAGTTTCAAGCTGTCAGTGTTTGTGAGAAAACACAGCTATGCCTGTGTGTGTGTATGTGTGAGTATTATTGTAGCAACGGGCATTGCTATGCACCAACTAGGTGGCTGCCAACTTTACTGGACTCCTCCAGAACAAGGACGCAGGGCGGTGGTGTTTTATTGCAGAGTTTAAGGACAATAGTACAGGCAGCTGGTGCTCCGTGCTGCCATGCAGGAGATCTCCTGAGTGTGTGTGTGTGTGTGGTGACAGCTGGTTTTACCTGTTGCACTTTGATCGCTCAACGTGCAACTGAGCAATCAACTCTGCAGCCTCACCAGCCAATCAGTCTGACTCGGGCCAGGTGAGGCTGCTTAAGCCAGCCGTCACCCACACACACTCCACCATTATGTTATCTGTTTAAAGTATCCAACTGAATAATGCCCAGCCCTCCCTTTAGGCCTCCCTCCAAAGCTACTCCCCCAAAACACACGAGTAGCTCGCTAGCTTTAGCCACAGGTCTGCCTGGCCTTGTGGAAGACTTCGGTCATTGGGCGTTTTTCTTACTTTATCATAGAATTTGATTTACTGATTGCAGTCGGGATGTAAATAGTAAGTAAGAGAAAAAATGCTTGTTGCCCATTGTACCTTTAGATATTTCTGTGTGTTCAGATTGTATTTCTGTATTCAGATGAAATAAAGGCATAGCCGGTCAAACATGAACTCCACTCGTCAAGACACGGCTCTTTCATCTATATTTACTTCAGGAGTCAGGACTTTCAGAGGGACGCCAGGTATCCCAAGAAATACTTTCAGGGTTAGAAATAATTACATCATCACGTCAATAAATGAAATGTACAATAACCACATCTTACACTATAAGGACTCCATTGCCAGCACCAAAACACACTACTACTCCAGCATAATCACTGCCAATCAAGGCAACTCTAAGTCACTTTTCTCCCTACTCAACAATACCACCAAACCCCAGGACTCTCTCCCCCTCACCTCTACATAACCTCCTTCTGCAATGCCATCATGTCATTTTTACAGAAAAAATCAAGAACATCCACCAGAACCTGGGATCAATGCCTCACCTCAGCACCTCAGCTGACCTTCCCCCACCTACTCACTCATTCTCCTCCTTCCATCTCCCCACTCTCTCAGAAATCACAGAGCTCATCCGGAATTCCAAACTATCCACGTGTCAATTGGACCCCTTCCTAACCCAACTTGTCAAAACCTGCCTCCCTTCGCTGGTCCCCCTCATCTCCGATATCATCCACACCTCCCTTACCACTGGAACTGTCCCTACACCTTTCAAAACTGCTGCCATTACCCCAATTGTGAAAAAACCTGGTGCTGACCCCTCCAACTTCAACAACCTCCTATCCTCCTATCTCCAATCTACCCTTTATTTCCAAAATCCTTGAAAAAACAGTTGCCTCCCAGCTCCATTCTCACCTATCCCACAACAATCTGTATGAACAGTTCCAGTCCAGTTTCCTCCCACTCCATAGCACTGAAACAGCACTCATCAAAATCACCAAGACCTCCTCGTGGCATCTGACTCTGGACTACTCACCATCCTCATCCTCCTCGACCTAAGTGCAGCTTTTGACACCATCTGCCACACCACCCTCCTCAGCAGGCTGTCTTCCATTGGCATCACCCACACTCCCCTGGACTGGTTTACATCCTACTTCTCTTGCAGCACTCAATTCATTCAACTCAAGTCCCTCAAATCCGCCCCCTCCCCCGTCACCTCAGGTGTGCCCCAGGGCTCTGTCCTGGGGCCCCTCCTCTTCATCATCTACCTCCTTCCCCTTGGCAATATCTTCCGCAAATTCAACATCCACTTCCACTGCTATGCCGATGACACCCAGCTCTACCTCACCACTAAACCTTCGTCCTCTCTCCCACCCACCTCACTCACCGATTGCATCTCAGAAATAAAAGCCTGGTTCACCCAAAACTTCCTTAAATTAAACAGTAGCAAAACAGAGGTTCTCCTCATTGGCACAGAATCCACTCTATCCAAAACCGACAGCTTCCCACTCATTATCCTCCGTCTCGCCCTCCCACCAGGTTAAGAGTCTGGGTGTCATCCTCGACAGCACACTATCCTTTCAATCCCATATCAATAACATTACCCGGTCTGCCTACTTCCACGTACGAAGCATCAACCGCCTCCGCCCCTCCCTTACCCCCCACACTGCCGCCATCCTTGTCCACAGCCTCGTCACCTCCCGCCTAGACTATTGTAACTCTCTCCTCTTTGGCCTCCCTCAAAAATCACTCCATCAAGATCAACTGGTCCATAATTCAGCTGTCCGCATTATAACAAGAACCCCCTCTATCCACCACATCACCCCTGTCCTCCAACAGCTCCACTGGCTCCCTGTTCAGTTCCGCATTCAATATAAGGTTCTCCTGGTAACATTCAAGGCCCTTCACAATCTCGCCCCCCCCCATATCTGTCAGACCTCCTCCATGTTCCCACCCCCTCATGCTCTCTCAGATCCTCTTCTGCCGTACACCTATCTATCCCCTCCGCCCGTCTCACCACCATTGGGAGGAGAGCATTCAGCCGCTCTGCCCCCGCCTCTGGAACTTTCTACCACCCCTACTTAGAAACATTGACTCACTCCCCCATTTCAAATCACAACTCAAAACTCATCTGTTTAAAACTGCCTATTTTGTATAATGTAATTCCCTGTCCCAGCCTTTTTTGTAATGGTCCTTATTCTGTGTTTTATTGATATTGTTGTGTTTTCTACTACTATTAATATTGTGGAAGGAGTCGAGAGGCGAGTGAACAAACACCTTCGCAAGTGGTTCGGAATCCCACCAAGCTTCACGTCAGTAGGGCTATACACCAGGTCTGGTCAGGTACAACTACCCCTATCATCAGTGGTGGAAGAGTTCAAGGTGGCAAAGTGCCGGGTTGTGATGATGTACCAAGACTCCACTGATGAAAAAGTCAGAAGAGCAGGTGTCACTACGAGATCAGGACGGAAATGGGCAGCTGACACATCAGTGGCACAAGCTGAAAGCTCATTGAAGCTGAAGGACATCATCGGGAACGCATGCGTAGGGAGGCTCCTGCGCGTTGAGACGAGCCAGATGAGGTGGCTCGGGCATCTAGTTAGGATGCCTCCCGGACGCCTCCCTGGTGAGGTGTTCAGGGCACGTCCCACTGGTAGGAGACCCCGGGGAAGGGGTCTGGGAATGCCTCGGGATTCCCCAGGAAGAGCTGGACGAAGTAGCTGGGGAGAGGGAAGTCTGGGCTTCCCTGCTTAGGCTGCTGCCCCCGCGACCTGACCCCAGATAAGCGGCAGGAAATGGATGGATGGATGGATGGATGGAATATTCTTCTTCTTATTATTATTATTATTATTATTATTATTATAACATTACTGATATACATCTTCTCCTTCCTCCTCCTCCTCTCATTCCCCTGCTCCTTACTCCTCCCATACATTTATGATTGTACTTTGTCAACAGTCAAATGACGATATTCCCTTTTTCCAATGTTGTGTTTTGTTGTTTGAAATATTACACTGCTGTCCCGGCCAGGTCTCTGTTGACAACTACATGCTTTATCTCACTGAGACCAACCTGGTTAAATGAACGTTACATCAAAGGAATAAAACACTCCTCTCCCTCTCCTTGTCCTCCCTTTGCCCTTTCTCTCCTCCTCCTTTCCTCCTCCTCCCCTCTCCTCCCCTCAGGTATGTGCTGTTCATCCACCTGGTGCTGAATGACATGATACTGCTGAGCATCTCTGTGTTGCTACAGATCTTCACCTACATCCTCAAGCTCCCCTTTTCCCCCTGCTGTGTGCTGATCCTCATCCTCGTCACTAGCAACAGGTGGGTGGTGGAGTACTAGGAGTAGTACCACGACCACGTTTACTACATGTAGTAGTAATGGTAATAATAATGCATTTTATTTAAAGGTGCCTCTCAAAGCACTCAAGGACACCTTACAGACAAGTTAAAAATACAAGATGTGATTTAAAGGTGGAGACAGAGTCAGAAGTGTGAATGTCTGGTGGGAGAGAGTTCCATAGGCGGAGAGCAGATCGGCTAAAAGCTCTTGACCCCATGGTGGATAGGTTGGCAGATGGAGCTGAGAGCTGGATGGCAGAAGAGGATGAAGGTGTGTGGATGTGGAAGAGTTCAGTTAGATAAACTAGTGCCAGGCTGTGAATGATCATGAAAGTAAGGAGTAGAATCTTAAAATCAATGCGTGATTTGATAGGGAGCCAGTTGAGTTGCTGCAGGGCAGGAGTAATGTGTTCAATAGATGGAGTTCTGGTTATGATACTGGCGGCTGCATTCTGGACCAGTTGGAGTTTATGAAGAGATTTTGAAGACCACAGCGGAGAGAGTTACAGTAGTCCAGTCGGGATGTAATCAGGGTGTTTACAAGGATAGCAGTGGAGGTTGGTGACAAAGACGATTGATGTTGCATATATGGAAGTAAGCAGACCGAGTGGGTCTCGAAGGATTAAGTGCTGTCTAAGATAACACCCAGGCTCTTTACCTGAGGGGAAGGGGCAACAGTGGCATTGTTGATGGACATAGAAAAAGTGTTGAGTAGTAGTAGTAGTAGGAGGAGTAATAGTAGTGGTAGTACTAGGTAGAAGTAGTAGTAGGAGTAGTAGTAGTAGTAGTAGGACTAATAGTAATGGTAGTACTAGGTAGTAGTAGTAGTAGGAGTAGTAGTAGTAGTAGTAGTAGTAGGACTAATATTAGTGGTAGTACGAGGTAGTAGTAGTAGTAGTAGTAGGAGTAATAGTAGTGGCAGTACTAGGTAATAGTAGTAGGAGTAATAGTAGTGGTAGTACTAGGTAGTAGGAGTAGTAGTAGTAGTAGTAGTAGTAGTAGTAATAGGAGGAGTAATATTAGTGGTAGTACGAGGTTGTACTTGTAGTAGTAGTAGGAGTAAGTGTGGTATCAGTAGTTGTAGAATAGACATGGGCAGCTAGTGGCTCGTGGATGGCGTGCAGCTGTGAGAAAGTGGATCACATAACCAAGCTAACGTGATCCGTTGTAATAATCAGTGCTACTTTTGTAATTTTTGATTTATGATATGCATGTTTGCATTCAGTTCAATTTTCATGATGCAATTTGTTGTTTCTTTACACTGAAAAATTGCTAATATCTTCATTTGTATTATTATCATTATTATTGTCATTATTATTAGGGACCGAGCTTGTTAAACAGGACGAAGGTCCCTTTTGTTTTTGGTCCGTTTATTATTATTATTATTATTAATAATATTATTATTATTATTATTTCTAGGAACTTTGATGACGATTTGCACTATCTGAACATATATGAAAAGTCAATTTAAACAAAAAAATATATATATTCTATGCGTCACGTCACGTTCATGTCGCCGATAGGAAGGCCTCTAGGTGGTGCTGTTTATGAGCAACCTTTGTAACGCCTAAAACTTCTGCAAAAGTTGGCGCACATTCAAAAACGTTATATCTACGGATGCGAGCAGTCATGCTGCACTTCGCTGTGTCAACGACTTGTATTTCTGCCTGCCTTCATTTTCGTGCAAAATCGCAAAATCTAAAAAACAGCGCCACGGGATGGCGCTCTAATTATTATTATTATTATTATTATTATTATTATTATCATTCTTATTATTAATATTATTATTATTGTTGAGCTTCACGGCGTCACTCGCGTAGAACTTGAAGAGAGTCAACGGAGGCAAAAAACACTTTTGGGCTATTGTTACCCATTTATTAAAGACTATATACAAATCGTGCAACTGCTTCTCTGAACATAGAGGGACGAACTTCTAGAACCATCTGCAACTCTTATATGGGCGTGACCTTAAACAAAAATACCTGCGCCCTCATGTGGTGCAAAATAAGCACTGCAACCTGAGTACAAACATATATTTAACACCCCCACTTGAACTCAGGTTGTACACAAAAAAAAAACACAAACATTTCACACAACAGGATACAGTACAGATGTCGATCTCTTCCACTCTTCTAGACACCAAACATCACACTTGTAAAAGTTTGCAGTTTTGATCTAGTGGCAGGTTTGGTCATGACATCTGCGACCATTTCCTCAGTAGCACAATATACCAGGTTCACTTTCCCCTCGTTCACAATGAATCTTATAAAATGATATTTGATATCCACATGCTTGCACCTCTGTCTGTTTACAGGGTTTTTGGCTAAAGCGATTGTTCCCTGGTTGTCCTCATACACTACTGTTTGTGTGTATTTGTAGTCATCAATGTTTTCCAACAGTTGCTCTAGGTATATACACTCCTGCATAGTAGAGGCTAGAGCCATGTATTCTGCCTCACAGGTTGAAAGCGCCACTGTGGGCTGTTTCTTAGTTTTCCATGAAATTAAGGCACTGTTCTTACTCAGGCTAATACAGTAACCTGTGGTGCTGCGTCTGTCTGCGACATCAGCTGCCCAGTCTGCATCACTGTAGGCCACTAGGCCTAAGTTCTCACTGTCATCTTTCCTGAAACACAACTCTTTGTTTGTAGTTCCTCTGAGGTACCTTAACACATGTTTCACAGTTACCCACTGTTCCTCTGTTGGTTCACAAAAGTACTGTGATAGTTTGCTCACCACAAAACACAAGTCTGGACATGTACATGTTGTTAAATATATGAGACTGCCCACTGCCTCTCTATACATTTTAACATCACACATTTTAACAGCATCTCCTGTGTAGTTTTTGGTCACAAGGAGTTCCTCTTGGTTTGCAGTTTTCCATATTAAACTTTTCCAAAATCTTGTGGACATATGTCACTTGTGACATCTTCACACATCCCTCAGATACAGTGAAATCGATACCAAGAAAATGCTTCAGCTGACCCAGATCTTTCATTTTGAATTTCTCTGAAAGCATCACTTTTACATCCATCATTATTTTCTCATTGCTGGCAGAGATTATCAAATCATCCACCCAGATTATCATAACCACCTTTCCTTGTTTTGTCTCTTTAGCATAGACACAGTGGTCTGCTGGGTTTTGCGTGAAGCCAATTTCTGTTAGACACTCATGCAAAATCCTATTCCAATTACGACCAGATTGCTTTAAACCGTACAAAGACTTTTCCAGCTTACACACAAGACCTTCCCCTTCTTCATAACCTTCTGGTTGATCTGTATAGATATCATAATCAATGGGGGCGTGTAAATACGCTGTTTTTACATCCATTTGATGGATTAGCATGTTCTCCTGGACTGCTTTTTGTAGCAATACTCTCACACTTGTTAGGTTTGCTGTTGGGGAGAATGTTTCACCATAATCTATGCCCATCTTCTGACTGTAACCTTTTGCCACAAATCTCGCCTTGTACTTGTCTTTACCTTCAATGTCAGTCTTAACAGAATAAACCCACTTACCCCCCACTGTTTTCATGCCCTTTGGCAGAATAGTCAGAGTAAATGTTTTGTTGTCTTTTAATGACTGTATTTCTTCGTCCATTGCTTTGACCCATTGTTTTGAGTTAGCTGACCTCATTGCTTCTGTGTATGTATGTGGGATACCACACATTGCTCTGTAGCAGTAATCAATGGTTAAATTAAGCCCATCAGTATTACCGCTGTCAGATACATAATCATCTAAGTGACTTGGTTTTCTTCTCTCCCTTACAGGATACCTCCTACTGACAGATTCACCACTTGTTTCACTTGTCTCTTGGTCACAAACATCAGATGTACCACCTTGTGGATTTTTGTCTCTTACCCTTGACTCCTGAGATTCCTCCCTGTTCTCATAAGTCTCTCGTGTACCTCTGTCATCCCTAGGATGTCTCATTATGTCTTCGACATCGTTTGGTTCTGTGTCTACCATCTGTGTCTGTCTTTCCACATTTACTTTGTGCACAAATTTGACAAGTCTGTGCTTCTGAACCTTTTCAGTGTCAGGGTGGTAAATCAAGTAAGCAGGGCTGTTTTTGTCATAGCCCACAAAAAGTTCCATGTCACATTTTGAGTCAAATTTTCCCTTGTTTTGTTTGTATGTGAAACACTCAGACCCAAATTTTTGCATTTTGGACAAGTCTGGTATTTTACCTGTTAACATCTGGTAAGGGGTCTTCCCTGTTCTTTTGTTGAAGCACCTGTTTCGTACTATGGCTGCTGTTTGAACAGCGTAGTTCCAGAGACATTTAGGTAGCTCACTTTCGATTAGCATACACCTGCCCATCTCAAAAAGAGTACGCCAGCCCCTTTCAGCAGTACCGTTTTGGTGGGGTGAGTATGGGGCTGATGTCTCATGTTTGATACTGTTCTTTCTTAACAGAGTTTGAAAGTCCTTGCACATAAACTCTGTGCCATTGTCTGACCTTATACACTTTACCTTTCCATAAGGTGCGGTATCAGCCAAAAACTTTTCAGTTGCCTGCACAGTATCACTTTTTGTTTTGAGAAAGTATACAAACATTGCATTTGAATAATCATCTGTGAATGACTGCACATATTTGTAGCCATCAATAGACTCATTAGCTACTGGACCTGCTAGATCTGTGTGCACCATTTGTAAGGGAGCCTCTGCTCTTGTATCAGGATTTCTACTTCGGGTTTGTGCAAATTTTCCCTGAATACACACATGACACTCTTGATCAGGCTTAACAGCCTTTCCCTTAATTTTCATACCACTCACCACATTTTGTAGTCTGAGCACATCTTCATAGTTGCAGTGTCCTAATATTTCGTGCCATGTCTGCATGTCGTGACAAGTATTACACTTGTCACTGTCTTCAGTCTCAGTGTGCAGATAATACAACTTGCCATACACATGGATGTTGAAACTGGTACCGTCTTTATGTGTCAACGTGTCCTGCCCTTGTTTAAATGTGACTGTTGCCCCACACGCAGTAGCTGACTTCACCGAAAAAATGTCTTGGGGGTACGAGGGAATGAACAACGCGTCCCTCAGCGTTGCTCTGCACGACCGCCCCGTACTGTCCACCAGGAACACCTCTGCATTTCCCTTGCGCTGAGCAACACCCCTGCACAAGGTGCCATCTGCCAGCTCAACACAGTGCGTGTCCGGCTTGAAAAAGTCATCAAAACTTTTAAACTTTCTTATATCAGTAACAATATGGGAAGTAGCACCAGTGTCGACCATCAAACCTTTTTCTCTGATGTTGCGCGCTGGCTGCTGTTCATATGGTTCACTCCCGATGTCCGCGTCCTTGATCCTGAAGGCATAATCCGCTGACTCCGCTCCAGATCCGTTGCCGCTCCCATCTGCGACCTTCCTTGCGCCATCTTGTTTATCCCTCCATCTACACGTGGCGTCGTTGTGGGTGTTATTCTTACAATGGCTGCACCAAGTCTTTCGTCGACATGCTTTAGCCCGGTGACCTTTCATGCCACACTTGAAACACACAATGTCCACGTCTTCATTTTTTCCGTCTCGTGCACTTGACTTTGCGGGTCTCCGCCCGGCTCTTGCCACAGTGTTCATCACATTGTCACTGGTCTCTCCTGTAGTTAGTTTTTCTGTGGCTTCAAAACTACGTAGCCTTGTTTTGAATTCTGCAAATGTCACAATGTCATCAGTGTGAGCTACGTGTATTGCAAATGGCTTAAAACTGTCGGGTAGCCCTTTCAAAACCATAGCAATCAGTAGGCCATCCCCCAACGTTTCACCTGCGTTCCGCAGCGCCGTAATGGCGGTCTCCGCTCTTATGATGTAGTCTGTTACCGTCTCGCTTATTGTTTTCTGAAGCGATGTCAGCGTGGTATACAGGTTGATAATGCGGGGCTTGCCCCTCCCCGCATAATACTCACGTAGGATTTTTAACGCTTGTCTACCATTGTCCGGCGCATCTCTCATAATTAATGAGAGGCTTTTATCGTCCAAAAGTTGTATCATCTCAGCATAAGCGTCCGCATTCTTCTTACCGTCTTCATCTCTCTCTGCTTGGCTGTTTGGCTCACCCAGAACCGTTTTCTTCAAGCCCAATAAATGCAGATGTCCCAGCACTTTAGTCTCCCACAGTTCATACTTTGCTTCATCTCCGTCGAACATGAGCCGAGGCAGCCTGCTTGCTCCTCGAGCCTCCATGATGCGATCTGTTAGCCGTTAGCACGCAGTCCGTCGCGATTTTTCTCCCGGCAACATCCAAAAATCTCTTTTCCAAGTTCCTTCTGGGCACATAACCTGTTGAGCTTCACGGCGTCACTCGCGTAGAACTTGAAGAGAGTCAACGGAGGCAAAAAACACTTTTGGGCTATTGTTACCCATTTATTAAAGACTATATACAAATCGTGCAACTGCTTCTCTGAACATAGAGGGACGAACTTCTAGAACCATCTGCAACTCTTATATGGGCGTGACCTTAAACAAAAATACCTGCGCCCTCATGTGGTGCAAAATAAGCACTGCAACCTGAGTACAAACATATATTTAACAATTATCATTATTATTATTATTATTATTATTATTATTATTATTATTATTATTATTGTTGTTGTTATTATTATTATCATTATCATCACGTTTGAAACTATTACATGCTATTTGTGGGATGGGGTTTACAGTATCCTATAGGTCAGAGTGTAGGTGCACAATCTGGCCCCCTGCAGTGAGTATTGACGTTTAGTGGCCCACTCCACCATCAGCGCACCCCACCCCTGTTCTAGAAGTAGGACTAGTAGTAGGAGTTGTAGCACGCATGAGTAACATGAGGTGAGACTACTAATTCAAATAGTACTGTGTATTCCAGTAGCATTTCAGATAACCTATCCTGCATAGGGGAATACAGTAGCGCTAGTCCTACTAGTACTAGTAGTAGTACTAGTGATGCCGGCGGTGCTGACCACGCGCTCCACCCCTCTGATCCTGGCGGGCATGGCCGTGGAGCGCTACCTCTCCATGTGCTACCCGCTGCACTACGGCCACATGTGCACCGTGCAGCGCACCTTCGTCCTCATCTGGGTCATCCGCCTCCTCGCCGCCACCCTGCCGCTCATCGACCTCTTCATCACGTGGATATGAGGACTCAAAGTCCTCATGTAACATAGAATACGCATAAACAAATAGCATGACCTAATCAGCTCATTTGTATCAGCTGTGGGTATTAGGGGTGGAGCTGGGCTGTGTCTATAACAGTGTCCCTCCAGCCGTAAGTTAAACACTCTCTGGTTGCTGAGAACAGGTGAGAACCACAATATCATCTCAGGATAGATTTTATATACATCCATCCATCCATCCATTATCAAACCGCTTATCCTCTACGAGGGTCGCGGGGGATTTTATATACATATATGTTTAAAAAAATATTTTATCAATATACTACATAATACATATCATATATTTCCATGTCATATCATATACTTATATTTATATCAATATATAAAATAACATATAGATTATTCAGATATTGACCTTTTGGATCAGTTTACACCGAAGCTGACTGACGTCGAATTACATCTGTAATGCAATTGACAATTAACAGCCTGACACAATTCCCAAATGTTGAATTTTAAAGACAATGGTTGAATTAGTTTCATATCTCTTTTGATTCCTCTCTCTATCCCGTGCTTCAGTGTTTACGGGAAACCCTAATCCATGGCCTGATGTTTTTAAGTTAATTAATAGTAAGGATTTTGGTTTCTGGAATTAAATTATTTGGATCCTATCATCATCCGGATTAATATAAGATTGTGATCTTTATTAAAAAATGTGACTGTCCCATAAAAAAAAAAGTATTTGATATGAAGTCTGTTTAACATATTAAACCTGTGTTTGTTCTTTCATCAACATTACATTTGTACTCTCATGACTTTCTGATGAGAGTAAGTGGCATGCATCCATACAAGTTTATGAGTGTGTCGATTGCATTGACAATGCATTGCACCCATCAGCAGCAGCACCAGGAGCCTTGACCTTTGCTTCAGAGAGTTAAGGTATATGTCGCATAATGTCGGACCTGTGAGGCCACTGAGACCACTCAGTGTTTGTTAAAGGCTGTACCAGTAAGCAGAGGGTGACTGGTGAGGTGTCATCAGGATGAACGGCACCAGGAGAACAGACAGCTTTGGTGAAGCCTTCTTCAAGAACTTCCTCGCAGTCTTCCTCTGTGTCATTATCAACTCCATCAACGTCTCTTTCGTCTATATCTACTTCAGGAGTCAGGACTTCCAGAGGGACCCTAGGTACACACACACACAGGCAGACACACACACACCCCTGACCTCATGTTTATCCTCTGATGAATGAAAGCTCATCTCCCTCTTTCTCTCTCATGTTCTCTCCTCCCCCGCCCCCTCCAGGTATCTGCTGTACATCCACCTGGTGGTTAATGACATCATCGTGCTCACCGGCGCCATCCTAATGATGGTGCTCACCTACGCTACGGTCCGTCGCATGAACGTGACCTTCTGCTCCGTCACCCTAATCGTCATGGCAACCACCAACAAGTATGGCTGCTGAGCAGTGTCGGGGAAACACATTGCCAATAGCAATGTATCAATACATTCACATTTACATTCAGGGCATTTACCAGATACTTTTATCCAAAGCAACTTACAAAGAGTACATTTATCATAAGAAGGTGAAACATTTCACTGCTGCTAATACAGTAAGAAAGTCACTAGAACAAGTTTCAAGCATTTCTATTGCTAGTATTCAACATCTCTGACCAAGTGCCAAGTTACAAAGAGCGATTAAAGTGCCAAGACATACAACAAATAACAAACAATAGACGCAGGGAATCATTAACAATTGGACAGTCAATCAAAAAATCCACTTAATACATACTGTGATGAAATATGAATGCACCAGAATAGCACATACACGTTAAAATTTATAGACTAAATCTACAGTCGCAAGGACAGCTGCTAAATGTGAAGATGCTTATTCTGCTTGTTCCTCCGTGAAGAGAAGAGAATTGTTTTAAGTAGTACTGATATGATTACAAGTAATAGCACTAGCAGTACTAGTAGCACTGTATTCCAGGAATAGTCCAGTGAACCTAGTCTACATATTGGTACCACTGGGACAACTGGTACTAGTAGTACTAGTACTACTACGAGCACTTCTACTACCAGTAGTATGAGTACTACTAATAATACTGCTACTACCAGTAGTACTAATTATACAACTAGTACTGCTACTACCGTAGTACTAGTACTTCTACTAGTACTGCTAGTACCAGTTTTACTACTTATACAACTGGTAGTGCTACTACCAGTAGTACTAGTACTTCTACTAGTACTGCTACCAGTCATACTAGTAGTAGTACTAGTACGACTGTATTCCAGGAACAGTTCAATTAACCTAGCCTGCATGGCGGTGGAGCGCTACATCGCTGTGTGCTGGCCGCTGCACCACCCCCAGGCGTGCACCATGGGCCACACCTACGCCCTGATCGCCCTCATCTGGAGCGTGTCCTTCCTCTCCTCCTTCGCTGACTTCATCATCGTCATCATGACCCAACCCCTCTCCTTCTTCTCCGTCACCATGGACTGCCACCTTGACGCCATCTACTCCAGCCGCCAACACAAAGACAAGGCCATCGCCACCCAGGTGAGCTGCAGCCGGCCGAGCCCTGTGTGACGCTACACATGGGAGAAGCAGCAAGTACTTCAAATACCATTGATTACCATTGCTTGGGGTTGTAGTATTTCCAGTCATTAAGGAAGAAATAATGCCTTCCATCGGTTTAACTTGAAGTTGATAGTAACAATGCTATACAGTTAAGTTTGAGTCTAGTGCAGTTTTGTACTGCATGTTATATGTACAGGAGTATTGTAACAAATGTAATTTCCCTCAGGGATCATTAAAGTATTTCTGTCTGTCTGTCTGTCTGTCTGTCAGTATATGTGTGTGCAGTATATGCAATATAATGTTGAGGTGGTGCATATTGCACAATGTTGAGGTAGTGGTCTGTCTCTCTCTCTCTCCCAGGTCTTCCTGGTTTCCATCGTGTTTCTGATCCTCGTCCTCACCTACCTGAAGGTCTTCTTAGCAGCCAGGAAAGCGTCCGGGGATGACCAGGTGTGGAAGCTCAATAACACCAGAAAACACCATTCATAGTTATCAATACTATTGATGATTGGCACATCGTGTTCATTGGTTGCATTGAAACTTGACTTGTTGAGTAGAACTTTGATTCTAACAATTTCAGACATGAACCCAAAACCCCTTCACAGTGCTGCAATTCATGTGTTATGCAATTAAAATACATTACATGAGGACATTTAACATTCATGATGAATTTGAGTGGGAAAACAAAAAAGGACTACAGAAGAACTGCATATTATTGACACATTTTAAAGATTAAAGCTTCAGGCCAGAATACAATTTTGAGTTTGCTGCCCCCTAGAGGTGATACAACATCTATTAGGCTAAGCTGATCTTTAGCATTTGTGATGGATCTATGGAAGCATGGACCATATTCACTTAACGGCCAGCTAAGAACTGGTTGAACTGGTTTGAGGGACTATATTCTGTTCGCCCACCCAGCTAAAATTTCTCCCACCTAGCGCATTTTGTATCATACTGTCATACTGTGCATCACCAGCTGTGATGTTGATTAGCCATTACAATCCATTACAATATCTACCCATCAGTGATATCACACACAGACGTATGATAGATAGGCCAGCCTACCCAGTGGACTGTACCAACTAGAAGACTGATCTATCCATCATACATCTGGACCCAAGACATCAAGTTTGATGTCACTATAGGGCAATCACTGGCTTATCAACATCACATCTGGTGGTGCAATAGAAATATATCACAAAATATGTGCAATCACTTGGAGATGGTTGACAGCTCCACTCAAAGGAGTCACGATTCAGGTCATGGTTCAGGTTTTGGTTAAGGTTAAAAGGGGAAACATCGGGCTGGGTTATCTTCTACTGTTAATAAAGTGCAGTGCTTCATGCGCCTGCATTGTCAACATCAAATCAGTTAACTGTGAAAAACATAATCTCAAAAGTTGGACCATGACATCATCGGTCAAGGATTTAGCATTGTTCATTGGACCACATAGGATGCCCAACGATGTCCAATGACCAATGACCCATGACATCCATGGTCCAAATATACTAAGTTTTTTTTTCATAAAAACCATTGCCGTGCATGACAGTCCCCCTTTAAGGTCAACATTTCCGATCATGGGTCAAGCTTCATGTCAAGGTGCAGTTCAGGGTTCGTGCTGTGAGGGGACCTACTGAACACAGCTGGTCCCTGCAGGCATCGTCCAGGAAGGCGAGGAACACCATCCTGCTCCATGGTGTCCAGCTGCTGATCTACCTGCTCTCCTACGTTACGCCCTTCATCAACAGGCAACTGGCAAATTTTGTCCCCACCAAAGTCCTCTTTGCCACCTTCCTCCTCACCATCATCCTCCCCCGCTTCCTCAACCCGCTCATTTACGGCGTGCGCGACCAGAAGTTCAGCACCCAGCTCAGACTGCTGCTCTACTCCTGCCACTGCTGGGGCCGGGGCCGGGCGAGAGACTGAAGCCCACCGCAGGAGAGAGAGTCAGGCCAACTGGGGACGACAGAGGGAGAGTGATGTTGGGAGGGAGAGGGAGCTCTAAAAAGATGAGGAGATAGGAAGGCCCTGGTGCCTGGTATGATTATCTAGAATGTTATTTGTGATGTTAATGGTGTTGTGACGAGGACCCTGTGTAGAGGAGATAAATATGAAAAACTTTTGTACAAAAGTGTTTTATCATCCGTTTTACCCCCAGGGATTCCATTTTTGGGACCATTGCATTTAATACATATGTTCTGCTCTGATCAGCTGAAGTACAAGGCCGCCCAGCTGTCCATTACAAACCAGGACCAAAATACCTAGAGAATATAGAAGTCCCACTCCCAACTTATGCTGAAAAGCTTCTCATTGTGTCTATAGTGGTTTAATATACACCCTCTGCTGCAACCTAGACACATCATCAGTGATGTAACCTGAGGTCATAGGGTGTTTCGGGTCTCTCAACATCAGACACCCTCGCCCAGGCGACCCAGCCGCGGCTGATCAGACCCCGGCTTGTGTCTGGGTAGCTTGTGTGGCCCACGGATCACCCCTCATGATCCACAGCCATCTTGATGCCTTCTCAGCAGCATCAGTGGTGTTTTTGATGGCTTTCTTGCTGTGCAGGCTGTGCTCCCCTTATTCCCAACAACTTGAGGGCCCTGCAGAGTGACTGGCCTGCGAAACCTCGGCATCCAACCTCAATGGGACTGCATCGAGTCTTCCATCCGTTGCGCCGGTATTCGCCTGCCAGCTCCTCATACTTGTCCCTCTTCCTCTCAAATGCCTCCTCCATCCGGTCTTCCCAGGGCACAGTCAACTCCAGCAGTATCACCTGCCTTTTTGATTCTGACAACAAGTCCAGCCTAAAGCCTAATTTATACTCCTGCGTAAAGTGCCGTACGTCGGTTACGGAGAGCCCTCTACGTCGACGGAGAGCCTGACGGAGAGCCTCTGCGTCGTCTCCGTCTGCCATAAATATTTTTAAAGTATCCGTCACTCCGTCAACACACAACGGAGACCGCAAGGGCTGTGATTGGTCCTCTAAACACGTCATTTACACAGCAGTGTTGTGCTAGTTACTGAAAAATAGTAACTAGTTACAGTTACTAGTTACTTTGTAAAAAAGTAACTCAGTTAGTAACTCAGTTACTTAAACCAAAAAGTAATGCGTTACTGAGAAAGTAAAACGTAAAACGCACTGTAAAATGAACTGTAAAACGTTCTTCCAATGCTCTAAAGGTTGATTGATTGAGTTCTCCCTATAGCCGTCATTTCAGTTCTGTACTGATGCTGAATAATACAAAATAATACAACCGTTTCAATTCAGTTGCATCCACATCACTGAATCTAATCATCCAAGCAATATGATCTGTTGTGCACCAACACAAACACCAAATATTTATTTCAGTCAGGCCATAGGCTATAAACTGGCTAAACAAGGCTATTTTTCTTATTTGGCATGCCGCTTCTCGATGTGCTTCAGCAGATTGCTGTTGCTGTTTTTCGCCGTACAGAGGATTTTTGACCCGGGGCACAGTTTACATCTTACCGAAATGTTGTTTTCCCCTTTGCTCTCGAGTTGAAAAAATTTGGAGTATTTCCAAGAGTAGAAACTGATCTTCCCCTTGTCGCTCGCCATCATGCCGTGCACTGACCTGTCCAGTCATCTCGGGGCGCGTGTTTTATTGCGTGTGTGACGCTAGAGGCGACAGCTTTGTTTTTCAATTCAATTAAACTTTATTGATCGGGAACTGCGTGCCGTTGTAAAACCTCACCAAAAGGAACGGAGTAACGTAGCGTTCGCCGTTCGGTAACGGGAACGGAGTTACTGAATTTTAAAAAACAACGCGTTACGTAACGCGTTACTGAAAAAAATAACGGCGTTACTAATAACTCGTTACTACCCAACACTGTTTACACATGAATGACTCAAAATTAATCACATTCTATCACTATCGACTTCTATCACAACGTAAACACTGGCAGCGCCATTTATATATATCCGCTTTATACGCTATATATACGCTATATTATACGCTACATATATACGCTTTACTATATGGACGCATAAAGCTCCAAAATGCAAGCCGACCTACTTGAACTTGTGAAACTTAAAAGAGACGGTGGCAAATTGCACTAAATTGTTGTAAATAGTTTGTTGTTGTTTGTTTTGTTTTAGTTTGTGTACGGTTTTTACTTTTAAAAGCATTTCATTTATAATGTATCCCCTTTTCTATTTAATAATTGATCCCCTCTTAACTATTTTTTCCTTTTGTACTTATTTACTTGCGTGAATGTCATGGCCAGTCTTCGTAGCGACCCCTACTGGTCAAGCGGGAAATTGCATTCCGTATCCGTCACCACGACGGAGAACTATGAGGGCTCGAGGGCTCTCCGTAGTTACGCAGTCGGATTACGGATTACGCAGTCGGAGAAGTATAAACTAGGCTTAAGTGTGGTCACTGCGATGGTCTCTGGGAATTTAAGCTGTTTCCCCAAGTCCACCTTCAGCTGCCAGTCCCTAGCTGTTGTCAGGAGCCCCCCTGTTTGGCTTGGGCGGTGTTGAGGCTTCTCACCAGATTTAACAAAGGTGATTGAATGCCTAGCTGGCTGTTGCTGCTTGCTGAGTGAGATCCCTGAGCAGATGGTATCTGCTATCACCTTCAGAACCTGATTGTGGCGCCAACAGTAGCGCCCCTCACCCAGGGCTTTCGGCAACAGCTTAGGATGTGCTCCAGTGATCCTCTCCTCTGACACAAAGGGCAAGCAGGTGTTTCTGCCAGGCCCCAACAGAAGAGGTTGGATGGGCTGGGGAGGACGTCGTAGACTGACTGGATCAAAAACTTTATCCGGAGCGGTTAGGATGTGTCTAGGGGAACTTTCTACCACCCCTACTTAGAAACATTGGGCCTCATTCACGAACCATTCTTAAGAACAAGTTTGTTCTAAGTCCTACTTACGAAGATTTTACAAAGATTGTGGCATTCATGAATTTTTTTCTTATCCAGGATTTTTCTTAGGTAAGAACAAATCCTACGAACACTTACGAGTAGGCCTACTCTTAAGCACATTTCAGTGCTGACATGTTGGCATGGTTGTGTTGTCTTCTTTTGTTAAGTTCAATAAAATACATTACAGTGAAATTTCCGTCATATTTATGTATTTATTTATTCATTTCATTTTTTTTTTTCATTTTTCATTTTAATTAAATTAAATGTGCCAATGCCACGAATCAAGTACACTGGCAACCATGGCGTCAATTAGTGATACCACCCTATTTATAGGTGGCATTTCTCCATCCACGGCCTACAAAACAATGGCATATCTATTGCTGCTACAGGAGATTGCGGATCGTGCCCTACGGAGGGAACGAATCTTTCAGGACCACGTAGATCTTTTTTCAGAGAGCGATGAGTACCTCTTTGGACGCTTTAGGCTCCCACGAGTTGTTCTTATCGATCTGTGCAACTATTTGGAGCCAGCACTTCGGAGCCACACACATCGGTCCAACCCTGTCCCCCCGCATGTGCAGGTTCTATCGACCCTCGGGTTTTTGGCCACTGGATCCTTTCAGCGGAAGCAGGGGGACAGGGTGGGCATCTCACAGCCATCCATCAGCCGCGCTCTCCCTCGAGTTGTGGATGCAATTAATCAACTGGCTACACAATACATAAAATTTCCATACACAGCAGAAGAGCAAGTCACAGTCAAGAGAGGATTTCATCTCATTGCTGGTCTCCCTAACACCATTGGCGCAATAGACTGTGTTGTGTCCAGGAAAACACGGACAAAGGGGTACACGCTTACTGTGTTTATTAAGCCACACAGGTCAACCACATTGATACGCAGGCTCAGTTCACTGGAGTCACTGCCTTACGGCCGTGACGTCACACCGTCGCCTAGCGACCAAGAACCATACACTACATTCACCCCCCCCTTGTTAGAGTGCAAAACTACTAAACAAGTTAGTACAACATAACATCACTGCGACTTGAACATAGTCAATTTGACTGGGAAAATCAACCAGTTATTGCAACGTGACATTACAAACATGAACTTAACTAACCCAACTAGATAAACCGGGTAGACTACCGGTTTACCCACATAGCCTTGTGGATTATTGTGCCACGTGACAGGCTATGCTAGAACAGGTGCTGAAACTAAAACATAGTCTTTGAGGTAAGAGGGCCTCTGGCGAGCCCGGGCAGGACGGGGCCCAGGTTCCAGAGCATTATCTGGTGCATCGACTTCCGGCGGCTGGCCCACTGGATTGTCCGGCTGCAGAGAAGGGAGGCCCCAGTCCCAGTCTGTGTGCCGTGGATCAGTTGCCACCGCCCGGTCCTGGGCGGGAGGAGGCGTGACCCGTCGAAGGCGGCTAGCGTGCCAACGGGTGCCGTCAGCCAGACGGAAGCTAGCCGGTCCCAACTGTGCGGTGATCTGCTGTGGTGAAGACCAGAAGGAGAGGAGCTTGTGGGACCGATTGGGTCGACGGATGCGGACCCAGTCTGACACTGCAAGTGTGGGCTGTCTCACCCTACGCACCCTGTCGTAGCGCTGCTTCATTTGTTGCTGTTTCCCTGCTACCCTGTCGCTGGGAGAACTGGGAGAGGGCTTCTTTGCCGGAGTGTCTTCCCTGGGAGGACGTAGTCGATCTAGGGGAAGCTGGAGTTCACGCCCCAGCATCAGGAAGGCTGGGGAGGCATTGGTTGTGGCGTGTGGTGTCGCCCTGTAGTGTAACAAGGTGTTCTGTAAGGCCGTTGTGAATGTGAGGCCATCAGCCAGGTGTGCTCTTAGACCGTTCTTGAGGGTCTGGTTGAACCTTTCTACCCCCCCATTGGCCTGCGGGTGGTACAGGGCGGTTCTGATGTGTTTAATTCCTCTCTCCTCCGTGAAGGACGCGAAGTCAGCCGAGATGAACTGGGGGCCGTTATCGGTGGTGATGGTGTTAGGCACACCCCAGCGGGCAAACAAGGAGGCGAGGAATTCGGTGACTGCCTTGGCGGTTACAGACCCCACAGGCAGGACTTCAGGCCATTTGGAATGAAGATCATAGGCCACCAGGAGGAAGCGCTGGTGGTGAGGAGTGCCGTGAAGCTCCCCACAGATGTCCACCTGGATGTGGGACCATGGTGACGCAGGCCAGGGTAGGGGCTGTAGACGTGGAGGTGGCGGCAGGCCAGTCTTGCCACTGGTGAGGCAAGCTGTACAGTCCTTCACCATTGTCTCAATGTCCCTGTCGATGCCTGGCCACCAGACCAGACCCCTACAGCGCTGCTTAACCCGCACTATGCCCAGGTGACCCTCGTGGACCATGGTTAAGATGTGGGGTCTCAGGGCAACGGGAATCACCCTACACAGCCCCCTTGCGATGCAGTCGCCATTCCAGCAGGAGAGGTCGCCTTTGACGCGATGGAAAGGCGCTAGATCCTCCGGCACCTTAGCAGGCCAGCCCTCCTGAATGAAAGTGCGGAGCTGACTAAACACAGGGTCTTGTGCGGAAGCTGCCTGGAGCTCCTGCAGGGAGACCGCTGATTGGAGGGGCCCGTGCAATGCCAGAATCAGTTCCGGTTCTGGGCAATCATGGGTGGTGTCTGGTGTAGCGGTGGGCGTAGCGGAGGTGGGCGTGGCCCTGGAGAGCAGGTCGGCCACAACGTTGTCCCTGCCAGGCGTAAACATGGTGGTGAAATTGTATGCCTGCAACCTCTCTGACCACCGGTACAGGCGCAGTGGTTTGTGTCCCGATCCAGTTGTCGTCAGGAGGGCGGTTAGTGCCTGGTGGTCGGTCCGGAGCGTGAAATGGCGCCCATAGAGGTAAATATGCCACCTCTCGCACGCCCAGACACATGCCAGTGCCTCTCTCTCCCCCACCGAGTATTTCTGCTCGGTCGGGGTGAGGGACCTCGAAGCAAACGCCACGGGACGTTCAATCCCCCCATGGAGCTGGGACAGGACAGCACCCACCGCGGTGTTGGACGCGTCACAGGTCACTATCGTGGGGCTCTGCAGATCGAAGTGGGCGAGCACAGGAGGAGAGGTGAGCTGGGCTTTCAGCTGACGGACTGCGGCGGAGCAGGCAGGAGACCAGGACCACAACGCATATTGTTTGAGGAGGGCGCGCAGCGGTGCGGTGGTTTCGGAGTAGTGGGGGAGGAAACGCAGGTAGAACGCCGTCATTCCCAGGAACGAGGACAGCTGCGCCAGGCAGGTGGGCTCAGGCAGGCGCAGGATGGCGTCGGTGTTGGAGTGTAATGGGCTTAGGCCATCAGCGGTCAGACGGAAACCCACAAACTCGATGGTGGACGCCGAAAAGGTGCATTTCTCAGTGTTTAACGTGAGGTTATAGCGGGAGAGAACGTCAAGCACCTTGGAGAGGCGGTCGTCGTGTAAAGCTGACGTCGCACCATGAACCACAATATCGTCCAAGTACACGACCACGCCTGGAATGCCAGCGAAGATAGTGGCCATGATCTTTTGGAAACAACTGGGGGCGGAGCTAAGTCCAAAAGGCATGCGCGTATACCTGAAGACCCCCATGTGCGTCACAAAAGCGGTGAGGTTGCGGCTCTCCGGGTGCAGGGGAACCTGCAGGTAGCCCTGGCGGAGGTCGAGTTTGGAGAAGACCGCCGAGCCGTGAAACTTGGCGGAGAGCTCCTCTGTTGTGGGCAGGGGATACTTGTCAGGGATCACCGCCTTGTTCACCCGTCTGAGATCAATGCAGGGGCGTAGGCCGCCCGTCTTCTTCTGCGTCACCACCAGGTTGGAGATCCACGGCGATGCGTCCACCCGCTCAATGATGCCTGCATCCAGGAGTTTCTGCAGCTCGGCCGTGACATCATCACGCAAGGCGAGGGGCAGGCGGCGGAGAGGCTGGATGACCGGGACCACAGAAGGATCTAGGAGCGGCTGGTGGTTGAAAGCAGTAAGGCAGCCCAGCCCGGCGAACAAGGAAGGCCAGCGGTGCAGCCAGGGCGCGGCCACCGTCAGTATGGTGGCGCCCATGTTGTCCGCGATGGAGAAGCCCAGGGCACAAAACAGGTCGAATCCCAGGAGGTTGGTGCCCTGGCGAGACACCTGAAAGGTGAATGCTGGGAGAGTTCTGGAGCCGTAGCGCACCGCAAAGGTGGCAGTGCCAGCCATGCCAATCTTAGTATGCCCATAGCCGTATAGGTCCTCTGCACCTGGCTCAATTGTCAGTCGGGGAAAGAACCGACGGACCGTAGATTCATTTAGGATGGACCTGGAGGCTGCAGTGTCCAGCAGCAGTGACAGGCACACCCCATCCAGCTCCACTGTGCACCACTTAAATGGCTTGGTACTGGAACCCACAGAGTGAATAGTAGTGGGGCTGGAAGCAGTGGATGAATGAGACCTAGGGCTGGCAGGGGTGGGCGCGGAGCGGCACACTCTAGAGAAATGGTTTAGCCTACCACACCGTTGGCACCTCTGTCCCATGGCCGGACAGGCAGGCGCGCGCGTGTAGGATGTGAAGAAGAGCCGCAATTTCCACAGTGCTGACGCGCCGTGGCGCCCCGGCGTCCCGCGACGTTAACGTCGAACTCGTAGGAGTGAGAGGTGGGCTCGGAGAACGGAGCGGTAAGAGCCACCGTCTGAGCAAATGGGGCGGGGTGGGCGGGGCACGGGTCCGGAGCCGCTAGCCGGGATGTTAACAGAGCGGCTGACTCAAGCTGGAAGGCTATGTCCACCGCCTTGGATAATGTCATATCATCCGGTGCCATAAACAGTTTCTCCCGCAGCTTAGGGTCAGTCGTATGCTCCGCTAGCTGATCCCGAATCATCTCCTCTTCCAAACCGCCGAACTTACATAGGCTGGCCAAACCGCGGAGGTCGGCGACGTAATGGTGAACCGACTCACCGGGTCGCTGTCGGCGCTGACGGAAGACGATCCGCCGCACCATGGCGCTCTGTGGAGCAGCGAAATGTCCGGAGAGCAAGGCGACACAGTCGGCAGACGTCGTAGCTTGTCCGAGAGTCCAGAAAATCCGTTGGCCCTCGGTGCCCAAGCTGTGGATTAGTATCGCCCTGAGCCTCGCATCGCTAGCGTCGGTTAGCCCGATGGCTGTAATATACGTCTGAAAAGACTCATGCCAGCGGGACCACGGGACTGGTGGCTCCCCGGGTAACGCGAGGAACGGTGGGAGAGGTGAGTAAGAAACCTCCATCTTCGTCGCCAATGTTGTGTCCAGGAAAACACGGAAAAAGGGGTACACGCTTACTGTGTTTATTAAGCCACACAGGTCAACCACATTGATACGCAGGCTCAGTTCACTGGAGTCACTGCCTTACGGCCGTGACGTCACACCGTCGCCTAGCGACCAAGAACCATACACTAAAGACTGCACCCACGTGCACATCAAGGCACCCTCTCCAGACTCTTTTCCGTACCTCAACCGCAACTAATATCACTCAATAAATGTACAACTAATTTGCGACTCAAACAACCACCTGCTGAACGTAGTCTCCCGGTTCCCAGGAGGAGCACACGACTCCTATAGGCCTATTTTACAAAACAGCTCCGTGGGAACACGCCTTGAACAAGGAGCAGCTGATGACGCATGGCTCATTGGTATGTATCTATTAATTACATTTTCCCACAAAAGTGTATTTTTATTTGATTTTTATCTTGAGTTTTTTTTTTTAGGGGATCGAGGATATGCCCTGGCCCCCTGGTTGATGACACCACTGACAAACCCTCAGACTCCTCGGGAGGTGTCATATAATCAAATATAAGCACGCACTCGCTCCACCATCGAACGCACCATCGTCATTTTAAAGGGACGCTGGATGTGTTTGGACACAGCAGGTGGCAAATTGCTGTACAAACCGGAGAAGGTAAGACGGATGATTCATTTCATTAGCCTATTATAAAGACCCACCTACACTAGGGTCAGGTTTATTCAAACACCTTGCATCTTAATTTATGACTCTCCCTCACCATTACAGGTCTGTAGGATAATCATGGCCTGCTGTGTCCTGCACAACATTGCCATGAAGCGTTGTGTGCCACTTCCCCCTCAGCCACTACACCGTGAGGATGTGCGTCCTGACGCAATGATGGGACCAGACTGCAGGCGCGCTGTTCATGTTGGAGAGCAGTTAATTGCCCGTTTGTGAATAAACTTGCAATATTACAAGTTTAAACAGTCTACTGTAATTCACTTCAAAAATGACAAACCAGTTTCAGTGCACATGTTTTTTTTTTTTTTTTATCCTCATGAATTTCTTTTAGCGTTTGTGAAATGGTTCCGAGAATTGAAGCGATCTTCTCCAGCGTCTCCGCTATCCGTTCCTGATTGTGTAGTACTGCGTCTGATATCAGGTGTGGTCGTGGAGAGGCACGGGCCCGAGTTTGTGTAGCTGTGCTGCTGCAGGAGGGGTCTGTCCGTTCGGGTTCTGTTCCGGATTGGCTCTGCGGGACTTCATCTGTGATTAAAAAAAAATAATAATAAAAAATAAAAAAAATCAAGCCAAGGTTGCCACCCCTCAGTCCAATACTAAAGACATATTTTGAGCTTACACACTATGGTAAACTCCTGCCTTACAGGGCACACATTTTATATATAACTGATTCCAGAAAATAAATAAATAAGCCTACCTTCCGATTCCTCTGGAGTAGCAGCGGCACCGGGAGGGTTGACAGCGTTGCATCGGGGCCCAGGTCTGTGTCCAGAGACTCAGTTGATGGTACTCCTAAAAAGTAAAGTGGGAAAATTTAATCAATTCAATAAGTTACTTTATAGTGATTTAGATTTTTCCCATATAGCCTACCTGAGAGTGCCGTCTCCCCGATGATGGCCCCGATGCGCTGGTCCAACTCAGACATGGGTGTCGTGTCTGCTGTCCCCCCTCCAGTCCGTTGCATCTCCCGCCGGAATTTGGCGATATTTCTTTTTGTTTCGCATTTAAGGTCGAACCATTTCTTTTTTACCTCTTCGACCGTGCGCCCCTCTCCCGACACTGCATCCACTGCACGCGTAACTGCCTCCCAGGCCTCCTTTTTGTTTGTGTTAGTGCAACCTGCACTAAGGCTGCTAAATATAATTTTCTTTCTAACCGTAATCTCTTGCAGTAGAACTTCTAATTCTGAGCTGCTAAAGTTTTTTTTTCTTTTTACCGGCGGTCCAGCGGATTTGCTCTTTGATTTCGGCATTTTGTTTCCTCTGTGTGGCGTCTACACACTATGGGCCCTTTTATAGGCATTAAAGGGCGGTTACCTATGCTAATCCTATGCTAATTAGACTCACCTGGCACGCGCGCTCAATTTACGAGGAGATGGCATTCATCAATTTAAGAATACGGCTGCGAACAATTCAGCGGCTTAAGAACACGTTGATTAATCTGACGTAGGGTCTTCTTAGAAATCTTCTTAAGAAGGACTTAAGAAAGAATCTAAGGAGATTCTTAAGAAGATATTGGTGAATGAGGCCCATTGACTCACTCCCCCATAAAACCCACAATATCCCACTTCAAACTCCTCAGACTACACCTTTGACGCAGTCAAGCTTCTGCTGTAAGTTGTCTGTATCAAAATCCATCATCCATCCATCTATATATTGTTTTATTTGTGTTGATCAATCGATTTATCTTTCTGTCAGTCTACCTGTCTATTGCTCCTTCAATTCACAATTGTCAGTTTGATCCAATTGTTATCAACGCCTAAATCCTGTATCCTGTAGTCCTGAGTTTCAAGCTGTCAGTGTTTGTGAGAAAACACAGCTATGCCTGTGTGTGTGTATGTGTGAGTATTATTGTAGCAACGGGCATTGCTATGCACCAACTAGGTGGCTGCCAACTTTACTGGACTCCTCCAGAACAAGGACGCAGGGCGGTGGTGTTTTATTGCAGAGTTTAAGGACAATAGTACAGGCAGCTGGTGCTCCGTGCTGCCATGCAGGAGATCTCCTGAGTGTGTGTGTGTGTGTGGTGACAGCTGGTTTTACCTGTTGCACTTTGATCGCTCAACGTGCAACTGAGCAATCAACTCTGCAGCCTCACCAGCCAATCAGTCTGACTCGGGGCCAGGTGAGGCTGCTTAAGCCAGCCGTCACCCACACACACTCCACCATTATGTTATCTGTTTAAAGTATCCAACTGAATAATGCCCAGCCCTCCCTTTAGGCCTCCCTCCAAAGCTACTCCCCCAAAACACACGAGTAGCTCGCTAGCTTTAGCCACAGGTCTGCCTGGCCTTGTGGAAGACTTCAGTCATTGGGCGTTTTTCTTACTTTATCATAGAATTTGATTTACTGATTGCAGTCAGGATGTAAATAGTAAGTAAGAGAAAAAATGCTTGTTGCCCATTGTACCTTTAGATATTTCTGTGTGTTCAGATTGTATTTCTGTATTCAGATGAAATAAAGGCATAGCCGGTCAAACATGAACTCCACTCGTCAAGACACGGCTCTTTCATCTATATTTACTTCAGGAGTCAGGACTTTCAGAGGGACGCCAGGTATCCCAAGAAATACTTTCAGGGTTAGAAATAATTACATCATCACGTCAATAAATGAAATGTACAATAACCACATCTTACACTATAAGGACTCCATTGCCAGCACCAAAACACACTACTACTCCAGCATAATCACTGCCAATCAAGGCAACTCTAAGTCACTTTTCTCCCTACTCAACAATACCACCAAACCCCAGGACTCTCTCCCCCTCACCTCTACATAACCTCCTTCTGCAATGCCATCATGTCATTTTTACAGAAAAAATCAAGAACATCCACCAGAACCTGGGATCAATGCCTCACCTCAGCACCTCAGCTGACCTTCCCCCACCTACTCACTCATTCTCCTCCTTCCATCTCCCCACTCTCTCAGAAATCACAGAGCTCATCCGGAATTCCAAACTATCCACGTGTCAATTGGACCCCTTCCTAACCCAACTTGTCAAAACCTGCCTCCCTTCGCTGGTCCCCCTCATCTCCGATATCATCCACACCTCCCTTACCACTGGAACTGTCCCTACACCTTTCAAAACTGCTGCCATTACCCCAATTGTGAAAAAACCTGGTGCTGACCCCTCCAACTTCAACAACCTCCTATCCTCCTATCTCCAATCTACCCTTTATTTCCAAAATCCTTGAAAAAACAGTTGCCTCCCAGCTCCATTCTCACCTATCCCACAACAATCTGTATGAACAGTTCCAGTCCAGTTTCCTCCCACTCCATAGCACTGAAACAGCACTCATCAAAATCACCAAGACCTCCTCGTGGCATCTGACTCTGGACTACTCACCATCCTCATCCTCCTCGACCTAAGTGCAGCTTTTGACACCATCTGCCACACCACCCTCCTCAGCAGGCTGTCTTCCATTGGCATCACCCACACTCCCCTGGACTGGTTTACATCCTACTTCTCTTGCAGCACTCAATTCATTCAACTCAAGTCCCTCAAATCCGCCCCCTCCCCCGTCACCTCAGGTGTGCCCCAGGGCTCTGTCCTGGGGCCCCTCCTCTTCATCATCTACCTCCTTCCCCTTGGCAATATCTTCCGCAAATTCAACATCCACTTCCACTGCTATGCCGATGACACCCAGCTCTACCTCACCACTAAACCTTCGTCCTCTCTCCCACCCACCTCACTCACCGATTGCATCTCAGAAATAAAAGCCTGGTTCACCCAAAACTTCCTTAAATTAAACAGTAGCAAAACAGAGGTTCTCCTCATTGGCACAAAATCCACTCTATCCAAAACCGACAGCTTCCCACTCATTATCCTCCGTCTCGCCCTTCCACCAGGTTAAGAGTCTGGGTGTCATCCTCGACAGCACACTATCCTTTCAATCCCATATCAATAACATTACCCGGTCTGCCTACTTCCACGTACGAAGCATCAACCGCCTCCGCCCCTCCCTTACCCCCCACACTGCCGCCATCCTTGTCCACAGCCTCGTCACCTCCCGCCTAGACTATTGTAACTCTCTCCTCTTTGGCCTCCCTCAAAAATCACTCCATCAAGATCAACTGGTCCATAATTCAGCTGTCCGCATTATAACAAGAACCCCCTCTATCCACCACATCACCCCTGTCCTCCAACAGCTCCACTGGCTCCCTGTTCAGTTCCGCATTCAATATAAGGTTCTCCTGGTAACATTCAAGGCCCTTCACAATCTCGCCCCCCCCATATCTGTCAGACCTCCTCCATGTTCCCACCCCCTCATGCTCTCTCAGATCCTCTTCTGCCGTACACCTATCTATCCCCTCCGCCCGTCTCACCACCATTGGGAGGAGAGCATTCAGCCGCTCTGCCCCCGCCTCTGGAACTTTCTACCACCCCTACTTAGAAACATTGACTCACTCCCCCATTTCAAATCACAACTCAAAACTCATCTGTTTAAAACTGCCTATTTTGTATAATGTAATTCCCTGTCCCAGCCTTTTTTGTAATGGTCCTTATTCTGTGTTTTATTGATATTGTTGTGTTTTCTACTACTATTAATATTGTGGAAGGAGTCGAGAGGCGAGTGAACAAACACCTTCGCAAGTGGTTCGGAATCCCACCAAGCTTCACGTCAGTAGGGCTATACACCAGGTCTGGTCAGGTACAACTACCCCTATCATCAGTGGTGGAAGAGTTCAAGGTGGCAAAGTGCCGGGTCGTGATGAAGACTCCACTGATGAAAAAGTCAGATGAGCAGGTGTCACTACGAGATCAGGACGGAAATGGGCAGCTGACACATCAGTGGCACAAGCTGAAAGCTCATTGAAGCTGAAGGACATCATCGGGAACGCATGCGTAGGGAGGCTCCTGCGCGTTGAGACGAGCCAGATGAGGTGGCTCGGGCATCTAGTTAGGATGCCTCCTGGACGCCTCCCTGGTGAGGTGTTCAGGGCACGTCCCACTGGTAGGAGACCCCGGGGAAGGGGTCTGGGAACGCCTCGGGATCCCCCAGGAAGAGCTGGATGAAGTAGCTGGGGAGAGGGAAGTCTGGGCTTCCCTGCTTAGGCTGCTGCCCCCGCGACCTGACCCCAGATAAGCGGCAGGAAATGGATGGATGGATGGATGGATGGAATATTATTCTTATTATTATTATTATTATTATTATTATTATTATTATTATTATAACATTACTGATATACATCTTCTCCTTCCTCCTCCTCCTCTCATTCCCCTGCTCCTTACTCCTCCCATACATTTATGATTGTACTTTGTCAACAGTCAAATGACGATATTCCCTTTTTCCAATGTTGTGTTTTGTTGTTTGAAATATTACACTGCTGTCCCGGCCAGGTCTCTGTTGACAACTACATGCTTTATCTCACTGAGACCAACCTGGTTAAACAAACGTTACATCAAAGGAAAAAAACACTCCTCTCCCTCTCCTTGTCCTCCCTTTGCCCTTTCTCTCCTCCTCCTTTCCCCCTCCTCCCCTCTCCTCCCCTCAGGTATGTGCTGTTCATCCACCTGGTGCTGAATGACATGATACTGCTGAGCATCTCTGTGTTGCTACAGATCTTCACCTACATCCTCAAGCTCCCCTTTGTCCCCTGCTGTGTGCTGATCCTCATCCTCGTCACTAGCAACAGGTGGGTGGTGGAGTACTAGGAGTAGTACCACGACCACGTTTACTACATGTAGTAGTAATGGTAATAATAATGCATTTTATTTAAAGGTGCCTCTCAAACCACTCAAGGACACCTTACAGACAAGTTAAAAATACAAGATGTGATTTAAAGGTGGAGACAGAGTCAGAACTGTGAATGTCTGGTGGGAGAGAGTTCCATAGGCGGAGAGCAGATCGGCTAAAAGCTCTTGACCCCATGGTGGATAGCTTGGCAGATGGAGCTGAGAGCTGGATGGCAGAAGAGGATGAAGGTGTGTGGATGTGGAAGAGTTCAGTTAGATAAACTAGTGCCAGGCTGTGAATGATCATGAAAGTAAGGAGTAGAATCTTAAAATCAATGCGTGATTTGATAGGGAGCCAGTTGAGTTGCTGCAGGGCAGGAGTAATGTGTTCAATAGATGGAGTTCTGGTTATGATACTGGCGGCTGCATTCTGGACCAGTTGGAGTTTATGAAGAGATTTTGAAGACCACAGCGGAGAGAGTTACAGTAGTCCAGTCGGGATGTAATCAGGGTGTTTACAAGGATAGCAGTGGAGGTTGGTGACAAAGACGATTGATGTTGCATATATGGAAGTAAGCACACCCAGGCTCTTTACGTGAGGGGAAGGGGCAACAGTGGCATTGTTGATGGACATGGAAAAAGTGCTGAGTAGTAGTAGTAGGAGGAGGAGTAATAGTAGTGGTAGTACTAGGTAGTAGTAGTAGTAGGAGTAGTAGTAGTAGTAGTAGGAGGAGTAATAGTAATGGTAGTACTAGGTAGTAGTAGTAGTAGTAGTAGTAGTAGGAGTAGTAGTAGTAGTAGTAGTAGTAGTAGTAGTAGTAGTAGGAGTAATATTAGTGGTAGTACGAGGTAGTAGTAGTAGTAGTAGTAGTAGTAGGAGTAATAGTAGTGGCAGTACTAGGTAACAGTAGTAGGAGTAATAGTAGTGGTAGTACTAGGTAGTAGTAGTAGGAGTAGTAGTAGTAGTAGTAGTAGTAGTAGTAGTAGTAGTAGGAGGAGTAATATTAGTGGTAGTATGAGGTTGTAGTAGTAGTAGGAGTAAGTGTGGTATCAGTAGTTGTAGAATAGACATGGGCAGCTAGTGGCCCGTGGATGGCGTGCAGCCTCTCACCTTGATGCAGCCTGTGAGAAAGTGGATCACATAACCAAGCTAACGTGATCCGTTGTAATAATCAGTGCTACTTTTGTAATTTTTGATTTATGATATGCATGTTTGCATTCAATTCAATTTTCATGATGCAATTTGTTGTTTCTTTACACTGAAAAATTGCTAATATCTTCATTTGTATTATTTTCATTATTATTGTCATTATTATTAGGGACCGAGCTTGTTAAACAGGACGAAGGTCCCTTTTGTTTTTGGTCAGTTTATTATTATTATTATTATTATTAGTATTATTATTATAATTATTATTATTTCTAGGAACTTTGATGACGATTTGCACTATCTGAACATATATGAAACGTCAATTTAAACAAAAAAATATATATATTCTATGCGTCACGTTCATGTCGCCGATAGGAAGGCCTCTAGGTGGTGCTGTTTATGAGCAACCTTTGTAACGCCTAAAACTTCTGCAAAAGTTGGCGCACATTCAAAAACGTTATATCTACGGATGCGAGCAGTCCTGCTGCACTTCGCTGTGTCAACGACTTGTATTTCTGCCTGCCTTCATTTTCGTGCAAAATCTAAAAAACAGCGCCACGGGATGGCGCTCTAATTATTATTATTATTATTATTATTATCATTATTATTATTATTGTTATTATTATTATTATTATTATTGTTATTATTATTATTATCATCACGTTTGAAACTATTACATGCTATTTGTGGGATGGGGTTTACAGTATCCTAAAGGTCAGAGTGTAGGTGCACAATCTGGCCCCCTGCAGTGAGTATCGACGTTTAGTGGCCCACTCCACCATCAGCGCAACCCACCCCTGTTCTAGAAGTAGGACTAGTAGTAGGAGTAGTAGCACGCATGAGTAACATGCGGTGAGACTACTAATTCAAATAGTACTGTGTATTCCAGTAGCATTTCAGATAACCTATCCTGCATAGGGGAATACAGTAGCGCTAGTCCTATTAGTAATAGTAGTAGTACTAGTGATGCCGGCGGTGCTGACCACTCGCTCCACCCCTCTGATCCTGGCGGGCATGGCCGTGGAGCGCTACCTCTCCATCTGCTACCCGCTGCACTACGGCCACATGTGCACCGTGCAGCGCACCTTCGTCCTCATCTGGGTAATCCGCCTCCTCGCCGCCACCCCGCCGCTCATCGACCTCTTCATCACATGGATATGAGGACTCAAAGGCTGTGTCTCAATCCACGTACTTCCACGAGTACACTTCCGTAAGTGCACTGTGTGCACTATGTACTTACTGATGTAGTGCGTGAATTTCGTCTAAGAAGTACAGTCTCAAATGAAGCACTCCCGTTTTTCACTTACCGGAAATGACGATACAAGCGTTCGTTCCCGTATTAGTATTCACGTATAAGCATATCAGCACAAACCGTTCACAATCGCTTATGACATCTGTCATACATCTGTCTAACAATAAAATGGTAATACATAACGAAAAATAACCACTTTTCGATTGATGTGTAACGTTATATCTTACATTTAAAAGGAGTGGTCTGGGCCAACGGTCCACAGGTGTCGTCCGCAATCTTTATCAGATTTTTTTGGAAAGTGCTGGCGTTCCCTCCCCTTCCGTTACGTAGACAAAATGGCGACCATTGAGGGTGAGAAGTGTCCAGCGTAGTACACTCAGCTTTTTGACCGTTATGAGTGCACCATCCGGGTACTAGCAGTGTACTGCGTCTTGCCGCAATTACCAGTGTGAACGCACTATGTACTCAAAAAGGGAAGTTTAAGTGCGCAAGTACGTGGATTGAGACACAGCCAAAGTCCTCATGTAACATAGAATACGCATAAACAAATAGCATGACCTAATCAGCTCATTTGCATCAGCTGTGGGTATTAGGGGTGGAGCTGGGCTGTGTCTATAACAGTGTCCCTCCAGCCGGTAAGTTAAACACTCTCTGGTTGCTGAGAACAGGTGAGAACCACAATATCATCTCAGGATAGATTTTATATAAATCCATCCATCCATCCATTATCAAACCGCTTATCCTCTACGAGGGTCGTGGGGGATTTTATATACATATATGTTTAAAAAAATATTTTATCAATATACTACATAATACATATCATGTATTTCCATGTCATATCATATACTTATTTTTATATCAATATATAAAATAACATATAGATTATTCAGATATTGACCTTTTGGATCAGTTTACACCGAAGCTGACTGACGTCGAATTACATCTGTAATGCAATTGACAATTAACAGCCTGACACAATTCCCAAATGTTGAATTTTAAAGACAATGGTTGAATTAGTTTCATATCTCTTTTGATTCCTCTCTCTATCCCGTGCTTCAGTGTTTACGGGAAACCCTAATCCATGGCCTGATGTTTTTAAGTTAATTAATAGTAAGGATTATGGTTTCTGGAATTAAATTATTTGGATCATATTATCTTTATTATTGTGATCAAGAATGTAATTTGGTGCAGTAACCTTGTATAGACTTGTAAAAGATCCTATCATCATCCGGATTTATATAAGATTGTGATCTTTATAAAAAATGTGACTGTCCCATAAAAAAAAAAAAAGTATTTGATATGAAGTCTGTTTAACATATTAAACCTGTGTTTGTTCTTTCATCACTAACATTACATTTGTACTCTCATGACTTTCTGATGAGAGTAAGTGGCATGCATCCATACAAGTGTATGAGTGTGTCGATTGCATTGACAATGCATTGCACCCATCAGCAGCAGCACCAGGAGCCTTGACCTTTGCTTCAGAGAGTTAAGGTATATGTCGCATAATGTCGGACCTGTGAGGCCACTGAGACCACTCAGTGTTTGTTAAAGGCTGTACCAGTAAGCAGAGGGTGACTGGTGAGGTGTCATCAGGATGAACGGCACCAGGAGAACAGACAGCTTTGGTGAAGCCTTCTTCAAGAACTTCCTCGCAGTCTTCCTCTGTGTCATTATCAACTCCATCAACGTCTCTTTCGTCTATATCTACTTCAGGAGTCAGGACTTCCAGAGGGACCCTAGGTACACACACACACAGGCAGACACACACACACACACACACCCCTGACCTCATGTTTATCCTCTGATGAATGAAAGCTCATCTCCCTCTTTCTCTCTCATGTTCTCTCCTCCCCCACCCCTCCAGGTATCTGCTGTACATCCACCTGGTGGTTAATGACATCATCGTGCTCACCAGCGCCATCCTAATGCTGGTGCTCACCTACGCTACGGTCCGTCGCATCAACGTGACCTTCTGCTCCGTCACCCTGCTCCTTATGGAAACCACCAACAAGTATGGCTGCTGAGCAGTGTCGGGGAAACACATTGTCAATAGCAATGTATCAATACATTCACATTTACATTCAGGGCATTTACCAGATACTTTTATCCAAAGCAACTTACAAAGAGTACATTTATCATAAGAAGGTGAAACATTTCACTGCTGCTAATACAGTAAGAAAGTCACTAGAACAAGTTTCAAGCATTTCTATTGCTAGTATACAACATCTCTGACCAAGTGCCAAGTTACAAAGAGCGATTAAAGTGCCAAGACATACAACAAATAACAAACAATAGACGCAGGGAATCATTAACAATTGGACAGTCAATCAAAAAATCCACTTGATACATACTGTGATGAAATATGAATGCACCAGAATAGCACATACACGTTAAAATTTATAGACTAAATCTACAGTCGCAAGGACAGCTGCTAAATGTGAAGATGCTTATTCTGCTTGTTCCTCCGTGAAGAGAAGAGAATAGTTTTAAGTAGTACTGATATGATTACAAGTAATAGCACTAGCAGTACTAGTAGCACTGTATTCCAGGAATAGTCCAGTGAACCTAGTCTACATATTGGTACCACTGGGACAACTGGTACTAGTAGTACTAGTACTACTACGAGCACTTCTACTACCAGTAGTATGAGTACTACTAATAATACTGCTACTACCGTAGTACTAGTACTTCTACTAGTACTGCTAGTACCAGTTTTACTAGTTATACAACTGGTAGTGCTACTACCAGTAGTACTAGTACTTCTACTAGTACTGCTACCAGTCATACTAGTAGTAGTACTAGTACGACTGTATTCCAGGAACAGTTCAATTAACCTAGCCTGCATGGCGGTGGAGCGCTACATCGCTGTGTGCTGGCCGCTGCACCACCCCCAGGCGTGCACCATGGGCCGCACCTACGCCCTGATCGCCCTCATCTGGAGCGTCTCCTTCCTCTCCGCCTTCGCTGACTTCATCATCGTCATCATGACCCAACCCCTCTCCTTCTTCTCCATCACCATGAACTGCCACGTTGACGCCATCTACTCCAGCCGCCAACACAAAGACAAGGCCATCGCCACCCAGGTGAGCTGCAGCCGGCCGAGCCCTGTGTGACGCTACACATGGGAGAAGCAGCAAGTACTTCAAATACCATTGATTACCATTGCTTGGGGTTGTAGTATTTCCAGTCATTAAGGAAGAAATAATGCCTTCCATCGTTTTAACTTGGAGTTGATAGTAACAATGCTATACAGTTAAGTTTGAGTCTAGTGCAGTTTTGTACTGCATGTTGTATGTACAGGAGTATTGTAACAAATGCAATTTCCCTCAGGGGTCATTAAAGTATTTCTGTCTGTCTGTCTGTCTGTCAGTATATGTGTGTGCAGTATATGCAATATAATGTTGAGGTGGTGCATGTTGCACAATGTTGAGGTAGTGGTCTGTCTCTCTCTCTCTCCCAGGTCTTCCTGGTTTCCATGGTGTTTCTGATCCTCGTCATCACCTACCTGAAGGTCTTCTTAGCAGCCAGGAAAGCGTCCGGGGATGACCAGGTGTGGAAGCTCAATAACACCAGAAAACACCATTCATAGTTATCAATACTATTGATGATTGGCACATCGTGTTCATTGGTTGCATTGAAACTTGACTTGTTGAGTAGAACTTTGATTCTAACAATTTCAGACATGAACCCAAAACCCCTTCACAGTGCTGCAATTCATGTGTTATGCAATTAAAATACATTACATGAGGACATTTAACATTATGATGAATTTGAGTGGGAAAACAAAAAAGGACTACAGAAGAACTGCATATTATTGACACATTTTAAAGATTACAGCTTCAGGCCAGCATACAGTTGTGAGTTTGCTGCCCCCTAGAAGTATTACAACATCTATTAGGCTAAGCTGATCTTTAGCATTTGTGATGGATCTATGGAAGCATGGACCATATTCACTTAGCGGCCAGCTAAGAACTGGTTGAACTGGTTGGAGAGACTATATTAATTTCCTCAAATTCCTCATTCTGTTCGCCCACCCAGCTAAAGTTTCTCCCACCTAACGCATTGTGTATCATACTGTCATACTGTGCATCACCAGCTGTGATGTTGATTAGCCATTACAGTCCATTACAATATCTACCCATCAGTGATACCACACACAGACGTATGATGGATAGGCCAGCCTACCCAGTGGACTGTACCAACTAGAAGACTGATCTATCCATCGTACATCTGGACCCAAGACATCACTTTCCCGAGTGTGATGTTATAGGGCAATCACTGGCTTATCAACATCACATCTGGTGGTGCAATAGAAATATATCACAAAATATGTGCGATCACTTGGAGATGGTTGACAGCTCCACTCAAAGGAGTCACGATTCAGGTCAAGGTTCAGGTTTTGGTTAAAGCCCATGGTGCAGGTTAATTTTTTTTTCTATTCTGGCAATTTTCTAGTTGGTAATAAACATTCAAACAGTTATCCATTGTGTTTGACGTTGTAGGGTATCACAAAAAGGAAATATAATAAGGAAAAGTAGGTGAAATGTTAGCCTTTGGCTAACAGGTTAGCGATGCCCACAATGCATTGTGTGACGTCAGGTCGGGGAGCCCGGACGAAAGCCCACCTTGATACCATTGAGAGAGACGAGTAGTGAGAGAGTGACAGTGTCAGATATATAAGTAAATATATAGATAAAGATAGCCTAGATAGATAGATAAATAGATCGATAGGTTGAGAGATAGCATAGTGTAACATAAACTCGTCTGTGTTGTCTCAATGAAATGCAGGAGACATGGGGCCAGTTCGTCACTTTATTAACCTGTGACAAAACACAATACGTTGGATTCCGTAGCAAGGCGGCATGGATCAACACAGTATGTAATATGAAAAGGAGATTAAATAATAGCTATTCACACATGTAATTATAAACTTAGATAAATAAAAACTTTGATCGTTTTACACGGGATGATCAAGTCAGTATTCAGTAAAACGATCAGCCACAACATCAGCCCCATTGGGGTCTTCCTCATAAAACACAGACCAGTCCGCTACAAACACTCCTGTAAGTCCTCGCATGCCTCCTTAGACCATACCATACACGCACTGACTTTGTTGATATAGGCTGTTTACGGGCCAAGGTGGTGTATTTGGATGACAGGAGCACCAGGTTATGGTCCGACCTGCTGAGTGGAGGCAGGGCAGTGGATGTGTAACTGTCCTTAATATTGGCATAAAATAAGTCAATAGTCTTGCCACATCTCGTGGGGCAGTTGACAAACGGCCTGAGCGATGGAAGTGAGGTGGAGAGAGTACAATGGTTAAAATCGCCACTGATCATCACAAGAGCGTCCGGAGTGCGGCGTTGCAGTTCTTGAGCTACTCTTGCCATCATGTCAGTCGCCAGTTTGGCATTTGGCAGATGGTAGAATACATATACACCAGGATGACAATGACATTGGAGAATTCACTTGGGTCTGCAACTCACCGCCAGCAATTCAATGATTTGGTCACATGCTCTCTGCGTTGCGGTTATGTGTCCAGGCGCTGTCCGTAAACCACGACTCAGTAAAACAGAGAGGGCTACACTGTTGGTACAGCCGATCATACTTCACAAGCGCTGCAAGTTCATCAACTTTGTTGACTACGGAGCACACGTTGCCCATAATCACAGATGGTAGGACAGGCTTGTACTTCCTGAGCCTGTCCCTCACCGTCGGCCTCTTTTCCTTCACTTTAACTCTAGAGGTAAATCCAAGCGTGGATGGCCACAGTTTGTTATTGTATCCCAAATGCTATAGGAGACGACTGCTGCTGGGTCAGACGCTCCAAAGCCTTGTAGCTTCATGCGAATAAATCCACTCCATATAACCAACCACATTAGTCCAGACGTGTGCACTTATCCCGATATATTGCGTGTGATTCTTGCGTTCAAAACAGTGACACGACGGTAAAACAAGACACAGGACAAAAACTCTGTGGTAGCGAGTCGCCGACAGGGCAGGCGCCACTTCGGATATAAGTTTGAACGGTTGTTCTTTCTATGGTGTCCTATACTAGACTTGTACTTGCTAATATAAAGAAATACAGAACGAGAAGTGCACTGTAAGTTTACTCAACGTGTATCAATGTATTCTTCTCCTTCTCACTCCCAATCACATTGCACAGTATCAGTAAAACGGTAGTGCGCCCCCTGATGGCATGGTGACACAGCACATAATGTAACTGAATACACAACATATGGGTAGTTTCCCAACAAAATCACACATTTCTTCATTCGCCCTTTCACGTCTAACCGGTTCGAAATGATATGGCCATCATAAATGTTAATTGTGGGTCTTGCCACCTCTTCCTCATCCCATTTAGACGCCATAGTTCTAGTACAAGGCTGAGGCTACCTTCCACCACGTCTCCCCAACGTGACGTCATCGCCGAGTTGCATGAAAAATAACCGTTACTAACAAAAACTACCAAAGACTGGATTTTAACACTATTTTGGACATTTCTAACTTTATATACATATCTTGAGTGCTTTATGTACCCATTAATCGAAAGTGGTGTTTAACCTGCACCACGGCCTTTAAGGTTAAAAGGGGAAACATCGGGCTGGGTTATCTTCTGATGTTAATAAAGTGTAGTGCTTCATGCGCCTGCATTGTCAACATTAACTGTGAAAAACATAATCTCAAAAGTTGGACCATGACATCATCGGTCAAGGATTTAGCATTGTTCATTGGACCACATAGGATGTCCAGCGATGTCCAATGACCAATGACTCATGATGTCCATGGTCCAAATATACTACTTTTTTTTTTCATAAAAACCATTGCCGTGCATGACAGTCCCCCTTTAAGGTCAACATTTCCGATCATGGGTCAAGCTTCATGTCAAGGTGCAGTTCAGGGTTCGTGCTGTGAGGGGACCTACTGAACACAGCTGGTCCCTGCAGGCATCGTCCAGGAAGGCGAGGAACACCATCCTGCTCCATGGTGTCCAGCTGCTGATCTACCTGCTCTCCTACGTTACGCCCTTCATCAACAGGCAACTGGCAAATTTTGTCCCCACCAAAGTCCTCTTTGCCACCTTCCTCCTCACCACCCTCCTCCCCCGCTTCCTCAACCCGCTCATTTATGGCGTGCGCGACCAGAAGTTCAGCACCCAGCTCAGACTGCTGCTCTACTCCTGCCGCCGCTGCGGGCCGGGGCCGGGCGAGAGACTGAAGCCCACCGCAGGAGAGAGAGTCAGGCCAACTGGGGACAACAGAGGGAGAGTGATGTTGGGAGGGAGAGGGAGCTCTAAAAAGATGAGGAGATAGGAAGGCCCTGGTGCCTGGTATGATTATCTAGAATGTTATTTGTGATGTTAATGGTGTTGTGACGAGGACCCTGTGTAGAGGAGAAATAAATATTTACGCTGTTGTCGCATTGCTGCCATTAAAAACTTTTGTACAAAAGTGTTTTATCATCTCTTTTACCCCCAGGGATTCCATTTTTGGGACCATTGCATTTAATACACATGTTCTGCTCTGATCAGCTGAAGTACAAGGCCACTCAGCTGTCCATTACAAACCAGGACCAAAATACCTAGGGAATATAGATGTCCCACCCCCAACTTATGCTGAAAACCTTCTCATTGTGTCTATATAACCTACAATATCCCACTTCAAACTCCTCAGACTACACCTTTGACACAGTCAAGCTTCTGCTGTAAGTTGTCTGTATCAAAATCCATCATCCATCCATCTATATATTGTTTTATTTGTATTGATCAATCGATTTATCTTTCTGTCAGTCTACCTGTCTATTGCTCCTTCAATTCACAATTGTCAGTTTGATCCAATTGTTATTAATGCCTAAATCCTGTATCCTGTAGTCCTGAGTTTCAAGCTGTAAGTGTTTGTGAGAAAACACAGCTATGCCTGTGTGTGTGTATGTGTGAGTATTATTGTAGCAACGGGCATTGCTATGCACCAACTAGGTGGCTGCCAACTTTACTGGACTCCTCCAGAACAAGGACGCAGGGCGGTGGTGTTTTATTGCAGAGTTTAAGGACAATAGTACAGGCAGCTGGTGCTCCGTGCTGCCATGCAGGAGATCTCCTGAGTGTGTGTGTGTGTGTGTGGTGACAGCTGGTTTAACCTGTTGCACTTTGATCGCTCAATGTGCAACTGAGCGATCAACTGTGCAGCCTCACCACCAACCCCAGAGTCCAATCAGTCTGACTCGGGCCAGGTGAGGCTGCTTAAACCAGCCGTCACCCACACACACTCCACCATTATGTTCTCTGTTTAAAGTATCCAACTGAATAATGCCCAGCCCTCCCTCTTCAGGCCTCCCTCCAAAGCTACTCCCCCAAAACACATGACTAGCTCGCTAGCTTTAGCCACAGGTCTGCCTGGCCTTGTGGAAGACTTCGGTCATAGGGCGTTTTTCTTTTTTTTTCATAGCATTTGATTTATTGATTGCAGTCGGGATGTAAATAGTAAGTACGACAAAACATGCTTGTTGCCTATCGTACCTTTAGATATTTCTGTGTGTTCGGATTGTATTTCTTCTTCAGATGAAATAAAGGCATAGCCGGTCAAACATGAACACATCGTACCTTTAGATATTTCTGTGTGTTCGGATTGTATTTCTTCTTCAGATTAAATAAAGGCATAGCCGGTCAAACATGAACTTCACTCGTCAAGACACACTAAAAGTGTACCTCATCAAGAATTTCATCGCGGTCTTCCTCAGCGTCATCATCAAATTCATCAACGGCTCTTTCATCTATATTTACTTCAGGAGTCAGGACTTTCAGAGGGACCCCAGGTATCCCAAGAAATACTTTTCAGAGGGACCCCAGGTATCCCAAGAAATACTTTCAGGGTTAGAAATACTCCTCCTTGAGCCGCAACCTTAACATGGTGGAGGGGTTTGCGTGTCCCAATGACCCTGGGGGCTATATTGTCGGGGGCTTCATGCCCCTGGTAGGGCCACCCAAGGCAAGCAGGTCCTAGGCGAGGGTCCAGACAAAGAGTGGCTCAAAGATGACCCCAATGAAGAGTACAATTTTTGGAAGTGGGTTTCCCTTGCCCGGACGTGGGTCACCGGGGCCCCCCCCTGGAGCTAGGCCTGGGGGAAGGGCCCGTTGGCGAGCGCCTGGTGGCCGGGTCTACGCCCGCGGGGCCCGGTCGGGCACGGCCCGGTCGGGCACAGCCCGAAGGGACGACGCGGGACCCCCTTCCCATGGGTTCACCACCCGTGGGAGGGGCCAAAGGGGTCGGGTGCAATGTGAGCTGGGCGGCAGCAGGAGGCGGGGACCTGGACGGTCCGACCCTCGGCTGCAGAAGCTAGCTCTGGGGACGTGGAATGTCACCTCTCTGGCGGGGAAGGAGCCTGAGCTGGTGTGCGAGGCTGAGAGGTACCGGCTGGACATAGTCGGGCTCACCTCGACACACAGTTTGGGCTCCGGAACCAGCGTCCTTGAGAGGGGTTGGACTCTTTTCCACTCTGGAGTTGCCCCTGGGGAGAGGCGCCGAGCGGGGGTGGGAATGCTTATTTCCCCCCGGCTTGGTGCCTGTATGTTGGGGTTCACCCCGGTGGACGAGAGGGTAGCCTCCCTCCGCCTTTGGGTGGGGGGACGGGTCCTGACTGTCGTTTGTGCTTATGCACCGAACGGCAGTTCAGAGTACCCACCCTTTCTGGAGTCCTTGGAGTGGGTGTTAGAAAGCGCCCCATCTGGGGACTCCCTTGTTCTGCTGGGGGACTTCAACGCCCATGTGGGCAATGACAGTGAGACCTGGAGGGGCGTGATTGGGAGGAACGGCCCCCCTGATCTGAACCCGAGTGGTGTTTTGTTGTTGGACTTCTGTGCTCGTCATGGATTGTCCATAACGAACACCATGTTCAAGCATAAGGGTGTCCACATGTGCACTTGGCACCAGGACACCCTAGGCCGCAGTTCGATGATCGACTTTGTAGTTGTATCATCGGACTTGCGGCCGCATGTCTTGGACACTCGGGTGAAGAGAGGGGCGGAGCTGTCAACTGATCACCACCTGGTGGCGAGTTGGCTCCGATGACGGGGGAAGATGCCGGTCAGACCTGGCAGACCCAAACGTTCTGTGAGGGTCTGCCGGGAACGTCTGGCTGAATCTCCTGTCAGAACGAGCTTCAACTCCCACCTCCGGGAGAGCTTCAACCATGTCCCGGGGGAGGCGGGGGACATAGAGTCCGAGTGGACCTTGTTCCGTGCCTCCATTGTTGAAGCGGCCGACCGGAGCTGTGGCCGTAAGGTCGTCGGTGCCTGTCGCGGCGGCAACCCCCGAACCCGCTGTTGGACCCCAGCGTTAAGGGATGCCGTCAAGCTGAAGAAGGAGTCCTACCGGGCCTTTTTGGCCCGTGGGACTCCTGAGGCAGCTGATGGGTACCGGCGGGCCAAGCGGGGAGCGGCGTCGGCGGTTGCGGAGGCAAAAACTCGGGTGTGGGAGGAGTTCGGTGAGGCCATGGAGAAGGACTTCCGAACGGCTTCGAGGAGGTTCTGGACCACCATCCGGCGTCTCAGGAGGGGGAAGCAGTGCTCTGTCAACACCGTGTATGGGAGAGACGGGGCGCTGCTGACCTCGCCTTGGGACGTTGTGAATCGGTGGGGGGAATACTTCGAAGACCTCCTCAATCCCACCAACACGCCTTCCACTGAGGAAGCAGGGTCTGGGGACTCGGGGGGGGGGACTCTCCTATCTCCGGGGCTGAGATCGCCGAGGTGGTTAAAAAGCTCCTCGGTGGCAAGGCCCCGGGGGTGGACGAGATCCACCGCGAGTTCCTAAAGGCCCTGGATGCTGTGGGGCTGTCTTGGTTGACACGTCTCTGCAGCATCGCGTGGACATCGGGGGCAGTGCCTCTGGATTGGCAGACCGGGGTTGTGGTTCCCCTCTTCAAAAAGGGGGACCGGAGGGTGTGCTCCAACTACAGGGGGATCACACTCCTCAGCCTCCCCGGTAAGGTCTATTCGGGGGTCCTGGAGAGGAGGGTCCGTAGGATAGTCGAACCTCAGATTCAGGAGGAGCAATGTGGTTTTCGTTCCGGCCGTGGAACTGTGGACCAGCTCTATACCCTTGGCGCGGTACTCGAGGGTGCATGAGAGTTCGCCCAACCAGTCTACATGTGCTTTGTGGACTTGGAGAAGGCGTTCGACCGTGTCCCTCGGGGAGCCCTGTGGGGGGTGCTCCGGGAGTATGGGGTACCGGGCCCGCTGTTACGGGCCATCGGGTCCCTGTACTCCCGGTGCCAGAGCTTGGTCCGCATTGCCGGCAGTAAGTCGAGCCTGTTTCCGGTGAGAGTTGGCCTCCGCCAGGGCTGCCCTTTGTCACCGATTCTGTTCACAACTTTTATGGACAGAATTTCTAGGCGCAGCCAGGGCGTTGAGGGGTTACGGTTCGGTGGCCTCAGGATTGCGTCACTGCTTTTCGCAGATGATCTTGTCCTGTTGGCTTCATCGGGCCGTGACCTTCAGTTCTCACTGGAGCGGTTCGCAGCCGAATGTGAAGCGGCTGGGATGAGGATCAGCACCTCCAAATAAGAGGCCATGGTTCTCGGCCGGAAAAGGGTGGAGTGCACTCTCCGGGTCGGGGAGGAGATTCTGCCTCAAGTGGAGGAGTCAAGTATCTCGGGGTCTTGTTCATGAGTGAGGGGAGGATGGAGCGGGAGATTGACCGACGGATCGGTGCGGCGTCGGCAGTGATGCGGGCTCTGCACCGGTCCGTCATGGTGAAGAAGGAGCTGAGCCGAAAGGCGAAGCTCTCGATTTACCGGTCAATCTACGTTCCTACCCTCACTTATGGTCACGAGCTGTGGGTAGTGACCGAAAGAACGAGATCGCGAATACAAGCGGCCGAAATGAGTTTCCTCCGCAGGGTGTCCGGGCTCTCCCTTAGAGATAGGGTGAGAAGCTCGGTCATCCGGGAGGGGCTCAGAGTAGAACCGCTGCTCCTCCGCATCGAGAGGAGCCAGTTGCGGTGGCTCGGGCATCTAGTGAGGATGCCTCCTGGACGCCTCCCTGGGGAGGTGTTCCGGGCACGTCCCTCCGGGAGGAGGCCCCGGGGAAGACCCAGGACACGCTGGAGGGACTATGTCTCTCGGCTGGCCTGGGAACGCCTCGGGATCCCCCTGGAAGAGCTGGACGAAGTGGCTGGGGAGAGGGAAGTCTGGGCTTTCCTCCTCAGGCTACTGCCCCCGCGACCCGACCCCGGATAAGCGGCAGAAATGGATGGATGGATGGATGGATGGATGGGTTAGAAATAATTACACCATCACGTCAATAACATTACTAATATACATCTTCTCCTGCATTCTCTTCTCCTTTCTCCTCCTCCTCTCCTTCCCCTGCTCCTGACTCCTCCCATACATTTATGATTGTACTTTGTCCAACAGTCAAATGACGATACTCCCTTTTTCCAATGTTGTGTTTTGCTGTTTGAAATATTACACTGCTGTCCCGGCCAGGTCTCTGTTGACAACTACATGCTTTATCTCACTGAGAACAACCTGGTTAAACAAACGTTACATCAAAGGAATAAAACACTCCTCTCCCTCTCCTTGTCCTCCCTTTGCCCTTTCTCTTCTCCTCCTTTCCCCCTCCTCCCCTCTCCTCCCCTCAGGTATGTGCTGTTCATCCACCTGGTGCTGAATGACATGATACTGCTGAGCATCTCTGTGTTGCTACAGATCTTCACCTACATCCTCAAGCTCCCCTTTGTCCCCTGCTGTGTGCTGATCCTCATCCTCGTCACTAGCAACAGGTGGGTGGTGGAGTACTAGGAGTAGTACCACGACCACGTTTACTACATGTAGTAGTAATGGTAATAATAATAATGCATTGTATTTAAAGGCGCCTCTCAAACCACTCAAGGACACCTTACAGACAAGTTAAAAATACAAGGTGTGATTTAAAGGTGGAAACAGAGTCAGAAGTGCGAATGTCTGGTGGGAGAGAGTTCCATAGGCGGAGAGCAGATCACCTAAAAGCTCTTGACCCCATGGTGGATAGGTTGGCAGATGGAGCTGAGAGCTGAATGGTTGAAGAGAATCGGAGAGAGGGTGTGAAGGTGTGTGGATGTGGAAGAGTTCAGTTAGATACACTGGTGCCAGGCTGTGAAGGATCATGAAAGTAAGGAGTAGAATCTTAAAATCAATGCGTGATTTGATAGGGAGCCAGTGGAGTTGCTGCAGGGCAGGAGTAATGTGTTCAATAGATGAGTTCAATAGAGTTCTGGTGATGATACATGGCGGCTGCATTCTGGACCAGTTGAAGTTTATGAAGAGATTTCTGAGGAAGACCACAGCGGAGAGAGTTATAGTAGTCCAGTCGGGATGTAATCCAGGGTGTTTTCAAGGATAGCGGTGGAGGTCGGTGACGAAGACGATTGATGTTGCATATATGGAAGTAAGCAGATCGAGTGGGTCTCGAAGGATAAAGTGCTGTCCAAGATGACACCCAGGCTCTTTACCTGAGGGGAAGGGGCAACAGTGGCATTGTTGATGGACATGGAAAAAGTGTTGAGTAGTAGTAGTAGGAGGAGGAGTAATAGTAGTGGTAGTACTAGGTAGTAGTAGTAGTAGTAGTAGAAGTAGTAGTAGTAGTAGTAGTAGTAGTAGTAGTAGAAGTAATAGTAGTGGCAGTACTAGGTAATAGTAGTAGGAGTAATAGTAGTGGTAGTACGAGGTAGTAGTAGTAGGAGTAGTAGTAGTAGTAGGAGTAATAGTAGTGGTAGTACGAGGGAGTAGAAGTAGTAGGAGTACTGTCCAAAATGACACCGGGCTCTTTACCTGAGGGGAAGGGGCAACAGTGGCATTGTTGATGGACATGGAAAAAGTGTCGAGTGTCGCTAAGGTGGATTTGGTGCCGATGAGGATAACCTCAGTTTTGTCGATGTTGAGTGAGGAAGTTGAGTGAGAACCATGATTTCATTTTTAGTAGGCAGGCGGACAGAGGTTTGGGTGGTAGAGGGGCAGTGGGCTTAGTGGAAAGGTAGAGCTAGTAGCAGTAATAGTAATAGTAGTAGTAGTAGTAGTAGTAGTAGTAGGAGTAATAGTAATGGTAGTACTAGGTAGTAGTAGTAGTAGTAGTAGTAGTAGTAGTAGTAGTAGTAGTAGTAGTAGTAGTAGTAGGAGTAATATTAGTGGTAGTACGAGGTAGTAGTAGTAGTAGTAGTAGTAGTAGTAGTAGTAGTAGGAGTAATAGTAGTGGCAGTACTAGGTAATAGTAGTAGGAGTAATAGTAGTGGTAGTAGTAGTAGTAGTAGGAGTAATATTAATGGTAGTACGAGGTAGTAGTAGTAGTAGTAGTAGTAGGAGTAGTAGTAGTAGTAGTAGTAGTAGTAGTAGGAGTAATATTAGTGGTAGTACGAGGTTGTAGTAGTAGTAGGAGTACGTGTGGTATCAGTAGTTGTAGAATAGACATGGGCAGCTAGTGGCCCGTGGATGGCGTGCAGCCTCTCACCTTGATGCAGCCTGTGAGAAAGTGGATCACATAACCAAGCTAACGTGATCCGTTGTAATAATCAGTGCTACTTTTGTAATTTTTGATTTATGATATGCATGTTTGCATTCAATTCAATTTTCATGATGCAATTTGTTGTTTCTTTATACTGAGAAATTGCTAATATCTTCATTTGTATTATTATCATTATTATTGTCATTATTCTTCTTCTTATTATTATTATTATTATTATTATTTGTTATTATTATTATTATTATTATTATTATTATTATTATTATTATTTCATCATCACGTTTGAAACTATTACATGCTATTTGTGGGATGGGGTTTAAAGTATCCTAAAGGTCAGAGTGTAGGTGCACAATCTGGCTCCCTGCAGTGAGTATCGACGTTTAGTGGCCCACTCCACCATCAGCGCAACCCACCCGTTCTAGAAGTAGGACTAGTAGTAGGAGTAGTAGCACGCATGAGTAACATGAGGTGAGACTACTAATTCAAATAGTACTGTGTATTCCAGTAGCATTCCAGATAACCTATCCTGCATAGGGGAATACAGTAGCGCTAGTCCTACTAGTACTAGTAGTAGTACTAGTAGAACTAGCACTGCTGTATTCCAGGAACAATACAGTGAACCTAGCCTGCATGGCGGTGGAGCGCTACATCGCTGTGTGCTGGCCACTGCACCACCCCCAGGTGTGCACGGTAGGCCGCACCTACGTCCTGATTGCCTTCATCTGGAGCACGTCCTTCCTCCCCGGCCTCGTCGACCTCATCATCCTCCTGCTGGCCCCGCCTGGCACTGGGTACAGGCACATGGCCTTCAGCCTGGTCGCCTCCTGCTACACCGGCTACATCTTCTCCATGCCCCAGCACCAGACCAACAATCTCACCACGCAGGTACGCCACAGCGTGTCGCAGTACTGTCCAGGATGGTCCATAGTATTCCAACACAGATCAGAACAGTCTAAAGCCCAGGTTATGCTTATGTTATGCTTCCACGTTGACGCAACGCTAGGGGGCTTACGGACCCATTACGTCCTTGGACCCCCCCTTGCGTCCACTGCAAGGGCCTGACGTGCACTTCCCAAAAATCCTAGACGTGCCTCAAGGCGACGCAACACCAAAGCAGTGGCATTGGCTGTGATTGGTCCGCTAACTACATCCGCTGGAGATCGCTTTTCCGGTATCCACTCATAAACACCGCCACGGTGTGATAAATACTTCGACTGATTGGCAACAACATATATATAACTTTTACCTACATGTCTGTAAACTTTTTTTACTCGCTAGTAATCCATATTTAATGACCAGAATGGTCATTCTGGTCACCCTCTACCGGTGTGGCATTGAATTGCATTTCGACACGTAAACCCCACGCAGAACCATCACGGTCTCATGACTGGCCATTGCGTGATCACTACGTGATCACTACGCGGAACCATAACCGACGCTTAACACAGTCTAGAACAGTCAGTGTAACAGAGCCCAGAACAGCCCAGAACAGTACAGAACAGACCAACAGACTTCAGAACACTTTCATATTCTAGAAAAGCTGCAAGTAAATTATTATAAACACTATAGGGCAGCGAGGAGACTTCGGAGGCGTTGGGTGAACAAAGTGGATCTTAAGAGGTGTGGGGTGTTTTGATTCTTCTCTCTTGGATGCTTTCAGAACACACAGCAGGGGGTTCGGGGGATGGGGATGTTTTAGTGACGGAAGAGTCCCGGCTTAAGTTAGGACATGAATAACCAATAAGTAAGGGGCGGAGTAGCCCAGTAGGTAGGCAGGGCCTCCACTAACCGGAGGGTCGGCGGTTCGATCCCCACCTCCAACTGTCCACATGTCGAACCCCACAAATGTACTGATTGTAAGTCGCCTTGGACAAAAGTGTCTGCTGAATGCCCTAAATGTAAATGTAAATGTCACTGTTATACACGCTTCAAAGGGCTTGGGGTGAAAGTGGCAATCATAAGGTTGCATGAGGTTGCTTGTTTGAACACTGGTTCCTCCTGGCTAAGTGTCAAGGGATCCCTGAGCAAGACTCTGTGGCCACAGGTTAGAAATGCTCTAAATAAATGTACATTCCTCACCTTGGTCATCACCTACCTCAAGGTGCTGTTCGCCGCCTCCGCTGCCAGCCGGCCGTCGGACCGGAAGGCCAGGAACACCATCCTGCTGCACGGTGTCCAGCTGCTCATGAGCGTACTCACCTACGCGTCGCCGTTGGTCTACCGGCCCCTCATCGCCGCCATGCCCGACCGGCGATCCTTGATCCTCTTCACCTCCTTCGTCCTCACCAACATCCTGCCGCGCCTCATCAGCCCGTTCATCTACGGCGTGCGTGACCAGAAGTTCAGCATGCGGCTCAGGCGGCTCTTCTCCTGCCGGCGCTGTGGGCCGGCGCCGGGCGAGAGACTGAAGCCCACCGCAGGAGAGAGAGTCAGACCAGCGGGGAGCGACAGAGGGACAGCGGTGGTGGGATGGCGCTCTAAAAAGAAGAGCTAGATGACTCTTTGTCCATCAAAGATGTTGATAGATGACACACTTGTTAAACAGTTAGTTAGTTAGTTAGTTAGTTAGTTAGTTAGTTAGTTAGTTAGTTAGTTAGTTAGTTAGTTAGTTAAATTAGTTTAACTTAAAATGAGCATGCAAAGATTTTAAAATGCATAAATAAATTAAATGGATTGTAGATTGTATATTTAATTATTTGAGAGTGCCAGTAAATACCTGTGTGACAATAAATGTTTATTGATCTACAAGACGTTCTCGTGTTTTTCTTCCCGTTTTCTGCTTTAGGGGAATGACGTAGGCCTACAAGGCTAAGTTTCGGCGTAGCGCTTAGTTTGATGTAACAACACATGTTGGCCTCTAGATGGGGACAGCGTTCCGGTAAAGATGGAGACCACTGAATGAAGGGACAACTTAATGTTATAACAACCCAGTTGTTGAAAAGGCCGGGACTTTTATTGTTTCTGTTAGTTCTACTTCCGGTAGATCTCCTGATCTCTTCTTAGTTTTTTCCGGTTTCACCTGCCTGGGCTAGAAACGGAGCTGTCCACGCTTGGCAGGCTCTGAGTTAAAAGTTTAGAATATTACCTTTAGGCAAGTCAGTGTAGTTCCAAGTTTTCATAATACATTCCCTCACAGTCAATGATGAAACGTAGGTCATGCTGTAATTTTTTGTGTGTATCTTCGTTTCTGTTTACTTGTCTGTAAATCCGTAGGTATGCTGAGATAGGTAGGATATTGTCTGGATATATTGTGTAGCCTACGTTTCGTAATGTGCCTAAAATATGTGTTGAGTGGAATGCCTACATATTTCTAAGTTGCCTGTTATTAGCGTGTAGCTTTATCGGCCTCGATGTTGTTTGAGAATATTTCGGGTAAAGTTTTCCTCTGTTCGCGTGAAGTAAATGTTACGCGTGATGTGCGTGTTCTAATTGCGTTACTTCTTTTGTCCACTAGAGGGCTCTAGAGACGGTATAATGTATTTCCTATTAGAAATCGCCAACGCTTATATTTGTATTGGTATAACACAGGCACTTATCCGTTGAAGTAATTGCAGATCCTTATGTGTACTTATAGTGCCTTATTTCTTATTTGTATTACCCGTTTCCTTTTCCTTTTCAGTCTGTGTTTGTGTTTGTGTGTGTGTTTGAACATGAACCTGAACTATTTGAGTAATCTTTAAGAATACAAGTCTAATTATCAAACCCCATCGTCTCCTCATCATTCCTATACCTGGCATTCTAACCGATGCCCCATCTTGGATAACTTCTAACACCTAAACGAACTAGACATCCCTGTAGCCTCCCCAACACCAGTCTTACAGCAGTTCGTGAAATAGTCACGAAATAGTCCTAATCTATTGATTCGTGACTCTCAGCACGACTTTCATTATAACCCTAACCCCTAAAAGAGAAATGGCTGCGGGTCCTCGGGCACATTTAGCTGGCGTCTTTGGGTAGGCTACTGTAGTATTTACTGTAATAACGTGGTGCAGGCACGAAAGATACTTCAAATTGAAATAGATTAGTTTGAAAGTCGTGCTGGGTGTCACGAAAGAAAAGTAAAATTGTCCATGTACACGAATAGAGTAAATTTCGTGACTATTTCACGAACTGCCGTGAGACTGGGTTGCAAGGTCATGAAGTGAAAACCATGCTTGAGAATTTCAACGACTTCAATGTGCATTATGTGACATATAGGCTCGACGTCTGTATGTTTTATGTTTTTATGTCTAACACACAAAGTATTTTCTTGTTCGTGGTGTATTGTTACTGAACCGTTTCCAGATATGAAGCACACGGAAATTACCCAAAACTTTAAAAGAAGAATAAAGTATACAACTTTTTTTTAAATCACATAGGTTATGGAGGGTTCAGGGTTATAATAGCTAACGTCGCTATTGATTATTACCAATTATCTAAAGAGGAACGGTCTGGACATAGGACACATACATCGAAGACCTCCGGAAAATACCGAAGAGTCCCGTCGGTCCCGTCGAGCAGCGCGCAGAAGGGAGGGCTGATACCTGAGGTGATAAGATGCCGACACACTGGCTCAGTGCAGCGTAGGGCTCCATTTATACATACATTCATAATGGAACCCTGTGTGTTTCTAAGTTCAAGTTATACGATAGCCTACACGGATCATGGGGTTAGATGGCCGTTAAAGGCTAAAAAGTAAGAGAATGCAAAGTAAACAATGGAACATTTCGGCGCATTGTAAGAACATCCAAAGGTAAGTTTGTTTCATTGTTTAATCCTGAATATGCCACAAAAAAAGAAGGGTGCTACATCTGGAGTTGGTTCCTGGGTGCTGCCCCGTGGCAGCCCCGCTCCCAGTGCATAGGATACATTTCCCATGGGATCAATAAATATATCAAATCACATCACTTGCCATCACCTTCGCTTTTTACATGAATTGAAGTGCGGCCTTGTTGTTTTTTTTTGTTTTTCTCATTTGTTAAATATACACACGATTCACATGCATATTTAGTTTGGTAGGCCTATCAGAACATGATAAACATGGTAAATGTTGCGTGTTGTTTCTGTCGGATGTCATGTAAGGATGCAGGGAGAGCTGCTCTGTGTTGAATTATAGATAGAATGTATTTCTGTACATGCATAGTAACTCCTATGGGAGAGCGACATCCACTCTTTGTGTAATTAGAGAGAGAGAGAGAGATTGTGTCAGTGGGTGTGTGTGTGTGTGTGTGTGTGTGTGTGTGTGTGTGTGTGTGTGTGTGTGTGCGTGTGTGTGCGTGCATGCGTGTATGTGCGTACGTGTGTGACTGTAAAGTGCTGGAAAATAAAACCAAACCGAAAGAGAAGAGAAGAACATAAATTTGTCCTAAAAATAGCCCCAGTGAAGACATCACCGACTGTCATCCTGGTGTGTGTGTGTGTGTGTGTGTGTGTGTGTGTGTGTGTGTGGTAGTAGTAGTAGTAGTAGTAGTAGTAATACTATTAGTATTAGCTAGCAGCTCCCAGGATCCACTGGATACACAGAATGTATGGGTGCTCTGTGCTGAAAAAGACTTCCAGAACTCTCACTGACTGAGCAGTTATTGGTATAATTGTATAATTTCAGCTCATGTTAGCTAGGAGAGGACAGACAGAGAGCAGAGAGCAGCAAAGCTCCAAGTGCAGGGTGAAACGTGAAGCTGGACTTTCTTGCGTCCTTGAAGTCCAACCGGAGCCATATTGAATCCTGTGCAGACTCAATCAGCCAGGCCATTTAAATGGATCAGCTCCACAAACAGCGTCAACAACAGCAGTAGCTAATAAATGGTCCCCACGCAGGACAAAACGCACTCCGCACCACCGGCAACCAGGGAACGGACTGAGAGACACCTGACCTCTGGGTGTGCGCTCTCTGTTGAACTCTGGTTTGTGGAGGCCTTAAGAGATGGGGAGGAGTGAAGAGGAGGAGAGACTAAGAGAGAAGATGAGAGGAGAAGGAAGAGAAGGAGAGAGGAGAAAGGAGAGAGAAGGGTAGAGTGGAAAAGAGGAGGTGCGAGAAGGAGAGAGGAGGAGAGAAAAGCAGAGACTATGAGAGAGGAGGAGAGGGGAGTGGAGATACACTGTAATACAGTGTCTAAGTAATGCAGTGTACATTAGTTTAGAACCTGTCTCTCGTGAGGTCATATCCTGCGTTTCACAGTAAAGGCGATAAGAGAGATCATGTTCCTGAAGATGTTGGGGTCAGCAAGTCTTCATTGTAGCAGAGACCAGCTCTGGCCCACACTAAAGTACACCTAGAGACCACAGGAGAGGATTAACATCTCGTTTACTCATACAGTAGACCCATATACTGTCATGGCTATCGCTATTATCATATCTTAAGACTTGTTGTTTTTCGTTAGTTGTAGTAAGATGAGATTTGTTTTACTTTTGTTAAGACCTGTATTACTTTAGTCGGAGATAGGTCATTTGAGAGTGAATTAGGGTTATGCATTGTGTAAATTGTGCAGTACTCTTCTGGTAGGAATATGAACATTAGTATATTTTGCATATTTATCCATTCCAAACAATCTTTGTGCGTGGGCACGCGTGTGCGTGTACATGTCGCTAGGTAACCATGGTGCGGGGGACCCTCCCGGGCTGGGGGCAGCAGGACCCCCAGGAGGTGCTGGTGCACGTCAACGTGGGCGGTCTGAAGAGGAGCCTCTGCTCCAGCACCCTGAGGAACTTTCCAGAAACCAGACTGGGAAAACTGCTGAGCTGTGACACCGAGGAGGCCATCCTTCAGGTCACACACTAGGACTGGTTCACGTCTTCTACTGTCCTGTACTGTCTGAGCAGAACCTCTGGTGTGAGATTCATAAAGTGCTATTTACCATAACAGACTTCACTCAGTGACTCCTATAGACGTCATTGTGGAGCAGGTAGGGAACATCTGGCTCAAGGATAAGCTGCAGATGTTCGGAATTGAACCCAGAAACACCTTATGTGCACCCCACACTATCCTGCTCGTCATAGACAGGCGATGGACAAATAGGCAATCTATCCTTGTCTCTGTCCATCCATTAAGCCATGTGTATGTCTGTCTGTATGTCTGTCTGTCTGTTCTGTCTGTCTGTCTGTCCATCAGGTGTGTGACGACTACGATGTGCAACAGAAGGAGTTTTACTTTGACAGGAACCCTGGCCTCTTTCCTTATCTCCTTCACTTCTACCAGACAGGAAAACTTCACATCAAGGAAGACCTTTGCGTCTTCTCCTTCAGGTAGAAACAGCCCACTCTCAAACATCACAAACTTTCATTCATACCCATCCATACTGTACACTGATGGTCGCCAGCTAACCAGGAGCAGGGAAGCCTGATTTATCGCCAAAAATGTACTACAGGTTGGACTGGAAGCATTATGCTATGCTATGCTAGTTTACGCTAGGCTACAGGTATGACCGGCGACACTGTGCTGTGCTCGTGTACGCTAGTCTGGGAAAAGGTCATCACAGCCCTTGTGCACGGTTCATGTGATTGGCTGCTCCTGTACCTGTAACCATCGATTGTACCTGTATCACTACTGATAGTTTTCAGCCTCACTGTAAGTCTCGTCATGGTTTCTTCTTCCTGGTTGGATGCAGCCAGGAGATAGAATACTGGGGCATCAACGAGTTCTTCCTGGACAGTTGTTGTAGTTACCGTTACCATGACCGCAAGCTAGAGAGCAGCCGCCATCGTAGCTGGGATGACGAGAGCGACGTCAGCAGCGTGGACACGTCCGTGGACGAGATCTCAGACCTCAACAGGTAAACAACACCACAACAGGTAAACAACACCACAGAAGGTAAACATCACCACAAAAGGTAAACAACAGCCCCTTAATAGGTGAACAACACCTAATAGATAACAATAACTGCTCTACAGGTGAACGTTACACAGTAAAGGTGTTCAAGTCAGAGTTCCTTCTGGGAAGTGCAATGCATCATGGGAATATCCACCGTAGTTGCAGTCTTGCTTGTTGGGGGCCAAATTCAATACAACTTATTCACCTGGTTTTACTGGTCTTTAGAAATGCATGACAGTGCAAATGCAACAGTACTCAGATGTAAAAAAAAAAAAAGGATTAGCTATTTATACACTTTTTCCCCCAATCCTTTTTATTTGCTGTCAGCCATCGGCATCCGTCTGTCTTGGATTCTGCTGATCCTCCTCTTGTTTCGTTCGCTAGGGACCTACTGCGTTTCCAGGAAGTGCGCTATGGTAACGCGAGGCGGTGTCTCTGGCTGACCCTGGAGAACCCGGGCTACTCCATCCCCAGTAAGGTGTTCAGCCTGCTGTCCATCAGCGTGGTGCTCACCTCCATCGCTTCCATGTGCATTCACAGCATGCCTGAACACCAGGTAGGTCCTGCTACATGCTACATGCTACATCATGCCTGAACACCAGATAGGTCCCACTACATGCTACTGATACAGCATGCCTGAACACCAGGTAGGTCCTGCTACATGCTACTGATACAGCATGCCCGAACACCGGGTAGGTCCTGCTACATGCTACTGATACAGCATGCCCGAACACCGGGTAGGTCCTGCTACATGCTACTGATACAGCATGCCTGAACACCAGGTAGGTCCTGCTACATGCTACATGCTACATCATGCCTGAACACCAGGTAGGTCATGCTACATGCTACATCATGCCTGAACACCAGGTAGGTCATGCTACATGCTACTGATACAGCATGCCTGAACACCAGGTAGGTCCTGCTACATGCTACATCATGCCTGAACACCAGGTAGGTCATGCTACATGCTACTGATACAGCATGCCTGAACAGCAGGTAGGTCCTGCTACATGCTACTGATACAGCATGCCTGAACACCAGGTAGGTCCTGCTACATGCTACTGATACAGCATGCCTGAACACCAGGTAGGTCCTGCTACATGCTACTGATACAGCATGCCCGAACACCAGGTGGGTCCTGCTATGTACTACTATGCTAGTTTATGTATTGTACAGGTGAGACAGGAAGGGCTTTGCTAGCTAGCTACACCAATGTAACAGCAACTTTATTTTCACTTCATATCACAGCTTGTCAAAACATCAGGTCAGTGCTGCATGCTCCATACCACGGTAGAGAGAATGTAATGAAGTACAGACTTAGCAGATTGCTCCCCTATCTGTTTCCAGACCTTTGACGAGGAAGGGAAGCTAATGGAAGACCCCACCATGCAGGTCCTGGAAGTCTTCTGTACCTGCTGGTTCACCTTTGAGGTTTGAGTCCTCCTTCAAATAACCTGCTCATACAGTATTACAGTTGTAGATAATGCAAGATGTTAGCACCAGCTGCTACTGCAAGATGCTAATGCTTTCTGATAATGCTACATTCTAGCTGCTAGATGCTAATACTAGCCACTAATGCTAGTTGTAATGCTTGCGAGGCTTTTCTGAAAGTTCATGACATTCATGACAATGAAAAACATTGATAGCAATTAGCAAAATTCAGCAGCACTCACTCATTCACCCCCTCCCCAGGTGGTGACCAGGCTGCTGCTAGCTCCTAACCAGAGGAAGTTCTTTCACCGCCCTCTGAACATCATAGACATGGTGTCTGTGGTCCCTGTGTACATCACCCTGACCTTCGACCTCTTGTTGGGAACAGACTCAGACCTCGGAATTCTGGGGAAACTCCTTCAGGTGAGAAACCTTCAGAGCAATACAGGACATTAAAATAAAGTATAAATGTACACCACCACACCAACTTCCTTGCTCCTTCCTTCCTTCCTTCCCCTCTCTCCTCTCTCAGGTCTTCCGCCTGATGAGAGTATTCCGGGTGTTGAAGCTAGCCAGGCACTCCACAGGCCTCCGATCTCTGGGAGCCACATTACAGGTAGGACTGGAAGCACTATGCTACGCTATGGTAATGTATGCTATGCTAAGGTATGCTATGCTATGCTAATGCACACTGGGCCACAGGGTGGACAGGTAGAGCTATCTTAAAGTGATGGCATTATTAGTGGGGTAATTTATGAGATATACACATTGTACCGGACACTCCAATACTAAGCCATTCGGCTGATACCCCTAAACTTGATAAATATTGACCGTTGCTAAAAATGCATCTGAGGGGGTATTTGGCTGGATTATTGGTGGAAATTACCTCAGGGTGAATTTTACTCCGAACCATCACTTTAACTGGCGACACTAGCTTCACCTAACAATATTGTTGTGGTTATTTCCCATTTGTTTTTACATTACGTATTACATTATATTAAGTTAAGGGGTTAGATTAGATGTTAACTCTTTTAGCAAATGCCTTGTGCAAGTTCTGCTAAAACCAACACTACATCTTGAATCATGTCTCATCTTGAGATGGTTTGAGATGGTTTAATCTAATTAGTGGTTAGTGGGGTTAGTGTAGGTGGGCATCACCCTGGAAAGGAGGGAGCAAGGCATCATGGGAAAAGTCTTGGGTCTAACAGTGCTCATCTTGGCTCTGCAGCATAGTTACCGTGAGGTGGGCATCCTGCTGCTGTACCTGGCGGTCGGTGTGTCTGTATTCTCAGGCATGGCCTACACCGCAGAGTATGAAGAGGTACGTCGCTCTCCTGTCTTCCACGCCATGTTTACGTGGGTTTGTACGGCGCCATGGCCACTGTGGGACGCTGTGTGTTCCTGATGTCTCTCTCTCTCTCTCTCTCTCTCTCTCTCTCTCTCTCTCTCTCTCTCTCTCTCTCTCTCTCTCCCCCTCTCCAGGACGTAGGTCTGGACACCATCCCGGCGTGCTGGTGGTGGGGGACGGTCTCCATGACAACGGTGGGCTACGGCGACGTGGTTCCCGTGACGTGGGCGGGGAAGCTGGCGGCCAGCGGCTGCATTCTGGGCGGCACCCTGGTGGTGGCGCTGCCCATCACCATCATCTTCAACAAGTTCTCCCACTTCTACCGCAAGCAGAAGGCCCTGGAAGCCTCAGTACGCAACCACGACCCCCACCAGGGAGGTCCTCTTAGGACCCAGGGGAGGTCCTCAGAGGGGGGCAGCCACTGTCTGGACGACGATGAAGATGATGATTATGATGAAGTGGACTTTGAGGAGGAAGGGGGCGTGGTTAACTACAGCTATGTGGAGCATCCTTCGTACACGGGGAGGACGGAGCGGTGCTGACTGGGAGGAGACTGATTGACCAATCAAATGGCAGAGATGCCCACCAGGCAAGGTGCTAATTTGCATGGAGTTAACCAAAGTTCAACTTCTGTCCTTTGCCCTTTAGCACGTCGCAAGCTGCCGCATCAATGCAAGCTTTCCCATGATCCTTTGAGCCTCGTGGAACAAATCACTCAAGTTATACATCTCATTGCATGAGTAGAATTTGAACTGAATTGATGACTCGTTGAGGAATACAGAATGGCTATCTTGACATGTCATAGATTCACCATAGTTGTAGATTCACCAAGACTACGTTGTAGCCAATGAGCGTAAAGGACTGGAATAAACAGGAAGAGAGGGGAGCAATTATGGTCGTACACCCTGTCCTCTATATCTACTCAGTGCTCAGCTTTACCCTTGGTAAGACACAACGGCAGGACACTTTAATGCTAAACTCTTGTTGTCTCTCAACCAATGATGTCCAAGAGATACAAGTGTTTTTTTTTTTACCATGTAGCATGTATTACAATCCAAAGAGCTAATATGTTTTTAATGAGCAGCTACACACTAGACCACGTCTGTGAGTTTTACGGCATCTAAAATATAAAGTTCGACATATCTATCTAGATCTTTCTAGATTATATAAATTCATGGTCTTCCTTTGTCTCTTGTCTAATGTCATTGTCTGTTTGTTTCATGTATAATATTTTGAAAAGCTTCAAATGTACGACCAACAGTCACAATTAAAGCGATGCTTCCACCCAGAACGACCTGCAGTGAATTCTGATACATGCAGGGGGTTCGCTCCAGAAGGCTCACAGAAGGTTCTCTCTGGGCATTGGGGATCAAACCTGCAGAACCCTGCAGCTGTGAGTCGAACACCTTAACCCAGAGGTGTCAAACCGGTGGTCCACATGCACAAACAGCATCATCAGGGGTGGTTGGGAGAATGGAAATAATAAATATACCCACAGGGAAAGTCCAATGACCAATAGAGCATCATTGGGTCTTTTTATGGCTTACAACCTCAAATGAGTTCGACTGCCCTGCCCTAACCACCAACACTCCCCCAACGAATGGTCGATGACTGCAGACACAATTAATTGCTGGAAGGTTTTAGTGGACAAGGAGAAGAGCAATAAAACATCATAAAGATTAGTATTGTGTCTCACTGAACTAAGAGGTTGCATAATGACGTAACAACGTGCACAGCCCTGTGCTGACAGTCTGGTATGTGTCTCATCCGTGATCTCCTTGCCAGGAAAATAAAGTTATTAAGACGTTCCGTTAACAAAAACCTTCACAACATTAAATGCATGTACATCTTAACTCACACTGACTGTCATCATAAGATCAGAATCATCTATTTTCTAACAGCTAACCCTGAGTGACCAACCTCCTAAACCTCCCGACCTGCAAATACCTCAGATTAGGACTAAGATCATCCTGACCCTGATACCAAGGTCATCAGATGGGGTTCAGACCGGAACCAGAGACAGATAATGAGGTTTCTAGGGGCACATATTTCAGTGGAGCAGGTCCCTGTAATCCTATGCATCTTCATTACATCAATTAGATAAATTCAAACAATACATGATGACCAATAATTGGTGACAGTATTATTTTGTCTGTCCTGTTTTTCAATCTGAATGAAGCCATAGTCACAGTGGATTGATTCACTCTTTGAGGTCTGTTTGTTAAACTCATCAATAACAGTATTGATACATAACGCTAAGTGTGACATACTCCAGATATTTTGAACACATCTGAACACTGGAGGTTTCCTGAAGGAGAGGAGTCTTAAAAGACTCTTATTGACCCCACAGGTCTGATGAAGGATGAATGAATAATAGATGAGCTCTTCATTAGCCAGCTCTAAAAGCATCACCTTCCACAATCACGATACATTGAAACTATTGTTAAGCTATAATAAAGCATCAGGGCGCTCTGAGGTGAAACAACAACTTGGACCCACTCTGTCTTTATCCTTCCTGAAGCAATACACCACAGCTGGAGAGAGAGAGAGAAGAGAGAGAGCGAGAGAGAGCAACTCACAAAGGGAGGGGTAGAGGAAGAGGGTAGATAAAGACAGATATATGAGAGAGAGAGAGTACAGAGGGAGAGGGAGAGAATATAATCAGTGAATAAAGAGGGAGAATGATAGAGAAGAGGAGCAGAGAATAGAGACAACAGTAAGAGAAGAGGTATATAGAGATCAGATTGTTGTGGGGATATTAAACATTCATGCTGCTATTTTGGCTGGAGGAGAGAGAAACCACATGCCTCTCTCGCACTCTCTCTCCTTTAGGCAAGGTTGATCACATCTGGGATAGGCAGCACCAGAGTACTATGCAGCGCTGTTCCATCATGCTGCTAATAGACCTGGAGAACCACCAGCAGCCATTAAAGAGCAGGTAGGGGTTAGATAATAAAACAACAGGTCATTAAGGAGCAGGTAAGGGTTAGACAGTACAGCAACGCCTCATTAAGGAGCAGGTAGGGGTCAACTAGTACAAAGACAGGTCATTAAGGACCAGGTAAGGGTTAGACAGTGAAGATAGCGAAAGTGGTTGGATAGATAGAAACAAACAAAGATAGTTAGATAGACTGGTGACTAGAGGTATTGAACCCAGAACCTTTCAACTGGAATCAGACAGTTATCTGATTACAAGTCAAGGAATATGACTCTCACAGTACAGTCAATGAATCAATTGAAGTTAAATTGACAAAATTCACAGGAGTTCACTGGCTATGAATTTTATAGTCTCAAATATTCCTCCAAAAAAACTATATTGTTCATGTGAAGGGAATGTTGTATATTTATATATCTATATTATAGTTAGTAAATGTATTATGACTGTTATAATTATTTTGAATTAATTTTGCATAACTTAAGTTTATAATCATCATAACTAATATGTGACGATGAGGAGGGGACGAACAGCTGTAGGATGAAAATGAAGAACGTGAGGAAGGCCACACCGTTGAGTCTATCATTTATTACCATAAAATACTTTTGTTCTTACAGCATGAGACAACGGGCCAAAACGTGACCACAGATCAATAAAACCAAAACAAACATGGGAGATGAGCTGAAGGCCCAGAACAGCTCTGCTGCGGGCCCAAGACACAGAACAATCATTTACCGTCTCAATGTTTCAACAGTCAATCATGGACTTCCAATTGTCACAAGACACAATTTCCATTTCAATGTCGACGAGTCAGTTGGGAGACCCCCTGTGGGCTGTGGCTCTCTGGGTCGCTGCGTGGTGATACCCGACCGCAGGCTGTCCATCGGGACGGCGGCGTGTGTTCACCACGAGGAGCCAAAAGGGGACCCAGCCTGTAACATCTGCACACTTCACAGGGAGAGCCGCTCGTCTCCGTGGCTCATCAGCATCCAGTGATCACGACTCAATTAAATAACCTGTCTGTGACTGCACCAGCGCGGCACCCTCCAGACACAACATTCCAGCATCACATTTAATAACAAAAATAACAAAAAAAAGAATTCAAACCTAACTGCGTCATGAAGACATCAAAATAAATCCCACTCAAACTGATATGTTCAGCATATTGTAAAATACAAATTGTATTGCGATTCCAACACAGTAATGCCTTTGATCAGAGTTCATATGGAAGCATGGAGCAGGAGGAGAACAGAGGCCCAGAGTTCTAACAACGTGGTGCCGCCGGACCCAGCAGGTCAACCCAGCAGACATCCCTGCAGCCTGAAGTCTGCTCCCAACACCCCAACACGACTGGCCCCCCACATGTCCCTATGCAGACAATTTACCACTCTGTCAAATCTAAAGTAGGAAACAAAATGAAGGCAAGAAGTAGTTTGGTCATTACTACAGTCAACACTCAACTTCTAATCAATAGTGGTCCCTAATGTCCGTAATATTCATAGAAATAATCCTCACCTGAGCTTGGTTATTACCTGAGTATTTAGTTTAAATGCTGACTCTAAATATTAACTTCCCGTTTGCAACAGGAAATTAGCAACAGTAACTACGGGGAACTTTCACTCATTCGTTCCGTACCAATCTGTATTTACGTAACCAACTCTGAGTCCCGGCAGAATGTTTGAATATGGAATCAAACACACTTGTGTCTTGACAGCACATGATAGCTGGCAGGCCCAGAGGGACTATTGGAAGCTATTAGAATAAAAGACCTCAAACCTCAAAGCAGACAAAAACAGAAGGTCTCTTCCCTCCGACTAGCAGCTAACATTTTAGCTGTTTACCCCTACTGGGTAACATCTTAGCGGCTAACATGTTAGCACACCATGGTGTTAAGTCAGAGACCAGCGGTGGATGATAAAAGAGCCAGTCCCTTATTCAGAACTTTACATCTACAGGAAGCACCAGGATCTCCAACCGGTTGGAAGAAATTCAAAGACTTTCAAAATAAAAGTCTCACAGTAATAACATCACAAAATGGTGACTCGGTTATAAAATACACCAAGCAGCAAAGAGGAGGAATGTGAAAGCATCACTATACTCTGTAAGACATCGCTGAACTGCAGCACATCCAGCTCCATACATTCAGCAGTTTAACTCCACATCAGGAGTTAAACTGGACATCTGGACTCATACATGTTGCTGTGAGCGCAATGTGTTTGGAGTCAACAGAAATGCAGTACTGTGTAGGTTATCTAGTTAGCCCGCACACGCACACACACAGACACACACACACACACACACACACACACACACACACACACACACACACACACACACACACACACACAGAGGTCTTTGGTGCTTGCTGAGAGAGCGACCCAGCAGATCCAGATGTTTGTGGTCCAGCTGGACTGTCTACTAGATCTCAGTAGGTCTGGGGTTCAGTAGGTCTGGGGGAAGTGAAGCCAGGCTGGAGGTCTGCAGTGTGAGCATCCAGCTCCAGAGACCTTCAGGACTCAAGAGAGAAAGACACCTGGCGTCCTCCCAGACAACGTCACAACCAGCTGAGAAACATGTGGAGTCTTGATGGGGGAAAGGAGGGCAGAAGGAGAGTGGTAAGGAGGGGAGAGGAAAGGAGGAGGTATGGGGAGAAGAGAAGAGCTGAGAGAGGAGAAAGCAGGAGCAGGAGGAGGAGGTCTTTTCAGAAGTTGTGCTGGTGGCGTTTCTTGGCCTGTATGGCGTCCAGGATGGGTTGCCTCTTGGCCTGGTATCGCTGGTGGATCTCCTCGATCTCCTGCTCCATCTGGGGGTCAAGGGAGGCCAGACGCTCCCGCAGCTCCTCTACGCTCCACGACCGCATCTGCACCACATCACAAACACCTCACTGTAGAGCAGCAGGAGTTCACAAACAACTCCCTGTAGAGCAGTATGCACTACAGTATATATACACACACACACACACACACACCATATCAATGCACTGCATGTATTCAGAACAGTGCAGCACATCTCACTGTTGAAGGTTCTACAGCATGTGTTGCTGTAGAGTGCTGGGCTACGCTAAGTAGCCTTCAAGGCTACTCTTAATAAAAAGAATATTAATAATCGTTATTATTATTAAGGCTTTTCAAGGCACTCAAATTGCTTTACATAGTGAGGTTTGGGGAGAAATGAGACCTCATCATTGTCATAAGAATTTGACTGTGGTTCTGTGCGTCTGACAATAACAGACTTGAACATCCACTACCAGTGTGTAGCACTCACCTCCAGTGGCTATCACAGTGGACGTGAGGAGGGAAACTATCCAATCAGAGGCCAAGGGATAATTAGGTGGCCATGTTGGTACAGAGCCAGGTTCTGGGTTAGCACTCTACCCTAGGAATGAGTGCCCTGGGATCTTAAATCACCAGAACCAAGGCCAGAACTGCTTATTTTCCAGAGAAACCACATGAGGAATGACTCTTTAAACAATTTAATCAGCTGAAGCACTGTTACAATTGCATCTCGTACAATCTAACATACACCTTCACATTAGCTTTTAGTTAGCTTAATTTAAACATCAGCCAAGCTAGGCTAGGCTTCCTGATCCACAAAGATGACCCCTGTTTAAATCAATAGGTCAGAGAGGAGGTGATAGCATTTCAGTAGCTGTGGCACTAGGCTAGATCTACTGTATGGCTCAATATGATCTGGATGGTTTTAGCTGACCCCCCTGGAGACCACGCTAGCTGTTAGCATTTACCAGCAGTACCGCTATTTATTGCCCCGGATCAATGGAGCTAAAATAAGAAACACGACCCTGCTACGCTTTAGCATAGCTACACACAAGTTCAACACTCAAGACCTGGAGTCAGTGGGGTGAGACGGTACAGAGACAGGTCAATGAGGAGCAGGTAGGGGTCGGTCATCTTCTGATACTGAACGGTAGAAATAGAAACTTCTGTCACCTACAAGCAAACACTCTTCGTCTCTTTATTTAAAGTTTCATAAGAACTATAGGCTGCATTCTCTGAAGACATTTGCCAGTGCCTTGCGTTTGCCTTCTGGACCAGTTATCGTGGCAACATCCTAAAGGGCGGCCATATGAGCACGCTAATGCAACGGATGGAAAATGTTAATGGAATGGAACAGATAGCAAGCTACATGTTACGCAACATAACCCATTTAGCACGCTAACACATGCTCGCAGAAAAGCTAGTTGACTGGCACACCCTGACTGGCTTCTGTTCAGAGGTCATGTGACTCTGTGACCTTCCTCACAGGCTCACATGGGGTCGGAATCTGGACCAGGACACACTATTGCAATAGTAAACCATGTAAAAAAAAAAGACATGCACGCACCTGCACACACACACACACACACACACCCATGCCCAGACACACACAACTATAACACACAAAGACGTGCCTCCTGCTGACTCACCACGTCCAGGTCTCCGTCAGGGGGGAGTTTGCGGTTGTCTGTGTCTCCTCCTCCTCTGTTGGCTTCTCTCTCCTTCTGTTCAAAGAACTCCAGGAACGCGGGCTTGGCAGGCTGCAGAGTCTCCCCCCGCACTGAAATACACACACACACACACACACACACACACACACACACACACACACACACACACACACACACACACACACACACACAGACACACATTATAACATCCACACACAAACACACACACACAGACACATTATAACATCTACACACACATTATAACATGTACACACACATTATAACATCTACACACACATATACATTATAACATGTACACACACATACATTACAACATCCACACACACACACAAACACACACAAACACACTAACATATACACACACCTTGTTATAACACACGCACATAACATTTCCACACATCTTGATGTAACACACACACACATGTTGGAACACACCCCCCCCATGGTAATGTTGGGTCTGACAGTTCAGGCCCAAACAGTGAGGCTACATGATGACGTCATTAGTGGCGTCACCCCCACTGCCAACAAGGCTCTTAGTTAAATTAATGAATCGACTGCATTTATACCGTCTGCGTCCCTCTTCCTCCTGCACCGTGCAAAGATCAAATCCAAAAAGTGGTCGGTTTGTTCGGATAAAGACATCCGCATCTTAAAGTGATGTTCCTCATAACTCTAATCTAATCTCAGATTGCTGTCGCTCTGCAATAAAGTGCAGTGTGTGTGTGTGTGTGTCTGTGTGTGTGTGTGTGTGTTGGGGTGATGGCCAGGGTACTGCGGTAGAGAAGACCAGAGAACCGGTGGTGTGTAGCAGCAGGCCGGGGCAGACAGCCAGCTACACATTATCCCCTGATGCATAGCTTCAAGATGCTACTGCTGCTCCAGCGACATAAGGCTAGTGCGTAGCCTTGGCAGATGCTATTAAGCTTAATTTAGCCGCCCCTGAGCATCAGAGGCTAACCATCTCTGACCTTATACCCAAACTGACCACCCTCCTCCATGCTTGTTTGCTTCATCACAGATTTGCTTTGGCAATGTTATTGTTCCTAACAGCAGTGCATCTATGGAGAGGTTAGCAGACACAGAGAGGGATACAGATCTGTACTGTGGGGGGGGGGGGGGGGGGGGGGGGGAATCGAACCTGCAGCCTTTAAAGAGCACTCTCCCTGCCTCCTGTGACCTTTACAGCCTGTACACGCTGCGTCCTTCAAAGCCCTTTCTGATGCACTGTCCTCGTATGACCTTTGACCTCCATGGGAGACCTCAGACCCTCTCATTATATCAGACTCCCATTTATATCTGTTTATGGTATTGTATATCATATCGCGTCAGGATGTAGCAGAGGAAGAGCTGATTCAGTGGCGGCTATAGCTGGGTATAACGTGAAACTCAACACTGTGTTTCTTGGCTAAAGGAAACACAGAGATGTACTGTCTGTTCCCTCTTGATGATCATTCCTTCAGGTTAACTCAATCATTCTTCTTCCCTTTAGGAAGACCCACTTCAAGCCCTCCACCTACACACACACACACACACACACGTGTGTTCCAAATAGTGTTAATAAAAGAACAATTAGGAATAGGGTTTGCACATCCAAAAGCATCATGGGATTTATGATTTAGCTATGCAGAAGTGCGTCAACGGGATGACTCAAACACCATGACTCAAACACCATTATCACCAATCACATTCCTATGCTGCTATACTGCTAAAAGGGAGGTGGTCGTTGCGATGTGTCGTCACCATGAACAAGCCCTATAGTAATCAATGCATGGCCTGCCAGCCCCATCATCCTCACAAACACACACACACTCAGCCCCCCGTGGCTTCCGGTGCAAGGTGTTACCGTGTTAGTATAGATTGAGTCTGATTTGGTTAGGGCTACATTAGCACAACGCACAGCCGTGTGTGTGTGTGTGTGTGTGTGGTTTGTGGTATGTGTAACAAAGAAAATCTATTATGTGTTAGGCTCAATTTTTTCATTCAAAGTTTGACCAAACCTTAACTGGTTAGTGAAGATACAGGGGAGAGTTAGCATGAAAGTACAGAGTTCACGCTAAGGTGCATACAAGTAACAACATTGCTTAATCCAACTTGATGCGAATCCAAACTCATCTGAATCCCACCTACTCCCAATGCAAACTAGTAGTAAACCGACATAATCCCAAGGTCAATTGATTCAAAAGTCGTCTTAATCCAACATAAATAAACAAGTCTCTTACCATTAAGAGACTCAACCTGAATGCAAAGTACAGTATATTTCACTTATTCACTTCACTTGAAATAGAGTAAAGATTTTTGAAACTAAACTACCGGTAACTAAAGAATGTGCAAATATTCCCCCCCTCAGGAACCAACTCAATTATCTATGCTAAGCTACAGCTAAAAGTTGTACCGCCAGACTCACAGAACGGCTGGATGAACGGGAAAAGGGTAAAGATCGATTGTTTTGCTCGAGGGAAGGTGGAAAATGAGCTTATTTCCAAAAATGGCGGAATATCCCTTTAAGAGGGATTGCTGGTGAGCGACAGCACCCTCTGGTGGGGAGGTGAGAATTAACAGGCACCCGTCCCCCCAGGCTACTTGTGGTGACTCCTTACTCTTCATTGTTCCCTCGCCCCCCTCCTCCTCCTCTTCGTCAGAGTTGATGACCATGGTCCCCAGCGAGGACACCATGGTCCCAGTGTCCTGGGACCCCCGGGTCCCGGGGTAGGGTCCCGTGCCCCCATGGCGGATGGTGTCACTGCCCTCTGACCCGGCCAGCACCATGGTACCCAGATCCACCTCGTCGTCCTCCTGCAACACCGACACACAGCCTGACTGGACCATCTTAACAAGGGGGGCAGGGCTAAGGCTGTGATAGTGTGATTGGACCAGCTCAACAAAGGGGCGGGGCTGTGTGTGCGTGCGTGTGTGTGTGTACCGAGTTGTCATCCTCCTCTGCATCCTGGCCCCGTTGCTGCGCCTCTTCCAGCCTCCTCTGCTTGGTCTCCATGGCATCGTTGATGAGAGGCTTTAATGTGGAGCTGGGTTTAGCTGAGCGGATGAAGGGATGCTGAGAGAGAGAGAGAGAGAGAGAGAGAGAGATTACTTTTACTAGATTACTATTAGTACTGCAGTAGCTGCTCTGCGGTAGCCCTGTAGTAGTACTGTAGTAGTACCATAGTACCTGTAGTAGCTGTATGGCGGTAGCCCTGTAGTAGTACCGTAGTACCTGTAGTAGTACTGTAGTAGTACCGTATAACCTATGTTATACGGTACTACCTGTTGTAGTACTGCAGTAGTACCATAGTACCTGTAGTAGCTGCGTGGCAGTAGCCCTGCTCTCTGCGTTCTTCACCAGACACTGAGCGATGAAGTCCAGGAAGTGGCAGGACCACAGGGAGGGGTCTCGCAGAGTTGGAGCGGGGTTGGTAGGGATCATGAAGATAGCCTGAGAGACACACACACAGTTATTATACAACTCTAATGCACACACACACACACACACACACACACACACACAAAATCACACACACACACACACACACACACACACACACAGTACGAGTAAACCTGGACACACACACACACATTAACTCTTATAACTGTTACACATGGACACACACATTAACTCTTAGTACTAGTACACATGGACACACACAGACACATTGTTTCTGGGTGCACACACACACACACTGACCCTCATGGGGTGTATGTCTGAGTAGGGGGGCTTCCCCTCAGCCATCTCGATGGCCGTGATGCCCAGGGACCACACGTCCGCCACACAGTTGTACCCGATCTCCTGGATCACCTCGGGGGCCATCCAGAACGGGGTGCCGATCACCGTGTTCCTCTTGGCCATGGTGTCCTGCACCGCGCACAACACGCCACCGCCAACACACACACGTTAGAAACACACACACACACACACACACACACAAAGGTCCCTTCTGAATACACAAAGCAGGCGCAAAACCCTCTAACTAACCCTCTAGCCGTCTGCTAACAGCGCACAGGAACCAAGAGCCACATGGGCCTGCTTTGACGAGAGTATACTTAATGGTAGTTCTCGCTTTGTGAATTAACTTGAGAACTAACTAGAGCTAGTCATGTCAGTTAGTTAACGAGCAAACTAACTAGAGCTAGTCATGTAAGTTAGCTAACGAGCAAACTAACTAGAGCTAGTCATATAAGTTAGCTAATGAGCAAACTAACTAGAGCTAGTCATGTAAGTTAGCTGACGAGCAAACTAACGAGAGCTAGTTAAGTTAGTTACACTCCAATACGACTCATCTCAACAGCAGAGACAGCGGTCGTCCAAAAAACTGTCTGTACCTAAGCTACCTCGCTAGACTTAACAGCACCGGGAGGAGTGAACCTTTATTTGCCGGCGAGGGGTCTTACCGTCAGCTGACCAGCGACGCCGAAGTCGGCCAGCTTGGCCTGACCCTCCCCCGTCAGCAGAATGTTCCCGGCCTTGATGTCCCGGTGGATCTTCCTCATGAAGTGGAGGTACTCCAGACCCTTCAGGGTGGACTGCAGGATGGTGGACACCTCCTCCTCGCTTAGCTACGCACAAACACAGACACACATCAACACAACTACAAGCACACGCGCGTGTGTGTGTGTGTGTGTGTGTGTGTGTGTGTGTGTGTGTGTGTGTATGTGTGTGTGTGTGTATGTGTATGTGTGTGTGTGTGTATGTGTATGTGTGTGTGTGTGTGTGTGTGTGTGTGGCGGTACCGTCTTTCCACGGAGTCGTATGATGTCAGACACCGAGCCTGCGGCGCAGAACTCCATGACGATCCAGAGGTCCGTGTTCTTGAAGTAGCTGCCATAGTATCGTACCACATGGGGGCTGCGCGCACACACACACACACACACACACACACACACACACACACACACACACACACACACACACACACACACACACACACACAACCTTGAGAAATGTGTGATTGGCTCCCCCCTCACTGCGCACTACGTTGTACCATTAACGTTACACCATTGTTCACACGTAAGGTCGTGTCACAACACAATGTCACAACTACCAGTTATGTTCAAACGCCTTCAGCGGAGACATTGGCAGAATGGCTTTGCAGGCCATTCACACATGACCCCTGTGCAATTAAGTTGCCGGCACAGGCTGAATCTCTGAATGGGGCTCAGGTGTACCTGTCTGCACGCTTGTCTGTCTGTATCAGTCTGTTAGAGGTGTGCCAGCAGGGGTACCTGTTACAAGTGTGTTAGCAAGAGTGCCTGTAACAGGTGTGTTAGCAAGAGTACCTGGAACAGGTGTGTTTGCCAAGACTACCTGTAACAGGTGGGTTAGAGCAGTAACAGAGGTGTGTCAGCAGTGTACCTGTTACATGTGTGTCAGCAGGTGTACCTGTAACAGGTGTGTTAGAGCGGTAACGGAGGTGTTACAGCAGGTGAACCTGTAACAGGTGTGTTAGAGCGGTAACAGAGGTGTTACAGCAGGTGAACCTGTAACAGGTGTGATGGAGAGGTAACAGAGGTGTATTAGCAGGTATACCTGTAACAGGTGTGTTAGAGCAGTAACAGAGGTGTATCAGCAGGCGTACCTGTAACAGGTGTGTTAGAGAGGTAACAGAGGTGTGTAAGCAGGTACACCTGTAACAGGTGTGATGGAGAGGTAACAGGTGTGTTAGAGCGGTAACAGAGGTGTGTCAGCAGGTGTACCTGTTACACTGCTGCATTATGGAGATCTCTTTGATGATCTCCTGGAGGTCTGACTCAACGGGGACCTGCTTGATGGCAACGATTTCCCCGGTCTCCTTGAAATTAGCCCTGAACACACTGCCATATGAGCTACAAACACACACACACACACACACACACACACACACAGATGGGTGTCATTAGTCAGCTATGCAGAGGAGGAAGTGGGTTGAGAAACAGGAAATGAAGAGAAGCCACGTTTAAGATAAATGACCAATGAATGAACAGAGACAGAAAGAGACAGAGACACAAAAGAATGATCATGGAAAGTGTATTATGTGGAAGTGTGGAAGTTCTGTGTGCTTGTCTGTTACCCTTCTCCTAACTTCTCCAGAACATCAAAGACTTCCTCAGGCCGCCTGGTGAGATTGTCCTCACTCAACTTCTTCAGTTGTCTGCAGACAGTGAGAGAGGGAGGGAGGGGCAAGGGCATTATGAAAAGCATATATTTGGAAGAGGGGAGATAGAGATGCAAATAAGCGATAGAGGAGAGGAGCAAATAGGAGAGGAGTACAAGTGGTAGAACAGAGTCGCTATATTTGGATACTTTTATTTTTAGAACTCCATTTATGAAATCTCAGCCACGTTTGTATTGAGTTGAAGACTACACAAAGGAAAGACTGCACTCTCAACTGTCTGATCAGCTTTCCCCTGGTCGGCTGGCATATTCATGAAATCACAAACACTATCATAAGGTGATTGATTAGCTGTTACTTTACATTGTATTATACCTCTATAAACCAGATGCAATACAATGCCACAGATTACCAATATATTGCAAACAATTAATCTTAAATGTGTAAGAGGGGTCAATACACAATCCTCTCCATCAAAAAGATATGTTCCTCATGATGAGGGTAAACGCCATACAATTTGATGTAATCTAAAAGAACAACAATAACAGTCAGCCCCCACACTCTCCTTTCAGATGTTTCAGGAAAATAAAAAGCTGGTAAAGTTTGATAGCCAGCTCTAAATTGGGAGACAACGGGTGTGGGTGTACCACTTACAAGTCTGTGAGGTGTATCAGCAGGCGGACATGTATCTTACAGAGAAGTCTGCTTGCACAACATACTACTCGAAAACTGGGGCAGATCAGCTCTGAGATGGCCTGCATGGTAAGCAGCTACAGGAGCAAGTGTGAAAGAGGGAGGATCCAAGATAAGAGGAGAATGAATTGATATGTTATACAACCTGAGAACTGACTTGGAACTACATAAGTAACTCTAGTGCAGGGTTGAGTTAAGGGTTAGAGTTGGGGGTTAAAGGTTAACCATCTCACGCAACACATGCAGGGGCACCTCTGACCAACAAGTAATGTAACAAAGTGTACCACAGTGCATTAGACATCTACCAATAAGACTGGCACGCTATGGACACCGGGTACACCATATTTATCAGCCGAGATCTATCAGCAAATAGTTGTGAAGTTCCAAGAACACCTGAACAATTAAACTCACGTTTTGAGTCACATTATTTGTGGTACTGAGCAGATCTCATGAAATGCAAGGGGATTCCCTGTCGTTGCAGCCGGTGGCCAGTAAACAGTCATGGTGTCAAACACGTGAATATTACAATCATAAACACAACCCCTTCAATGCTTTCTATTGTAAAGTGAATCATATATCACATAGTTGCTTTACCTGCGAGGGTGGTTTCTCAGCTGCACATCCTTGGTCTCCATGTTGTCGTACTCTTTGAGTAGATTTAGCGATTTGAAAGAGTTTCTTGTAAGTTAGTATCTGTGATGGGCTGCGTGCTAAGCTAACAGGAACTCGCTAGCATGTAGCAACTAGAAGGGTTGGATCTGGTAAAAACCTATAATTGATTGAAACATTTTGCAACACGGAGGAGCAGACAACTTCCGAAACTACTTCCCACCCCCGAACGACCGCGTTCCCCGTCTTCTGGATCTCATCCTACCGGAATAGAGGTACTTTTAGTCCGGGTGAGACAGTTCTCTTGACAGCGGAGTTCACTTCTCCGTTTACCAGGAAGAGCGGAGATGCTGAACAAAGAGTGCGGCGGCCGCCGCTAGATGGCACAGCAACCTCGGAAACACAACGTCCGTGTCCTAACCCTCCAACCCAAACACGTGTGCGTCCACCCGTGACGTTGAATGTAACCAGCGAAAGTGCTGCGACATGGTACAACTTGAATCGTCGGAACTACCAGACAAGTATACATTCAAATGGAGGATTCAGCCAGGAATTAAATGGAAGTAAACGCCTTTAAGTACACGTTCAGAGTTGGATGCCCTTGGGGAGGAAGAGGAAGTGGTTCAGAGATAACACTTTACTCAACAGGTAAAGCAACCATCATGTTGAGTCAAAGACCCAACCCCAATCAATTCAGCCAGTAAACCCAAGAAACAAAGCCAAGAAATAAACCCAGATCAGACATTAATAGAATAGTTTATTTGTTGAGGAAATTGACAGCATCGGTCGCAGTAAAGAACCACAGGGAGAATCTTCTGTCAGGGTATGAACACAGGAACACTGCAAAGAGAGAGCCGTTAGCATGACACCTTATCCAAACCACCACATTCGCCCTGTCCTTTTTCACAGATTTCACTCTTTGAATAAAACACAAATTATTCATTTTCTTGGTTTTTGAAGCTTTTAAGAGCCAGGTCATACACATTCTGATTGGACTTATAGCCGTGTGTGTTTATTAGTTGTTGCACACAGGAAGTGGTTTAGAAGCCAGCAGACACATACAGGAAATCTACTCTCCAGAGGGCCGCACACTCTCGAAGATGCCCGCCTCCCTCATGGTGTTGAACTCCTTGACAGCGTCGTAGTTCTTGTAGAACTCAGTGTAGGTCCGTTTCCTGGGCTCTGTGATACCGAACTGGGGGGAGAGGGAGAGAACGTCACTTGTACTGGGAGAGCGAGTGAGTGAGTGACAAAGATACAACAGAGGTCAAATTACACTCCTGCGCCAACTAGTTCCACCCTGGGTCTCTTCCTCCCTGGTGACGCCAACAGAGGCTGTTGACTATGTGCACTTCTACGCATTCTGGTTCATTGATGACAGACTTGTTGAGGTCACCTCTACGTTCATGTAGGATAGCCTAGCACAGGAGGCTTACCCATATGTTCATTTGAATGACGCATGAGACAGAACACCACATGCAACTGCTTTTGCCGCACTGTGCTCAGAATAACCGAGAGACCCATGGTGCACCTACGGCTGCTGTGCGAGGCAGCGTTATAACTGGTGCTTTAGCGCAGAGACCAGGTGGAGACAGAAGGGCTCCTGTAGGGTGCGGTGTTCACCTTGATGCTGGCGGCCAACAAGAAGGAGAACCCGAAGGCGCCGGTGAGGGTCCACCGCAGCCTCTTCCCCAGAAGACCCCGCATCACTGGCTTAGCGAGAGACATGTCCACCTGCAAACACACACACACACACACACGGTTGTTAACTCTATACACAGTAACACTGGGTTACATACATGACATTCTCCTGGAAACACAGAGAGCTTCAGGTGGCAGAGCTGTGTATCTGGCACCTGATTAGACACCCTCAGTGGTCTGATGAACCCATGGTCGCTCAGACCACACACACACGGCAAAATAACATCTTGAGCATCACACCAGCCTTGTCCCACTGTATGGGCTGAAATTAGTCTAATTTCGCATTGAGCCGGGAATGAGTCTATGACCTGGGCCCATTCATTTTGTCAAAATATTCCAAAGCACCCAGTGTGCCATTTTGCCACACTTTTACAGCACTCCTACACACAGCAACATTATGGACCAGCCTCTCCGAAGCTGCTAGAGCTCTGCTGTAGCCTACGACCCTGTGGCTGATATCTGCCGTCCCATCATCCATCACAGACAACACTTCTGCATGGTGGACAGATGCCGGTCCAACGCGCAGTGTGCTGTTGGGCCCTGAACACGCAGCACCACCTCTCATGAGAACCACATGAACTGGAACACAGTGGCATTACTAACTGACCACCTGGGTTATTTCACCCAATTATATTTGAAATGCCCAATACATATTTTTTTTCCTCCCTACATACTAACTATCACCGTTTTCGTATCACAGTCACTGCGTGGACGACAGCGGGCTTGATATGTGCACTTTGTTCTGGATCTTTCGAGCCAATATAAATCTTCATTATGGCCCATAATATCAATATCCCCTGTTCATCTAAATGAAGCATTTTGATACCATAGTCATGACAGCCTCTGCACGTCAGTGCAGGTTCAAGGTTATGATAACATAGACAGTGAAACAAACATGAAATAAATACCCTGTACTATTCATTTGGCATTTTTGGGTCACAGTTTTGTTGGCATTCTCTACACACAAAGAAGAAAAGCAAAATGGAAAAACCAAACAACATATAAAACCCAGTAATATCTCAACTATAATAACTGGGTTCAAAGTGAAAGTGTGTGTTATCTGTGACCCAGAGCGCCACGCACGGCCTGTGGCAGGTCAGCCCACCAGGTGACCTTCCGAGACTGAGTCAGTCTGTATCGATGCTGTAATCAATTAATATAACCAATACAGCCTGAATCCTGTTCACCAAAACGACTCATATTTTGGGTGGGGACTAATGCTGCTAAAAACACAGTGCTCTACTCAGCGGTATCGATGCTTTGTTTCAAGTGCATTTACCAATACTGCGGTACAACTACATCAACCCTGTCTGACACTCTAAAACATTCTGCACCCGGATGATGTATCACTTTAATTATTTTTAAATGATACAAGTGAAAGAACTGGACACCTTGGCTCTGACGGAATGCTAGCAGTATAAGCTACAGTTAGTTAAGGGAATGCTAAGCTAAGATAGTTAGCTTGAGACAAGCTGAGAAATAAGATAACTACAGCAGTTATACATCGATTATATGGAAATAAATGACAATCACAACGTCACCAATTCGTGTGTTCTATGTGGTAACAGCATTTAACACAAATTTGCATTTAAGTGTTCAATGAGCAGAATACTCACAAGTTAAATACACGACCTTCACAGCTGCTGCTAAAATTGTCTCTTCGGCGTCGCAGTAGGGAAGTAATGCTGGTACGGATAGCGAGGGGGGACATATCGTACG